>CATQJA010002698.1:410165-948076 GCA_958295435.1 Mesorhabditis spiculigera | reverse complement strand
TTTTAAAGTATCCTCGCTAAACTGAATTTTTAGTTGAATAGTTTAAGAGAGTTTAAATAACTAAATCAGCTTGTTAATTTAATTAACGCACTGAGTTCCTGTATTCAATCATTGCATTATGTTCCGTTAAAATTCAATATCCAAAGCCGTTTAATGATATTCAGGATGTTTATCATCTGGGATGGCTGATGCATTGAGTTTTGAGTGGGGGCTCAATATTTAGCTTATATTACATTGGACCCATGCCCTCATCTTGCCACCCCCAAAATGAGTGAGGCCTACTTTGTTGTGACTGCCCTTCCATACCCACAAACACTTCACACACCCCAACAGCTCTTATATTAAAGAGGCCTGTGGCAGATGGTGGCAGGGCAAGTTTTGTCAGTTAGTTGTTTGCCAGTAGAGCTAGTGAAAGCACAAAACGTTGTATCAAAATTTGCATAAATCAATTTTAAATCGACCAAAACCAAATATTTGAAGGTGAAACTGCCTCCCAGTTTAGCTATTCGGCTCAAAAAATTGCGCTCCAAGCCAATGGCGAAAAATAGGACGCCATTTAGCCTTACTGAATGCCAACCTAGCTGAGTAACAAGAAAAAGCGACAATTTGGCATTAATAGATCCAAATCCGGGAATTTCGGCCGAACTGCCTGTCAGTTTCGCTATTCAACTGTAAAAATTGGCGTGCCAGGCTATTAGTGGAAAACTTAAAGAAACTTAGCATTAATGGGCATCAGTTAAGCAATTTCCACCATTGGCTTTATCCTGAATATTTTTTATTATGTCAAAAAATAAATATTCCTTTAAGAATTCTCTCGTGATTCGCTGGAGCCAAATTTAAAATTCTGGCTATGATGCCTTCCCCTATGTGCCCCTTGAAAATGCATACTAACTGTCCCCTGGCCATGCCCTCGTGCCATAAATCTTCTGTACTTCATTTGCATATTCCCTTCCAAGAATACTGGAGGGCAAGAGGGGTGTAAGGAGGATCGCCATGGAACCCCAAAGACGGACCAAAACTAGCTCTCTCTCTCTCTCTCTCTCTCCTCTCTCTCTCTCTCTCTCTCTCTCTCTCTTTCTTTCTCTCTCTCTCTCTCGCCCTCTAAAACGCCAAAACCAATTTGGCCCAGCTTTGAAGCTTTCCCCTCCCTTTTCTAGCTAGCGGTCACCGGAAGGGTTGTAATGAAAAAATTGGGAATGGCTTTACGGTGGTGAGAGAAATGGAAGGGCGCCAAATAGAAAATAGGTGTGGCAGGAGGTGGAGAGGATTTTCATTAAGTACCCCCAATTCGAGGCAGAGAGAAGGAAGGAATGGTTTTCGAACCTACCATAAAAATTCTGTTGAAAATATCATCTGGGTACGGTAATTAAAAGATCGTCAAAAATCGTGGTGAAAGCGAGAGAGCAAAGAAATTGATGAGACTGTAAGAAAACGCAGGGGGGTGCCTAAAATAGCAAATTAAAAATTCCCTGAATAATACGGTAAATTAAAGGTATAAAAATAAATAACTCAAAAGGGTTAACAGAGTTTATAGTCTTTGTGTTGGTAGTCGTCATTTTTGGCTCAAAATAGCAGTAATTAGACTCCAGAAGAATTAACAAGCAAAAATAATCAAAAAACCTTTTCAAAAACCTAAGAAATTACCCACCAAAATGTGATAGTGGTCAACGGTCTGTATGATTTGTGGCTGGCCCGAGACGAAATTGTTGTTCCCCAATAATCTCGGATAAACACCTTCAATCAATTTTCTGTACAATACGGTATACGCAACAATACCTGCCACAACGGAACGCTCCCTGGACGACCGGGTTGTTTTGTATCGTCTCGAAATCATCGAAAACGAGATCTCCATCGATTGAGGGTAGACAGCAAAGGAATGAAGCCACAACTGGCAGAATACAGCTGTATTTTCTTCCTTTTCTTGCGGTACGGAAGGCTGTGGTGATGGGAGTGTCTAAAGGAAAATACGTACTGGATACCAGTTTCAATAATGGTGCCACGACATTTGCGCCCCGATTCCATAGTAAACTGCGGGCGCAAGTGTCTTGGGCGCAAGTGTCGGGCCGCAAATGGTCGGGAGCCCTTAATGATAGCCTTACTTTTCGGGAATTTGACTTCGAATTCCTGCCGGATTCTCCGGTTTTCGGGTTTCGGCCGGCCCAGGGCTTCATCGTGATGGTCGAGGGCTACGGTAGCATCGAATTTGAATTTTTAGCGATTCTGGAAAGATCAAAAATATAAAATGGATACGAGAGATAAGGGGAGCTTGGAAACATGAAGATAGAATAAAAATGCAAATTTCATTTTTAGAACATTTTGAAGAACCGCTTTTTTGAGTTACGATAATCTGCATTTTTATGAATTTCAAAGAGAAATTTTTAATTGTCGTCCAGATAGGCTAAAAATACAGTCTTTTATATTTTATGCGAATTTTGTAGAAAACGAAAAATTCAATTTTTGAAAAATCGCGGTTATGTGTATTACGGTAATTTGCATTTTGGAATTTCTAAAAGGTGCAAAATGGACACTGACAGACAGATAACCCAAAAATATAATAATCCCAGGATATCGCCAATTTGGAATGAAGAGCATTGGTATGGTTATGCAGATTAGGCAGGCTGTGGATATGGAGGGGGAAGAGGAGGCTGAGGTGCAAATATCCACTGGAAGAGAGAGAGAGAGGGAGAGAGAGAGAGAGAGAGAGTGAAGGATTTATGGTAATAGCGTGTCCAGGAAGGGATCTACGGGTAATGGAATGCAAAATGAACCGGGTAGACCCAGATTAGCTCCCTGAACAGGAAGACATCGATTTTTATCCGGTTACGATAGCTAATTTGGAATAATTCAATGTCAGTCAACTTAAATAAATAAATAACATAAATAAACTCAGAAAATTTTTTCAAAAATTCATAGAACCTAAAAATCGGTCCGCAGAAGTCAAAAAATCTTGCTGTTTTATGGAAAGAGTATCATTGCGTAGTGTCCATAGAAAGAGATAGAAGGCCATGGTGTGTCCCCCATCGGACATGAATAATTAAGGGAAAAGCATGGCGATGCGTCTCTTTCTCTCTCCCCTTTGACCCTCTAGCTATGCTATTTGAATCCCAGAGCAAGGAGGCAGAACAACACAAAATATACAAATAGAGGAGCCAACTGGAGGGCAGAAAATAGAATGGACCCCAGTTACACCCTAAAAATAGGGAAAACGAAAAAAAAACATTTTTAGGAAGATTTGGCTTCGCCAATCCATCATTTTCACAAAATTTCGGGCAAGTTTCAATGAAAATGGGTACGTTGTACACCAACTAGGAGAGTTGTAAGAATGGGATGCCTCCATTTAACAGTCAACACACTCCCAGTTAGAGAGTCTTCCGGAAATGGGTGTCTCCCGCTTCTAGTCAGAGTCTCCCGGCTAATCCCTCCTCGTCCCTTCACAACGGTCTCTATCCCTACTCTACACTAAAAGATGGCCGGGTGGGAAGTCAGCATAGAAGTGAGAGAGAGAGAGAGAGAGAGAGAGAGAGAGAGAGAGAGAGACAGGGATTAGTATACATATTTACTGGCAGTCAGTATAGCCTCTGGGAAACTCAGAATAGGTAGTTACGTGACGTAAAATTTTAAAGGATTTATAAAAGTAGGAATTCATGAAAACGAAATGCCATAAAAAATCTTGTAAATCGTCATTTGGCGTATTTCGTAGTGCTACTACCACCCGGAGGGCACCCGATTTGGTGGTACACGACTCGAAAGGGGGCGGAGCGAGGAGGAGGAGGAGGGGGCAGCTAAAGGCCGGGGGAAGGGCGGATATTTGGGCACTTTGAAGGGTGTGAAGGGGGAAGGGGAAGGAGGATGGAAGGCCAAGGGGGATATTGCTTTCTTCGCATCAACATCTATCAAATGGAATGGAAGGAAGGGAATGGGTTAGATGAATGCTGGAATCGTCTTTTAGGCTAACTGATAGCCGGAAAATGCGTAAGTAAAAAAATCCAAATTATACTGTTTAAAAAGCTACCGTAATTACTTCGATAATTTTCAGAAATTTTTTGATAATTATTTCCCAGCCAACTGACATCCAAAAAAGCTATTAATGCCAAAAATCTAAAATTCGACAGTTTAAATCACTACTTCGATCAATTGAAAATCCCGTTATTGGGCGGTTTTCAAGGATTTTTCACTATTCTAAATTTTTCCTAAAGAACCGCTGCTCGTCTGCCTAGAATAAAAACGAATAAAAAAAACTCTGAATTTATATTTATTTATAAAGGATTATTAAATTATACAGCGCAAAAATAAAATAAAAACCGGAAATTAAGTATCGGGAGCTTTTTGGCAGATTTTCGACCCAAAATAAAATGCATTGGCTGGCAGTCCGAGCTTGTCCCTCGTCGAAACATCGGCCATTTGAATGTGAGGAGATGATTGTTGGGTTGGTTGACTGGATGACTGCCAATACAGCCCGACTGACTGCCCCTTCCTCTTGCCCGAGGCGTTGTCCGCACCAATCCGTGGTCCGGATTTCCGGAAATGTCACTACACACGCGTCAGCTCGTCAAGAAGAAAGTGACAAGATAATATTTGCATGCCAGTTAAGGTATTCCGAAACCCCAAAAAACTCTCCAAAAAAATAAGAAGTTTTTAGAACACTTTTTAACCCCAATCGGCCCTAATTTGGGCCAAACTTCGGAATCTCGTAAATTTCACTGAAATGGATGTAGCTAGTCGAAATGAAAATTCAAATATAATTTTTGGATGCCAGTTACGCTATGGTAATGCCTTGGAAAATTCTCCAGAACTTTTTAGCTTTCCAACTCGCCCTCATTTGGGCCAAAAAAACGAGCGAGTTTACGAGGGTAGGGCCAGGCAAAAGTGGGGTAAAAGTAATTAGCGGGGTTTGAACCGTTTTTTCTGGAGTGAGAGGGCAGTCTAGCCGGTACAGATAGGATAACGGGGGGGGAGGAACGGGGCCCCGTTATTTTATTTCCCCCCTCGTTATCCTATGTGTATCGTCTAGCCTGGATCCCTTGGGAATGTTCTGCCAAAAAAAACGAGGAAATATCGTCAAAAAATAAAAAAAATTTGAAAAAAATCACTTATCGATAGCTAATTCTACTACCGTCAGCCCCCAAAACTACCGTAGACCTGAAATTTTTGATAGCCATTTAACAAAAATACCGTATTACCCCGTTGCACTACTAGCCAGTTTGGCCTTACAATTACCTTTTAAATCCCAGCATTTGCCAAAAAGCGGATTTTTTTAACAGCTATTTCGGTTGCTGACCCTCAACTAACAAAACTATGGTATTTTTCTATTCTTTGCTACGTAGTTAGCAAAACTACAGTATCCCTAGTCTGGCCACTAGTCAGTTCGGCCACCCAATTACCCATTCAAATTCCAGCACGATACTCTGGACACTACGGGTCGAATTTCTTCCCCTCCACCCCTCGGCCACCCTCAAATGGCCTGTGCTCGTTATCGGGAGTGTCTCTCTTCGGGGTTGAGTGGAGGGCCATCATTGGCCCATCGTCAGTCTAGCAGTTGGGACCGAAGAGACTCAAATTGAACAAATTGCTCGACCGGCTGCCAGTAAGGAGGGAGAAAGAGAGAGAGAGAGAGAGAGAGGGAGAGAGAGAGTAAGGGAATTAGCTCACAACGACCCATCTTCCCTCTCTTTCTCTCTCTTTAGATGACCACCATGGATTGAGAGGACACCATAGTAGAATGGACACTCGATTTGGAAGGGAGTAGAATCGGACAATGGCCTTTTTCTGAGGCTTCAACTTCTCAAATGCGTACTTTGCATGCCAGAATGGCTAAAAAGTAGTAGCAAAATCTTATTCGCCCTTTCCAGGTTGATGTTATCTCGAAAATGGGTTATCTGCACACCAGATTACAGAAAAATGCCGGAAAATTTATTGTAGGAACTTTAAAGCATTGATTTTTTTTTATTGACAATCGGTACTTTGCTTTGTAGAATATGTAAAAGCGGCATTTAAACATTTTATTGCTGCTTCGTTGGTTTATTTTATCTGGAAAATGGGTTAACTGCGTAGCACGATACACAAAAAAAGGCAAAAAGATTTGATGGACACGTTTTCATTTAACGTTTTCATATACGTTGTCTTCCGTATGCCAGTATACTTAAAAATGCCTAGAAAAATTTATAGAAACTTTATTCATCCGATTTTTCGTCGAACATTGGACCAAAAACCACCAGAATGACCAAAAAGCGAATCCTGAAATTCATCATTTTCTGAAACCCTCTTCCGCGTTTTTTCAGCAGTAGGCCAATCCAGCCACTTTCCACCAAATTCCATTGAACCATCAACCGATTCCGCTCAATCCAAAGAACGATTTTCCCAGCCGTTGTCGGCAATGCCCGCGACACGTGTCGGAATTTAGGGAGACGAGAAGCGTGGTGAAAATAATCCGGTAAATCCGCTTCAGCTTCTTATCAAAAATTAGGAGTGGTGTGAAGCAATGGACAGGGAGACAGCAAGCATTCAATCAGAACATTGGTACTTGACGCTTCAAAAAATGGGTCTATGGGATCAAAAAGTTTCGGAATGGGTGCCAATTCAGAATGAACACTGGTGATGGTTATTCTGGATGGCAGTTTAGCCACCGGCGTGTAAAAAAAATTAAAAATGCCATGGATTGGAGCCCATAATGAGATTTGGGAGGAACCCCTGGAGGCGTCGAAGCGAAGGACCCTGTTTCTTTCAAGGAAAAAGAGCAATTTGACGGTTGACTGGAGAGAGAGAGAGAAAGAGAGAAAGAGAGAGAGGGAGAGAGAAACAGAGAGAGAGAGAGAGAGAGAGAGAGAGAGAGAGAGAGAGAGAGAACAGCAGAGACCTTGATGGAATGGCCACTTCGAGGAGTCTAAAGTCAAGGCCACCGCCACTTCTCTACCCCTTTAATGGCCATCGGGAATGGCTAGAGGGGGGGGGGGGATTCGGGTCATCTTCTCGAGGACAATGCAAATGGGGGGCTGTGGTGTGGAGTCTCCAGGATGAGCGTGTACACAAAAGACGGGGAGTTCTCTGAAAATAAAATAAAAAAAAGCCCTCAAAAACCAGAAAATTCATTAAAATGGTTGAAGTTCCGAAACATTGATTTTCAGTGACTATAAATTTCTAAAATTCCTGATGGTTTCTTTAAGTACTTAAATTCATGGCATTTACAATAAATTGGAACAAAAATGATGAAGACTGCAAGCTACAAAAATTTCAGGTAGTTCCGTCCCCTCTTTCGAGCTTTTGGGAACGAATTGGCACCTTGCCCACTTTGTGAATTTTGACAGTTTTTGGCCATTTTGTCGGTACGGCAGTTTGACAACGCATTTTCTGTATTTTTCGACAATCTGGCAGCCAAACTATACGCTTCAAAAATTTCCTGTATTTATGTTCATTTTTCGAGCGTCTTGGGCCCATTTGGCACTTTTACAGGTTTCTGAACTTTCCGTTCCTTTCCGTTCTCATAAATCACCGCCCTCCCTTTTTCTTCGCTCTCTTAATCCTTCTTGGCAAGCAATTAAGCGTTTGAAACTGAGAATGAATGTTTGCCGATCGAATCAGTCCTGGAATTTAGGCGAGAAAGAGACTGAAGCCTTCGGAAGGGGTCAGAAACTGGGGCCCGCTCCCTTCATCGAGACAGCTTAGTTTAACGGGTTTAACCGAATTAAATCTGGCTGGAAAGTTGGCCAAAAGATAGCCGTTGCTGCCCTTTTTGAGTTTGGGAAATTCAGAAAGTGTCAGTAGCCCTCTAAAGGGAGATAAGAGTCCACGTTCGACCCATCCCGTCCCCTCATGGCATACCACTGCCCGGCTATTTTTTGGACAATTTTCTGCTCTATGGGGAGGGAATCCGGTGTTGGCTTCGGAATTTTGTAAATTGACTTGAATTCTATAAAATAAAATATAGAAGCACCGGTTAGGCGAGGAAATCAAGGGTTGAGGTTTTTGAAAGGACTCTGACAGAAAAATCGTACTTTTTTACGAAAATTGAAATTTGTATAATTAATTTTGAAACTGAAGAACGTTTATCGGATTAAATTCCACAATATGAATAGCTTTTTTGCAGATTTTAATGCACGTTTGAGAAAGCTTTCAAAATACGAAGTTTCGAAATTTCCGAAATTGTCCAAAAGTCGATTTTTAGGAAATATCCAAACATTTGAAAACGTGTTTTTCTTTTTGAATCATTGCTCAAAAAATGCATTGCATAACAGTTTAGCATTTTCCGTTCCAAAAGTTCAAACAAAAACTAAAGAAAAATCGAAAAGATCAGGAAACCCCGATTTTTCTTACTAGGGGAAACCCGAGACGTCGTATTTTCACAACTTTAGAAATTTAGAAATCACTTTTTCATCTGAATCACCTTTCAAAAGCTTTCTTACATGTCAGTTCCTCATTTGCATCTAAAAACCACAAAAAACCCGACAAAAGTCCAAAAAAATCCCGATTTCCTTGCAAAATACCCTCCCACCCGCCTCCGATTCCGGACCCATACCAAATGACGCATCACATCCACTATTACCGTTTTTCCTGACCAACACGCTGTATCCACGGTTTTCTGGTGGATAATCTGCAAGTTTAATAGCCAGCTACTCGAAAAACGCGTGTTTTCCCAATAGTATCCACTCGGAATTCATAGTCATTTCGGGCCATTACCCCCACTAAAAATTGCCTATAAAAGTCGGGCCCGTATAAATTGTGATATATACTTGATAGGCCAAGCAAATTCGTGTGTCTGGATTTTGTTTTCAATCTACCTTTCGTTCGGCACTTCTCGAATGTCTTTTCGAGATTCAGAAATCTGGAAATTCGAATTTCTGCACTCGAATTGAATTTTCTAAAATGGTTTTCGAAATGTTAAAATTCATTTCTGAACGTTTCAAAATTTTTTAACCCTTCTTGACTCAAAATCTAAAGTTTGTTTTATTTCACTACCTTAGCTTTTCCAATATGTACTTTGTTTTTTGGAACTCATTTTTATTTTTACAAAAAAAAAGCTGACATTTTAGAATTTTTAGCTCATAAACCCCCAAAACTTGAGCCGAAATTGGTGGGTACGGCATCGAAAATTGAGCTTCCAACCGGCCAGAAATGGTGCAAGTAAATGTGGTAAGTACATCATAATAAAAATACCCCTAAAAAATTATAACAATTTTTAAAAAATCATATTTTCAGGTTTCGACGGGGGCCACCTCGGCCCCACGGCCAGCCCATTCTCCTAAAGTCTCATTTTTCGTGTATATGCTCGCTTTTGCTGCCGTAATCGGTAAGACTAAACTCAAATTTAACGCAAAATTTAAACTGTATATTTATATTTGTTTCATTAATTTAAAAACAAAAATCTCCGTGTTTAGGTGGTTTCCTTTTTGGCTACGATACGGGTATCGTCTCCTCCGCTATGTTGTACGTGCCAGATAATAGTGGGATGGAACCGATGAATTCGTTATGGCAAGAGGTTATCGTATCGCTTACGCCAGGTAAATCAGAGGTCATATTAGTAATTAAAAAGCCTAAAAAAGTTATATTGACTGCTGCTCTGTCGAAAAACATCCTGCAAACATGAAGTTTCTATTCTATTTTTGGTTATTCTGACTGGCAGAAAATCAAATTGAATAGATTCTGTCTTCACTGGACCTTTAAAAACTAAACCATGTTGATTTTGACGACCGAAAACTACTAAAAAACCCGAAAATTTTTAAAAGTTGATGAAAAATTTGCTAAATTTACCGCAAAAGTTTTTCGATTATTCTGACAGCCAGTTAGCAAAATTGAACAGATTCTGACTTTGGAAATTATTGGAATTCGCTAACCTGAAAAACAATAAAAAATTCATAATTTAAGGTGTTGCGGCGATCGGAAGTCTGCTCTCCGGCACTGGCTCCGATTTATTGGGTCGAAAGAAGATGATCGTGTTTGCTTCTATTGTATTCACTGTTGGAGCATTGATTTGTGGAGCTGCTTTTAATAAGATTATCTTATTGATTGGAAGGGTGCTGCTTGGACTCGCTATTGGTAGGGTTTACGCAAAAAACTCTAAACTAATCGGCAAAACCGAAATTTTTGAAGGTTTTTGCTGTAACCTTTGTAAAAAATCAATGCTCCTATGTTTTTAACCTAACCTTTATTTCTCCTCTGCCCTCCAGGTTTCGCTTCGATGATCGTTCCCGTATACGTGAGTGAAGCATCTCCAGCCCATATTCGAGGAACAATGGTCACTGGATTCCAGCTGATGGTCACCTTTGGGCTGTTTGCCGCGAATCTGGTTGCTGGTGGATTCTCTTATATCGATCCGAAGAACGTCGGATGGAGGTCAGTTTAAAAGAGAAATTTGGTTTTAATCGGGTTTGACACCCAGAAATTAAAAAAAGACCCAAAAATCACGCTTTTGCTGCTGTAAATTCGGCACATTTCTGAAAATGTCGGAATTTCTTGCTGTCACTATCACTTTAAAATAGTATTTTGGCTAATTGTTATCCGGTCAAGTCATTTAAACGCTTAGAATAGCCTTAGCATCGATTTTGAAAAATTGCTGACTTTCTAAATCTCGCAAATCCTCCAATCCGCCAGTTAAATTAATCAAGTGCCAAAAAAGTTTAGTATAACCCTCAATTTCTCCGGATTTCCGGCTTAAAATTCTATTTTTGACCAATTCACCAATTAGTCTAAAGCGATTCATTGGTCTGTTTGGCCATCGAAACGAAAAACCGTTTGGACTCTTCTTTGGCTTTTGAAGGGGTGATAAGAGAGTGTCATAGACAGGAGAGTCACTGGAATGGAATTGAATGGAGTGAACATTGGTCCCCAAAACGAACCTGGCTCAAAAAGGAGGAAAATCAGAAAATGGCACGGAAATCCGAAACCAAAATAGGGATGATAGCAGAGAATTTCGAGGAATTTGAAGCTTAAAATTGCAACTCAACCAAGGGCAAGCTAGCACAGATAATTGGGGATTTTTGGCCCAAACGGACCCCCAAAAACCAAGCAAACTAGCAGTGATTTTTGTAGGAATTGACTAATTTCTAGCCAGAATTACATCAAAATTTCTAAAGTTCAAGTAGAAAAATTGAGGCCAAGATGGGAGTTTGGGAATTTGTGAATTTGGATTTACAATTTTTTTGGGAGCTGGGGGAATCTAGCAGAGATCATTAGGGATCTCGGATGTGACGGCCCAGAAACTAGGCAAATTAGCAAGGGTCCATCAGGAATTTACCAAATTTTAGTGGGCTTAGATTTATATAACTGTATAACAATTAAAGGGACCGGCATGCAGATAAAGCCATGAAAACTTTTTGGCGAGCAAACTGGCAGACAACAGCTCGAATCCCTTTTTTAGGCTAATGTTCGGATTCGCGGCCGTCCCTTCTGTCATCCAATTCATTTGCTTCATCTTTCTTCCGGAGAGCCCTCGATGGTTATATGAACATGAAAAGAAGGAAGAAGCGAGAGAGGTATAGAGGAGAGAGAGAGAGAGAGAGTGAGAAGGAGAGAGGGAGAAAGAACGAGTGAGAGAGAGAGAGAGAGAGAGAGAGAGAGAGAGAGAATGAGGGGGAGTGAGCGAGAGAGCGCGAGAGAGCGCGAGAGAGAGAAGAGAGAGAGGGAGAAAGATAGAGTGAGAAAAAGAGAGGTAGAAAGAGAGAGCGACAGAGAGAGGGCGAGAGAGCGAGAGAGAGAGAGGGAGAGAAATACGATACGATACTTATTCCGATGTAATTAGGTATTGTCTCGTATCTATGCTGGAGATACCGAATGGATCGACTATGAATTGGCAGAAATTGAAGATACGACCAGAATGGAGAGAGAAGCAAAAGAGGAAGTCGCTGGTGCGTATATTTTAAAGGGATTGTGACAGTTTGCACAAACAACCTTTAGCAAGCTAGTTTTTTAGGCGGCGGCCCGGTATTCTTCCGTATTCTGGGAACGCCCCATGTCCGAAAGGCTCTGATAATTGGATGTCTCCTTCAGATGTTCCAGCAATTGTCCGGCATCAACACATTAATGTGAGTGTTTTCTAGGTTATCTAGATGCTACATTGTCGATTTTACATTTAAAATTCAAAAATTTTGAAATTCTAAGTTATCAACTATTATGACTGCTTAATTGTCAGCCCGGTTAGCTATTTTTAACGAAAGAATTACAATTACAATTACAACACGCCCAAAATACAATTTAAAAAGTTTCAAATTGCTAATTGCCATCCAGTTTACCGATTTTTAACTTTAAGAATCGAAAGCTATGGAAAATTTAAATTCTGCGATTTCTAATTTTTAGTTACCTGCCAGTTACGTATTGGTTCTAAGTGGCAGTAGACACCTTTCCATCCAACTTACACCCCCGTATGTTTCAGGTATTACTGTGGAACGATTATTCGATCGGCTGGTGTGAAAGACAACCACATGACGATCTGGATCTCGGCTGCTGTTTCGAGTGAGTCTCTTTATTTTGCGCCCTAATTAGCGTATGTCCTGCTAGGTATCAACTTCTTCTGCACCTTCATTCCAATGGCCCTTATCGATCGATTGGGGCGACGAGTTCTATTCTTGATCTCAGTTTGTGGTGTTATTGCATGTCTATGTATGATGGCTGGTGCATTTATTGCTATTAATAAGGCATGTTTTGGATGGAATACGTTCGGGAAAACGGCGGTGAAAATTCCAAAATAGCATTTTTAAAAATTGGAAAAATAGATCGAGTTGCTAAGCTAGATTCAACCAAATAAAACTTGAACTTTAATGATTTGTCTTTTTTTAATCGATTACCGTAGAATAACGAAGCGCAAAAAATCCAAAAATTCTTTTTTCAAAATAGATTTAAATCGAAACTTTAAGCGCTGTAATTGTAAAAATTTCATGTTTTTACTGCAGGATCAATTTTATATCAATCGTGCCATTTAATTATTAGCGAAAATTAAAATTAATACAAAAATCTAAATTAATTTATTCAGGATTCCTCCCCAAACTTCAAAGCTGAACAATACAACGTGGATAATATGTATGATCCAACCGTCAAAAATGCCGACTTCTGTAGAAAGTTCAGGTAAAAAAATCGCCGTAAGCAGGTTTAATTTATTTTTTAGTAATTGCGATTTCTGCGTGACGGCTGATAGCTGTGGATTTTGCGAGGATCATGACACAAAAACGGTAGGACTCTAAAGGACTTCAAAATGAAATTTTAATGCAAATTACGATAGCCTAAAAATATATGGATTTTTCAGGGCTGGTGTCTACCGTTTCCGGACAAGAAATTCGGACAAGTATTCCGCGACTGGCGCATGTTTGAATGGAGATTTTACCGTTAATGTAAGTCAGGGATTAGATCGCGTAATCAATTCGTCCTGCGTTTTCTCGTGCGAATTTTTATTTCCAATCGATTTGATTTCATTTAATTCTGTAAGGGTTTTATGTGAGCGTTAAAGTCACTACAGTACCCTGTTTCAGGGCACCAACGCGAAATTGAGCGGGGTGGCGGACACGTACTGTAAATCGAAATTCACCTGGATGCCGATTGTTATTATGGTGCTGTATTTGGGGTCATTTTTCGATTGGTAAGTCGAGAAATACTGTAGGAAATTTTATCGCAGTAGTTTTATTAGGACGACTGTATGGCAGTCAGCATAAAAAACGCATTAATTAAACCCCGAATCATAAATACTACAGGAAATTTGATAGCTAAAGGTTTATTACGTCTACTGTATGCCAGTTAAAATCAAAACATAAAAAATTACACGATAAAACGAAAGTAAGTGTCGGCATCATAATCCACCAGTTTTTATTTGTCTACTGGAGGGCAGTTAGCATAAAACACAACTTTTCCAGGGTACGCCCCGAGTGCCGTGGGTGCTTAACTCGGAATTCTATCCGTTGTGGGCCAGATCAACTTGCGTATCGATTTCCACGGCTTCCGAACTGGATTTTCAACTTAATTGTTTCGCTCACGTTTTGTCGTTGTCTCAGGCGCTGACAAATATGGTAAGGGGATATACCCAATTGGATAGAAAATTAGTAAAACCTTTTGGAAGAACTTTCGAAAAATTCTTATTTCCAGGAACTTTCCTTCCTCTACGCCGCCCCTATACTGTAATCGCGCTGGTTTTTGTGTTTTTCTTTGTTCCCGAGACGAAGGGGAAGAGTTTGGATGAGGTACGGTAATCAGAAAATTCCTAAAAAATTCCTAAAAAATTACTGCGTTTTTGGCAGGCTAATCCCTTGATTTCTGTTTTTTTCGGGTTGGTAATGTGTGTCCATGACAGAAGACGTGCGAAAAGAGCGTTTGGCCCGGATACAGGAGAAGGTCTGTCGTTCGGAGTTTGTATTCTGTAGTCCGTAGTCTGTAATTTCTAGCGCTATTCAATACCCAAGAGCTGAATTCTTGTAGTCAGCAAGCCCGCGGCTTAAATTCACTAAACTTATTGTAGTCTGTGGTCTGTAGCCCATAGCCGCCTTTTGTAGTTTGTAGTCTGTAGCCCTAATTCAATTTGTGATTAAAATCGAAATTCCAAAAACCCAGTCAAATTGTAGTTTGTAACCTAATGGGACGATGATCTAGATGTAGTTTGTAGCCGATAGACTAGAGTCCCTAATTGTAGCCTGTATTTTTCAGGCAACAAAAACGGCCGTGACCGCGAGAGCTCGATGCGGGACAAATTCCTGAGCCCGTAACTAACCAAAGACACCATGTAAATACGATAAAGCTTTATCATTTTATTCGCCATGATCAAAGGTTTTGACGTGGTCATTTTCGGGTGGATCGTCTGTAATAAAATGGATAATCTGCTTTTGCAGAATAAGAACTTACAGTCATAGGATTTTGTTTCACTCCAAAGTCCTCCAACGGCTTAAGCATTTGGTGGCTAGTTGGTAGAAAAATAGAATTCAGGAAATCTGAGCTAAAATATTTACAAACTATAGCTCGTTTTCTCTCTCCCTCTCTCCATCTCCCTCTCTCTCTGTCTCTCTGTCTGTCTCTCTCTTGTCTCTATCGCTCTACTCTCGCTTACTCTCTCTCAAACTCTCTCTTCCTCTCTCTCTCAAACCCTCCCACTCTCTCTCCCTCTCTGGCTCTCTCTCTCGGCTCAAACTCTCTCTCTCCCTCTCCCTCTCTCCCCTAAACTTTCTCTCTCACTCACTCTCTCGCTCTCTCTCATCCAACTGACTCCCTGATCCGCTTCTTCTCCCGAAATTCAGCCGCGAAATAATATTTCGAAGAGATTGAGCCGAGGCTCAAACCCGATATCGGTCATTACTCGAAACAATAGACAATAGACTACCTACAGATGTCAATAATTCCCAGGTGAAAAATTCAGGAAAAAGGCACGTGGCTGACTGATCCCCCCCTCTGCCCCCTCCTCAATTCCTGTCACGAGGCAAATATCGTAAAAATGCTTTTTACCTTTGCAGCCATTTCCGGTGGAAAAAAAAACGATTTTTCGAGTGAGCGGCGGCCATTTGAAAAGAGTTCTGGTCATCAAAAAAAGCCAAAAAAAATACTACCTAGGTTTTTAATAGGCGGTGAACTCACCCTTTTTTTTGGTTAGAACCCGGCCCTTCGGCAAGCTTCCGCAGAGATTCTTTGCGCAAGGAAGCGCTGGTAATTTTGGGGTGCCAAAAGCCACACCAAAAAGTTGGGCAGGCTAGCAGCATAGATATAAGAATTCGGCCTTCAGCTAAAGAAGTGCAAAACACATTTGAAAACGCAAAAAAAGCATTAATTTTCTGATTCAATTTTAGAACCACTTAAAATTAATTTTAGAATTTTCAGGATTTAGCCAGTTGCGTATATTAAAATTAGTGTAATTTAATTATAAATGCATGCAAATGGAATTAAATTTAGTCCCAAGGGTCCAAAAATTGCGTCGTCCGTTGCTCAAGTTGCTGATTGGACAAACAGAAAATCGAGAAAGAAGGATGGAGTAGAAATGGGATTCGGAAATCCCATTTCAAACCCTTTCAAACATTTGTATTTTCTTTTTCGTTTTTTTGTAGTTTTTCGATGGTCAAAATGTCAATAGAATTGAGAAGGAACGGCAAAGGCAACTGGACATTTGATCTTTGGACCCGCGAATCGCCCGGGCTGAATTCTGCAATGGTTTTATTGCCTCTTTTTTTTTGGGTTTCAAGAGTCATTTTTCCGTCCCTTTTCATCTGTATTTGTATTTGCATAGCCTTCTTAAGGCTTTTTCTGAATTTCTATAGCTTGCATAGGCTGTAACGCTGATCTAAAACGTAAGAAAAGCGATTTATTCACATTTTATGAGCCATAAAATCCATACCCGTCTCAGAAATGGTCAGCTAGCAAGGATCCACGTGCAAGAAATAGAAAATTACGATATGTATAGAAAACCATGAAAATTTTAGAAAAATTGACAGACAGTTAAAATATACTAAGCGTTTCATGGCCAAAAATTAATAAATCACTATAAAATTTTGAGAAAAATCGGATTCCGGGTTAAAAATGGCAGGAATTAAATATGTTAAATCAATAAATTAGCATAAAACTGAGTTAACGCCTAATAATCGGTCCATTTCAAATTCTCCGCATTTTCCTGGCCATGTTCATCAGCTCGAAAATTGCCCAACGTTGCTTTTGCTTCTTTTTCGATGAGTCCCACCAGCCAAGATGGTAATTCTGCCGTGAGTCCCACGTTTTTTCCGAGGTTACTGTAACTTTCTCAGGTGCTTAATTTCAGATTCGGTCGTACTGGCAGCCACCCCAGCCATATCCGCCGTTAAAACGGCCATAGTAACCGACCGTTTTCTTCGATTTTCGAGGTTACTGTAGCTACCGTGGCAACCGTTGTCGATTCGATTACGTCATTTAATGTTCTATCTTCTTGTCTTTTCTGTACATTAACCAGTTCTGTGGTCGAATTGCCATCGATTTTAGCCCCTTTCGTGGTTTCCGGGCTCACAGTCCTCTCCTCCACCTCACTGATCGATTCGATTACGCCATCAAAATCTATAGGGCGCAATCCTTCAGATTTGTTGGACTGAGGCCGAAACTCGATAAATTTCTGGTTCGCAAGTCAGAATGGCTGTTGTCCAAGCTTGGCAGCTGCCGGTTTTCACGCTTCCCGATCCGCTTTTTGGGCTTCAAGTTCCGGGAAGTTCCGGCTGGGCAAGTTCGAGCTGTCCACTCCCCTTCGATAGCTTCGTTTTCAAGCTTTTCCACTTTTTCGCCTTTTTTCTGCCTCGGCTTCTTCCTTTTATGGATTCCCTTCTGCTTTCCCTTCATTCTCCTTTTTAGCTTTGTGTTGATAATTTTAGTGGTAGTGGGGGTTGTAGTTTGTACTACTTCCCCCACTGTATCGTTCCGATAGTGTCATTTCCGCCTTCTTTTCCTCTTTAGCCTCAATACCCTGGCTGGTGGGATCAGGATTTCCGAGACTTGCAGATCCGACAGTTTTCCATCAGTTTCGTAATCAGATCGTACTGTAGCTTTATCGATCTGAGGGTTAGCTTTTTAGAAATCTTTAGGATTTTGCTGGCTTTGAAGCGATTTTTAACTACATATAGATCTGTGAAAAAAATATTAGGGCTGAATCTACTATAAAATAAACAATCTTCACGGCTAAAATGGACGCCAGAAAGCGATTTTTACTACAAAAATTTATTAAAAGTCATGAAAACTCAGATTATAGCAAGCCAAATATTTTCCTGGCCGACTGGCTTGGCATAGAAACCATTTTCCAGGTTAAATTTGATGAAGGCAATTTAAAAATTGAATTGACGACAAAAATTGTGCTTTACTTGCTAAACTGGCATCCATAATAGCTAATTTCCACGTTAAAAATTATTTAAAATGTGATTTTAGTTCAGTTTACCATATAAAGAACCTCATCATGCCCCGGCCCGTGATAGACAAATTCGGCCTCATTATTCGGCAGAGAAGCACATTTATGGCCGCAACACCAGCCGCCAACCTGGAAAGTTGTGAAGCTTTTTTGGTAAAGGATTAATGTAACCAGAAACAATGAAATTCCTAATCAAATGAAACGTGAAAAAATTCTGGATTTTTCAGATTCAGTTCCAGTGTTGGAAAACCAAAAAAATCGGCCCACCTTTTCGTCATTAGTCGTCGTAATGGAAAAGCTGTATTTTCCCTCGTAGCGATGTTTACGTGAATTTAATTCCCTCTGAAAATCCATTTTTTGGCTTTAAAAGTTCATGTTGTATCTTTTCCGAAATTCAGTAATCTGAACTTATGGAAAGTTTTTGAGAATAAACTGAAACATACAAATAAATTTTTAATCCAATTTAATTAAACTTCTTGCCTAGAAAATCGTTGTTGTTTTTTGCTTACCAATCTGTGACTTCGACATGACAACCCGTTATTTAGATTGCAAATGGCCAGTGGCAGCATTTCACAAATAGCAGAGCCATAATTCGCGCCAGCCACCGAGACGAAAGTGTCTACCTGCAAACAAAATATAGCCCGGTTATTTTAGGCTTTATCCATACTAATTTGGAACATTCCGGACTTTAAAAAATTTTCAAAAAAAAACGTTTTTACGAAATCAACGAAATTCCGTAGGGCTACAAACGCCAGACAAAAATTTTACAGTTGACTGGCAGGCAGTTTGGCTATTAACAGCTAAACTGCAGATAACCTTAAAGAAAGGATTAAAAACCCAAGCTACAACCTTCAAATGTATTTTTAGGTATATTGGCATCCATTTTGGCTAACAAAAATATGAAGCCACAAACTACAAGCTCCAGATGATTTTTTAGGTATCCTGGCAAACAGTTTAGATTTTAACGGCCTTAAAAAATTGTTAAATAGCTTTAAAAACCCACCAAATGCGTCAGCGGTTTTCCGAGATATATACCATTACAATCCCCTCCCAGTATATAGCCCCTCTCGTAATTGGAGCACACCCATCGAAAAAACCACAATATCAATCTTCCTCGATCCCGTATATTCATGGATTGCATCGATCATTATGAGAATCATGACAGAGAAAGAAGCGTATTTTTATAAAAAATCCCTTACCTGTCTAACAAACGGCATTCCATTTTTACCAGAACCATAACCGCCTCGCCCGGGGCCCGTTTCCCCACGTTGTTGCATACGGCTTAAAATTAGTCTAATTTTTTAAAATCAATTTTAAATGCTTTAGATTTCTATTTAAAACCTCGGCATCGGTGTATCCCTTATTGTACAGATATTTCCGGAGCATTAGAAAACGGCCGGCTGTTGTGGCGACGCCGTGCACCATTAGGACCGGCTAAAATCGAAATTTTAAAAACTCATCAATTAAAAAAGTTTTTTTTTTTTTTTTTTTTTTTAGGCCGATTGAACAACAGGTAAACTAACTGACAGGCCAACAGACGAA
This sequence comes from Mesorhabditis spiculigera, assembly GCA_958295435.1. Lineage (NCBI taxonomy): Eukaryota > Metazoa > Nematoda > Chromadorea > Rhabditida > Rhabditidae > Mesorhabditis > Mesorhabditis spiculigera. Next base: position 928,734 of record CATQJA010002698.1, on the reverse strand, counting down.
CCAAACACCAAAAACCAGAAAATTGGTTTTCTGGCCCTAAAATAACAATTTTAACACCATGGAGCATCAGGAAATTGCCGTAAAAGCGATAAAAAGTGCTAAAAATTCGAGAAAATCTATAATTTTGTCGGCGGATTTTCAGATCGATAAATAAAATTACATATAGACAGAAATACAAATTATATGACAAACACCACAAATCTCAAAAATCTATAAAAAAAAATTTATCGATAGCCAGACCCAGCCAAATTGGTGCCGAAATCCCAATTTTCGCCGGAAAATTAAGTATAAATTAAATCGAAACACGATTAATTTTACAGACTGCCACCCAAGGTTACAAACTATAAAAATTTCAAGCCCCCACCTGTTTCCGAATCTCCTGATCCGGATGTAAATTTGCCTCCAAAGAAGCACCTTTAGCTGTATTCTTTTCGCTCCAATAAATTGAAAAAGGGGTAGCTTGGCCGACAGTATCCAGCAAATATCCATAAAAATCAGGGGTGAAACCGGCGTGTTGAGCCGTAGATTTAGCTATTAATGCATAGAGGAAGAATAGGCATTTTGATATAGAACATTAGAAGATGATAGAAGGAAGAGATATCCGCATTTGATGCTATCTGAAAAGCTCCTATAAAATGCCATAAGAAAACAGTAAAAACGTTCGTAAAAGAAGTAATGCATGACAGAAACCACCATTTTAACGAAGGTAAAAATGACAAATGACTCCCTGGGGGCGAGTGGAACGAGCGAAAAACTAGGGAGAAAACGCCAAAACAAAGGACAAGCCGCGGGAAGCACGGGGAATGGCAGGTCAAGGTCGAGGTCGGCAACACACATGGCATTCCATGGAGGCACGGATAGGACCCCCCGGGGCCGCGGGCGCAATCGGTTAGCGCCGATCCCAAATCTCAAACAGAGGGTCTGGTTCGACCCCCCGGGACCAACGTGCAACCGCTATTTCTCCCCCAAAACCTTTGCCAAGCTTTTTTGCGTTTTTGCTTAAAAACTGTGCTCCAGCCATTGAAAACAACTAAAACAATAAGAATCTGGAAAAATTAACCCGATCAAAAAGAGACGGTTGATCCAATAGCGTACATTTTCTTAAAACAGTCACTGGAGCCATTTTAAGCGTCGATTTCGGGCAATGGGGGTAATGGACCCAGATTTTACCAAATCTAGGCTCAGATTTTAGCGACAATGCTTGGTTTCTGCGTTATTTAAAACCGCACAAAATCCCTGAACTGAACCTCCAAAAAGACCATCACAAAAAAGTACCAGAATAGATTTTCGATAAGTTAGGTTCTCAAAATCTGCGCCTTGGCGTCTAGAATATTTAAATCCAATTGAGTTTCTAATTTTCGTATTACATTTCGAGGAAAAATCTAGTTTTGTCCAAAAGTTGGTGTCATTTTCGAACAAAAACGTAGCGAGAAGCGCTCTCCCCTTGTTCAAGGGAGCCTGCCGTAGCCCAAAAGCTATCCGTGCCTGCCTGTTAAAGCCTGGATATGGCGTGCACAACAGCTAGCAGCACCGCTTTTTGTAAAAAAGGGCGAGCTAGCAGAGATTCTTGGTAAAAAATTTGTTCCTAGTTGCCAGATTGACTTTCTCAATCAGAAATCCCTACAGTAAATCCAAATTCGGGGTAAAAATGCGTAAACTAGAGTTGAAGTGGTGATCTGGCATCCAAAGAAGAGCTTTTTAGCTGGAAACTTGGCAAGCTAGCAGAGGTTCTTGAAGTGTAAGTTGTTTCCCGGAGGCCGGCTTGACTAGCTAAACCCTAAAATAGCTACATTAGGAATCGGATTATCTCCAAAAAAGGAAAAGAAGTTCGAGCGGATGTTACCCATAAAGCGGCATCTCGCCCAGCGAAATAAGGTCAATCTAGCAAAGATCCTTTAGGAGAAACCTGTTCCCGGATGCCAGTTTGGCTATTTGAAGTACTAACTAAAAACGATAGCTCATCTTTGTACGATACCGTCAAAATAGGAGCTCAACGATCGCCCTGCAACCAAGTGTGTGCTAATTCTCAGAGACATATCTGCCATCTGAAGCCTCAGAAAACTCAAAATAAAACAATAGAGAGATTGATCTTCATCCCCCCCCCCCTCATCGTGTTGTCATGTCAAAAATGAGGGGACGGGAGGGGAGTGGAGGCGAGAAAAAGAGTCGAAACTGGAACTTGTTAAACGGGAGGAGGAGGGTGTGCATAAAAGGGCGTGAAAAGACAGGTGTAAAAGGAGGGAATAGAGGATGGAACTTCTTCATGTGTCAAGTCTTTACAAAAGAGAAAAAGAAACGGGGCTGAATAATCGCAAAAGTATGTCCTTCAGATGGGCGGGAAAACAGGAGAGGCCTCTGGCGTCAGGCCACAACTGAAAAGTCGGGAATTGGGCTAACTAGCAGGGATTTTTCAGGAAAGTATGGAAAAGGCAAGAAAAAACCCGCAATGCGCGACGAAAAACGCGAAACCGTTTCACTTCAAAGAGCATGTAATAATTCGATTTAAGTAGCGAAAAGCTGAGTACCAGCAGGGATCCTTGAGGAAAATCTAGAAAAACCGGGAAACCACCTAAAACTGGAAGTTTCTAGAAAAACTACGCTCAAATAGTGGCCAAAATAACTTATTTCAGCTAGGAATTCTAAGGAATGCTTTTCATGCAAACACAGCTCTGTAAAAGCCGGGGACTTGGCAAACTAGCAGGGTTTCTTGGAGAAAGTTGCGAAACATCGCCAAAATTCAGAAATTTCCTGAAAAAAAGCCAATTTTCGCTCAGTTACTTCTAAAAGAGCGATAAAATTGTGCAATTTAAAGTAAAAATCTATCTAAAATTTCCGAGCTATGGCTTTAAAATAGCTCTAAAATGTAAACTACCTCACTTTTTTAAAACTCAATTCCGCCCGATAATTCCACGATGAAAACACGCAAAGCTTGCCATCGGCCGCCTCCTTCCGTTTCGAGGGAGTTTTGGGGCGTTGCTCGCCGCTTTTCCGCTGTTCCTTCGTCTTTGACGGTGGTCGGTGGTGCGGGCTATGTGGAACATGTTGGGTATCCAGTTCTCCTCCTGCTTTTTGTTGACCATCAACTATTTCGAGTTGTCGCATCGAAGGGGCATGCAGGGCGATTCGTTGATTTATTCTGCCCCCACTCTGCTGAAGAATGTCGGTCGAAATAGCATACATAATGACGATTTGATGGTTTGTCTGGGAAATCGTAATTTTGGCAGGAAATGGGCATGAGATCGCCACGATTTGACAGCAAGAACACTAAAAAACCTATTTTATCTAAGTTCACAGTTTCCGGGTAAAAAAAAATCCAAATTCTAGGAACTTGGTTGAAAATCTAAAAGATTTTAAACCGCTAGGAAAGCCTAAACCTTCAAAACAGTTTTTCCAAAACAAAGTAAGCAACTTTTGGGCTCCAAAATCCAATCCGAAGTTCGATCCTTATCAAAAAAGACTCTTAGATCGTGTTGGAACGTCAAAAAAAACCTACTGGAAAACGTAAAAAAGTTATGTAGATGCCAATGTCGCCTAAAAGTACTTTTAAACCGGGTAAAAACTATAAAAAAAGACGGCAGATCTGTAAACCCCTGCTCAACGACCAAAAATTATTGCTAAACTACCGCCCCAAACAACCACCCCAAATTTCAGCCCGGGGTCAGCACCGACTGGCTGGTAGAGCGCGGCGGAATTGAAACTGGTTGAAACTCTTCGGCCTGAAAAAGAGGAGCACGAGAGAGGGAGGGAGGTGTTTGTTGGTGGGGCTGATGCCGATGGTCAGAAGAGGGAGCAATAGAAGGGGAATACAGAAGAACCAGTTCTATCGAAAAGAAGCTGCTGATCCCTCGAAAAGAGGCGCAGCAAGATGGCTGAATAAATTCACGGGGGCGATAGCCGTGAAGTACCCATATCCTGGCAGCAGCAAAGGATGATCGAATGGCAACGCTGGGAGAGCTTTTCTAAACGATTAGGAAACTGGGATTTGGTTTGCAAGCTCGCAAGCTGGTTTTCCAAGTTCCCAATCGGAAACGCGAAAGCCGAATTTTATAGAAAACTTATTTTTTTAATTATCCCAAGGTTTCTAGCAATCAAAAACGGCCAAAACCATTATAAAACACAATTTCTATTTTCAACGGGCGGAAAAACCGAACAATAGTCCCCCCTGCTAGCAGTCCAGTACCAACGCGCGCGACCCTCGAAGAAGCACTCAAAAATCATCCATGCTAAACAGAACTTTCTATTAAACGTACTTTTAAGAAGCAAAAACGATTTCGACACCTAAACTCTCAACCATTAAAACCCCTTCCATACTTTTGCACTTCCCTATTTTAAATCCAAAAAGACGATTAGTGAATTTATTGATAGCAAATCGAGAGATCAATAGCAAAACAACAGCGGGCACACCGGGAGGTGACCCGATAAAAAGTTCAAAATGAAAAATACTCGTCGAAAAATCGGGGATGGGCCGTCACGGCGGGGCGCGCGCGATTCATTGAAGTCTTTCTTTCGGCTCCATCAGGATGACGGACGAGCCACGGATCACGATCTGGCCAATCGGGGAATCCTCGCCGTTCTGAAACAGAGAAAATTAAACATTACTCGAAAGGGTTAATCAAATAAAGCTACGCCTTAAAAAGTTAATTTACGTACAAAAAGCCACGAGACGGAAAATTAAATTTGCCTAAACCGACTCGAAAAGCATTTTTTTGCAACGTAAGACTATAAAGGATGATTCAAGCGTTGAAAAACGCCAAAAATCAAATAACCTTTTGGTGCTCGACGGCCTCATCGATGACCATGTTCATGAAGGGGTCGTAGCCACGAAGAATGCCTGAAAAAATTATCATAGGAAAGGTGCAAGAAAACGTACCGGAAACGCGTCGGTTGCCGTTGAGTTTGAGCTCGAGCTCCTTGTCCATGTACTTCTTCAGCTCTGGCGGGTGGGTCTTGCTCATTTTGGCTGGAAAAGGGGGACAAATTTTCGTGCGGAGGAGAACGTCTCGAAAGATGAAAAAAAAAACCAAATGATGCGTCGAATTGAGAAAGCTCCGACAAACAATTGGAAAGATTGAAGCGGCTAAGGTTTAGAAACTAGGTTTTAGCTCTATTTGAATGACCAATAGACTTGTGGAGACGGTGAGTAGCGCCTATTTTGAAAATTAGTAACTCGGAGGATGCAGCTATTTCAAAGCCAAAATTAGGGAGTTTTCAGAAGCCGAGTGCAAAAAGCGATAGGTCTCGACGCCGGATGTATTTCTAAGCAGTGAGAAGAACCTTATTTCAAAAGCAGAAAGGAGTAGGGGTGGAGGCAACTATTTCAAAACAAAAATTCGAGTTTTTGGCAGCAAAAACGTGAGATTTCGGCGCAATCGATGTTTCTGGGCAAAACCACAAGCTAAAGCGTGTTTAGAAAACGAAGAAACGCAAGATTTCTAAAAAGAATCGAAAAACAAAAGCAAAAGGAAAAATGATAGAACTTTTCAAAACCGTGGGCCCGTGAGATTTTCGGAAAGGGGCGCCGGGCGTCAGCCGTGTAGTTTTGTGGCTGGGGCGCGCTTTAGGCGACAACACCCAGAATGAGAGTTGTACAATACCGTACTTCCTGGAATGAAAATGAAAAATTCTTGAAAGGCTAATAAAATGCTAGCATATAGTTGAAGTCACACCTTTTAGCGAGTTCGAGCTGTTTTCAAGGTAAGCTGCTCGAGAACCGGCTGTAATTGGCGAGAAACTGACGTAAACCAGACCATCTTACGTTTTTAGTACTTAAAATGCTTAAATTATTAGTATTAGTGATCAACTATTGATTTCCTGTTATTTCGGAAGTTTCGCCGTTCGTTTAAGGCATTTAAAGGCCATTACAACACAAATGTTAGCCGATTTGCCGCTATAGTTTGGTCAATTTTAAGTGCGCTTTCCAATCTTACCGCACATGGGGCCGTATATTTCCAAAGAACGGAACTAATGTTTTGGGTGCAATTTTCTCGTCAAACCAGCGTGCCGCCCAGTAATTCCATAAATCGGGTAAAAACCCAGGGTAATCGGCGGCGATACTTATCTGGGGGCACCTGATTGAGTTTTCGACTCCGCTGAACGTTGGCTGTTTTTTAACGTTCAGAAGCTTATAAAAACCATCTAATAAGTATGGATTATAATACAACACTATCTTCTTTATTAACTTCTGATTCAACTGAAAGTTTTTTCTTCGACATCATCTTCTGATGGAGAAGAAACCACCACTGAAGATTTATATGAATACGGCGAGGGTTTATACGGTTGTGCCGACTATTATGGTTTGATATATGAGAATATTGTTGGAGGAATTCATGAATGGAATGCGATGCCTATTAGAGGGAATCCAATCTGCAAACTGATCCTTATGTCGTTAGCGCTCTCATAATTGTGGGTATTTTTTCAGGCTAAACTCGCAAAATTTCAAAAATAAATTTTTGTAAACTATCAACATTCTAAAACTACAAAAATGCGATTTAGTTTGGGTTGCCTCGGGCTATCCCTCTCCAGTTGCTGCTTCTACATTCTATATCGTAATCCATTAATTTCGTGGGCCGTCAAGTGCTATCTCGTTTTCGACAATTGCTGTCGATGCTACGAGGCCGTGAATTGTCTATTTCTTGTACACTGTGTTATTACGTAAGCGGCAATTATAAACTATTCTAAAGCCGCCTGCCAAGCGAAAATTAGCTTAATTCGCTTTAAAACAAGTTTTTAATCCAGTTGGTGGTGCGTTGATACTTCTGGATCTCCCTTTAACGGTATCTTCTTCAATTCCCTGGTCACTTCCATCAATTTGGGCATGCTATATTCGATGCAATTGTTGGGGAATGCCCTTTCATTAAATAGGTATTGTCGAAACAGACTTAAAATGAAACTTTAGAGTTTTCGCCGTATTTTTCAACGGTCGCTATTATAAAACCATGGAACAATTTGCTTTTCCGCATGCGTTAATCTCATGGCTATTACCGATTGCCGTCTATTTGTTTCAAATGGGCAATAGTGAGTTAAAGAAAACGCCTTTTGGGGCATTAGCGTCCTCGAAGCATAATTGGAAACGTCGGCTTGGGACATAAAAACGCGCGTAAATGACTGCACCGGCTGGTAGGTGCATTTTCTACCGATTAAGACATGTAATTTAACTTTTTCGTCTATAAAAAACTTGTCTATGAAATTTTAAGGTTTTTAGATAAAAATTAATATTTTTAACCAGCGCGATTGGGCGTTCGGAAAAAATTAAACCTTTTTTTAGCTATCAAATAGCTTCTTTTTCGTCGCTTTCTAAAATGTTAATTCTTTTAAGCCATTAAATCCAGGAAATAAAGCTATTTTTTTCAGTAATGAACCCTTTAACCGGCTACATTTGCTATGGTGGCTGGTGGTTCAGCCCCCAAGAGTATGTCAATAATAGCTGGTATACTTGGGCCGGCCAGCTGGGAGTATTTCTGGTTTCTGATCTCGACAAGGTGTTGTATGGTGTATTTGGCATTACCCTCATTATGGATGCTATCACTCTATGGAGGGTACGCAAATTGGTGAGTCATGAAAGTATGCTTGGAATTTAATAAAAAACTTTATAGACTCGGCTATCTGAACGAAGAAAACGAGCCGATGTCAGGTTATCGATTATGGTATGTGAAATTTCAAATAGGGCTTAAATAACGAATTTCACAGTTGCTAATAGCGATTAAAATTTCGAATTTTGTAGTGGTCAAATCAAATTCCATTCAAATCCTAAATTTTGCTAGAAACAATTTTCGTAACATCCAAACTGAACGAAATTCGCCGAAATTGATGAAACGACGCCCATATAATCACTTATGCCATGAATTTGCAGAGTAAATTCTATCAAAAATAACTTTTTCAGTTATTGGTAACCCACTTGGTGACGGTCACCTTCCTATTCGGCAATTTTATCGCGAACTATGTTATCCAAAACTCCTTCCCCATTATATACTTTTCCGTGTTGGAAATTGTCCCATTTACGGGACACGCCATGCTCACGTAAGTTTCTGCCAACTTCTTAAAGCGATCAAAACGAAAAAATTAAATTTACCGTGGAAGCTAAGCTATAAAAATTATTTAAGCAAATAGCCGTGCTCGTTTTTTTGTGAGTCAGTCATTCTAATCTCTGAATTTCAGGCTTATTGTCATCCTGTTCAACATCCCGCCAAAAGCGAGGACCGAGAAAGCGGCTAACGTTACTGTTACCAATTTTGGGAGTGGCAGAAATGACACTACAAAGATTACTAGAATTGAATAAATCTTTGGTTAGCTGGATTTTGTGAGCTTGATAAAGCTTTGTTTCGTTTAACTGGTTGCCACTTAACACCAATAAATGACAACTACAAACTACAATTTAATCCATTTCAGTTTTTGTCATTTTTCCAGAGATTTGGCCCTTTTTTGAAATCCCATGTTTTATCCGCGCTAATGGCTCCAAGACCAGCAAAACGATCGTAGCTAGGAAATGGGCAAGTTTTGAGAAATCGTCATGACACTCCGCGTTGTTAGGCCGTTTTTTGGAATCGGAATTCCCAAGATGAAATCGGGAAATCCTTAGATTCAGTCGCAAAGATGTTCAACAAACTTTCGGCTCTTCTCGCCGTTGCTTTGGTAGGCAGTTTGCAGTTTAAAGATTGTCTATACCTTCTATAACCTAGATTGGCTGTGCGGGCGCGGCGGACTACGTCCTGGCGTGGTCTGGAACCTGCGCGACGACGTCGTCGAACAGTGTCGTCTTCACAATCTTCGGCACGGCTAGCTCCAGCGGATGGCAAGTCGTTTAGGGATGTGATTTAGCCTCGAACATACCGTATTTTTTCTGTTGCCGTATGTGTCAACAAATTTTTTAACTTAGCATTTGTACGACATATTTTAGGCTGGGTTTTTCGGTGATGTCTCCAGGGAATGACCGCGCGACAAACATCAAAGACAAAACGGCATCATCAGTTCAACTTGAACATCACCACTGATGGAAAAGTGATCATGAACGATAAAATCGTGAGTCGATTCGCTTGGCTTGTCAGCCGCAAATTTCATGTTGTAATGTTAGTCTATTTTGAGCCACAGAATTGTGAATCTTAACTCCGTATTGACAAAATTATTTATTTCGAAGCCGTTGAAGTCTACTTGGACTGTACTTTGCCTGTACTCTATTTTAGAAGAATCTCGGGTGGCGTGGGGCGAAGAAGAGGATCGAGAAAACGCAATCATTCTTCACTACCGGCAACCCCTACTCCTTCACCGTTACGTCAGTATTTCACGACAGTTTTGCAATTTATCGTCTTTTTCAGCTTCGTCAAGGCGCAGAATTACCAGTGGACACTGGCCGCTACCGGATTTGTGGGCTTAGAAATGTTTTTAGCCATCAAAAACTTAGAAAACAACGGCTTATTTGATATTTTAGACCTCGGTTTCGATGAAGACACGGCTGAAGGGCCGAAGTTGGCCAACATATTCCGTGACTGGGGGAACCATTGGCAGCACTACAAACATGACCTGCACCTGAAGGGGGCGAACGCAATTGATAAAACTACGCCCGCTAACCCCGATAAATACATTGTTGACAAAGAAATTATTCGGAAATCAACAACGCAAAAACAAGTTAAATCAACTGCCCGGATAAAAATTCGAAGATGATGAAAGATTTCAGCGGCAAAACGTGAAACAATCTAATCATTATAGTTGCTTCCAGACAACAATAATGCTGGCCAAAAATTTCGTCTGGAGCTCACGGAAGCATATCTATCTATTAGTATTTACATCCGGCCCTCCAAAACATGTTATCCCTCTCAAGACATCTCGTGAGAATACTCGAAGTATCTAAGTAGTTAGTACCTTCTTCTTCTCTTTCCCTACCATCCCCACTTCTCCATCGCTTAAATAATTCCTCCCCTCTCTTCTATCTCTCTCTCTGTCTCTCTCTCTCTCTCTCTCTCTCTCTCTCTCTCTCTCTCTCTCCTCTTAATTAATTACCGTCTCCTCGTAAATGCCCTCCCCTTTCCATCCATCGTAAATACCTAAATCCTCTGCTATTTGGTATTCCGGCCCACAACATCGTATTCTCCACGCATCACACACCCACTAATTGCAATTATCCTACCGTAATCCCCTCTGCTGATCCACAGGAAATCCACAGGCAAGTCACAAATTTCTGGAATCTCATTGTTGCATTTGCGGAATTTTGACTTGTTGCAATTTTCTATTGCATGCCAGTTTTTAAAGGGACCGGCAAGTCAGTCTGTGGATTGTATAGTCATGGATCTGGACTTTTAAAACGCGTCATTCTTCTTTAGGTTCTTCTCCTGTTCCCTGGCCATAAAATTTGCTTCTCAGTCCCTTTAGTGAATGAAGTAGCTTTGTTTGATCGTGTCGTAAGCGTGATATTTATTTGTCATAGCTTCTCCCTGATTATTATTCTTCATCTTTTTTTTTATTTTCTTCCCGTAATCCACCTGCCTCAATTTTCTAGCCATCTGACTGCCAACTAACCAAGCCAATCAACTCGACGGCTAATAGCCATAGTCATAACGAGCACTTTTGTTGTCTCACAGCGCTTCAGTCACTCGGCTAGAATCCTAGGTAATTTGTATCGAGATGGAGAATAAAGTAAATAACTCAGCTTATTAGATACAAAAATTTTTTCAAGATATCTGGCTGGTAGCGAATGATTTCTGAGAAAGGACCATAAAAATAACGAGACACACACGATTTTGGCACTTTCTAGCCCCTTAAACCCGCGAAAATCATTTCGGCACGGCAGCTTATCGTTTGACCTCAATTCCATGTAAATCAGTGCTTGGTCACGTTTTTGTACGTACATACGCTGCTACGTGCCGTCCGTTTTTCCGTGCGTTTTCGCGCTCCGGGTCGATTTCGAGGATGGTTCGGGTGTCAGAGCGCGGGCAAAAGCGTTCTAAAAATTTTCGCGCTCCGGGTCGATTTCGAGGATGGGTGTCAGATCTTGGGTTGTCGCATTTCAAAAGCTTTCAAAGTCAAACACTCTGTGTTTTGAACCCTAACTCGTTAAAGACTGAGACTCCGGGTCCGTTTATCCGTACAAGCGAATCAAGGGATTTCTCTCTCTCGCTCTCTCTCTCTGTCTCTCTCTCTCGCTCTCTCTCGCTCTAATTTTGTCCCCTTCAACCTCTAAACCCCTTCTTTTCTACCCCTACGTACCAGGTCGATTAGCATTTCGCGGCATAAGAGGGGGTGAAATAATGGGTCGAATCGTTGGAGGAAAGCCGCGTCCAATTCCTCCGACCCAAAACCCAACAGAGAGGAGAGGCCAATTTCCAATTGAGTCCAATTGACGGAGCAAGAGCAGAGATGAGAGAGAGGTGCTGCTCTTTTCAACGGCTCCTTTGGATTCTGCAGCTTGCAAATTCCTCAGAGTCTTCATCGGGTTTTTGGTTAATTTGATGCTGATCGACCTTTGGTGGGCTAAAATTGAAATATTGATTTTAGAGGTCGAAATGATAAGAATTTTTGAGTCCATTAGGGTGCTATGCTGTAGCGGAAACTACCGTAACCCAGTTTCAGCGCTACAATACCGACAAAATCCACAGGAAAGGGAAAATTTTCTCATTACCAGCTAACACACCAATTACGACGTTGCAAAATTATTCCCTGGCAGCTACTGGTTTACTGTGACCGCATACGGTAGCTCGGAATTTTGCGCATTGGGCGACGAAAGTGTTTGAAATCAACGCCCTAGTTAACCAAACTATCGTAATCCGCGCTGCATGATCCTGTTTCGCCAATTCCGTGGTTTTCCAATACTTTGTGTTATATTTTTCGGCTCCTCTGGATTGTGTCGGTTTTTCTAGAATAAAAATAAAAATCAAAGATATGTGTTTTGCTTCAGCAGTTTTTCTAAGAATTTACCTAAAGTACATCTCTTTGAGCACTATATTATTTTCTTTTCGGTCCAGCCAGTTAGCAACTGCAGTCTCGAAAAATTGGCTTCGTTTTGCGGATGACAAATTACTGGAAAATATGGGACAGGTCCTCCTCTGAAGGGTCTTCGAATGGGCCAGGTGGCGACAGAAAACCAAAAGAAAAAAAGCAATAGTTTTCTGAGTCATATTCCTTATATTGGCTTCGTCATAAATTGGTGCCTTCTCATCATTACTCAGAAATGAATGAATTTTAGGGTGGGAGCAAAACATACGCCCACTCAAAAGTTTGAACAATGACGGACAAAAATAACAAATTTTTAGATAAATAGCCACCATTTTTAGCATTTAAAAACTACCAACAGAAAAACAACATAAAAATTGCGCTTCTAAAGTTTATTCTTTTATTCAATCTCCAAAACCGCGGGAAACAGCCTTAAAGATGTCGCAAAAATTATTTTTATTTAATTTTGCGATCATTCCAATATTTGGTTTTAGAAAATCTAATATATCTACAAGGAAGTGTTCGTTTTAACGAAGTTATTCTTCTTTTTTCACCTCATCACGTACTTCCCCTCAAAAGCCGCTAAAAATGCAATTTTCTGAGGCTTCAAAGACCCCCAAGAGGAGGCGGAAATGGCGACCGTAATAACCCAGAAAAATTAATTCTTTTTTAACCATATTAGGGGTTTCCCCAACCCGTTTTGTACTTCATATTTTCGAGTCCGAAACCTTACTCGTCCGGGTTTTGTTCCCGTGAAGGCCCATTTTCCTGTAATGTAATGTGACCGGGTGGCATGTTGACAGTACTGCTTCGTACCCCTCAGCTAATTGATTTTCGAGTAAGAGTTCAGAGTTCGAGCTCAGATATCGAGTCCCGGATTGTTTGGCAAGTATCCGTGTTTAGTTTTGTAGTTTACATGCCAGTTTGAAAACTAAAACCGCTTTAATCGTCGAGAAAACGATAATTTTGAAAAAGAATGGAAAATCGTTATTTTGACATCTTCAATTTTCAGGAATCAGGGCAAAAAATCGAATTGTCTACTTTTTGGCAATTTTCCAGCTTGTAATTTTGTAGTTTGGTTGCCAGATTGTGAATTAAAAATAGTCTTGGCCTTTTAGAAAACGAAAATTTCGAATAAATCGTAAAAATCGTGTTTTTTGAACCTTCGAATCGCCTTTTTATCTTTGAGCCCAATCAGTTCTTAAAAAGTATCTTTAGTCGCTCTTTTTCCATTTAACCTAATTTAAACCGTGTCTTCTGTTTCACCCCCACCTTATCCGCTTTGCAACAAATTGGTCTCCCTTCCCTGTGAGGGCGTATTCTCTTCCGGTTCCGGGTCGACGGGCCGCATGCGTACTGCATTTCCGGGTCAGTCTAAAATCCGGGTCATATTTTTAGCAGATTATTATTAAAAATAATGGGTTGCGTGGCAGTTAAGTGAATCAACTATTCATATAGTTAACAATGCATAAAAACGAAATTTTATGAGCCGAAAACACCATTTCAGACCTAGCTGTCAAGTTCCGGCTCAATCCATCATTCCGGTCGGTGACATTCAGGATTATACTCAAAATAGCTTAACTATCTGTCGGTTTAAATAATAAAACGATTGGCAACCGCTTGTATTAAGAAATAAAATTTTACTAGCTAAGCACCGAAATCCAGATCAGGAAATTTGCGATTTTTGCCCGTTTAAATTTGTAACAATTTTTCTATTTTTTTCTATCAAAATTGTAAAACTTTCTGACGTTGTCTATAGCCAGACTTCCTGCCCGACTATACAAAACACAATTATTTTAGTAAAAAGTTCATTTTTTAATTTCCAGCTCCAGGCGTCCATAGATAATCGTGCAATTTTCCGGGCATTTCTCTTATTTTTAAACGGCTTCCTGGTAGTCGGAAACGCCACATAAAACAGGACCCCCCACTGAACTGGGTTAGCTCGTTTTTTAATTAGAAAACTCACTCTGTCCCCTTTGGAGTGATGCAGTCCGTTTAGAGTGCATTATAGGAACGGGAGGGGGAGTGGCTTTTAGGGTCCTCTACTAGAAACCCCCGTCAGTCAAGCACCCCGCACTTTTTGGACTTGAAACCGGGGCGAATTGCTCTTCTGACTGACACTCACGTAGTAGAACGACATAGGGATTGGGTAGCTAGGTGGAGGTGCGTTGCCGAATTTGTTCTGGATGCAGGCGGACTGGCTACCAGTCAAACGAATCACACAGAGAAGGCAAGCTGGCAGAGGTTCTTTGCGCAAAATTGCCGTGGATTTATGCTAACTGACCGTGAGTTTAGCGAAGGGCACAGAAAGGCAGGCCAGCACCAATTCTCTGTGCAAATTTTTGCGTATTTCATCTATCTGGTTGTCAGTTTGGCGGATGGTCAAGCTAGGAGAGGCCAGTTGCGGAAAATGCAGCAATTTTGGCTTAACTGTCAGTCAGTTGGTCGAGTCGAGCTGATTTCATGTTTGGAAACAACCTAGCCGAGGATCATTTGAACATTTTCTAGATTTCGTAAGGAGCCACTCTTAGGACTCAAAACCCGTGGGTTTAATGGAAATTCGGATGGTCCTCAGTGACTCACCCACCCGCCCCCTAGGTTGATTCGTTTATCTTCGACCCCTTTCCCATCCTACGTCGTCGTCCATTTCAATTCCATCTTACAACTCTAAACGGTTTAAGGCCTGTGTTTTTGGGTGGTACGGAATACACCGGTGGTCTGTTTGGTTGATGAACCCTCTAGAGTACTTTAATCGAGGGATTTTGAAGCAAAATCGTGTTGTTTTCTCATCTTTTGTCAATTTGTCTATATTAGATTACGTCATATAATCCACAACCCGAATTTGTTCAACTTGAACATGAAAGTCTGTAAACGGCAGAACAGTTGGTCCAAAATTACCATAGCAATATTTTTGATGTAATTTTAGAAAAATTTCGGCATTTTAGGCATTCTGTGTCCGTCTTCCTCCAATCGATTACGCCATTCAATTCATTTCTCGAATTTTTTGATTTTCCTTTTCAAAATCGCTTATTTGTCCGGCAGTTAGTCCAAATCAGCTCTAGGAATTTCTTAGCATTCAATTTTTAGGCATTTTTTTTGTGTTCTGGCATCCACTTGACCCCTCCCGACAAAAATTAGCCTTTCCAACCCCTTTATTCCCGAGCAGCGTCATCAAATTTCTCTCACGATCAGTCTGGCAGACAGAAGGGCTAATGCCATTTCAAACGAACGCCTAGAAAAACAAAAAAGAAAATAGACAAAAAGGCAGGCACCAATCATCTGGAAACGACCCATCCCACCCACCCGTTTCCACCCAATTTAGCGAGAAAGGGGCAACTTTTGAGGCTAATAAGGGGATTTTCGGGGGGAAAAGAGGAGAGGGGAGGGAACTCTGATGATCGTATTCTGACCTGGTACGCCCCCACCCAAATACTCTCCATTTTCATGGAGGGGAGGCTGAGGTATAAACATCCGGGTATGGACTAATGACGGGTGGATGGGATGGGGGGAATTGCCTTCTTTGGAGGAGTTGTAGATACCTTCTTCTTATTTATTGGATACACCCTAGGAATAAGTATTCAATGATTAAAAAGAAATATGCTTTGAAAATACGTCTTATAAAACGTATTAAATTTGTTTGAAATAGGATTGAATCTGATTTTTCTGATTGATTCTTACAGCTTTTTTATACTTGTTGAATAGCTTAAAAATTATTGATTTTTCGCACATTTTTGGAGATTAAAGGGCCGGGAATGTCCAAAAATCGACTGTTTCAAGCGATTAGGTCTAGACAACAGTCCGATTTATGCAGGGACCTGGGCAAAAATCAATGCCTGAATGCGT
This sequence comes from Mesorhabditis spiculigera, assembly GCA_958295435.1. Taxonomy (NCBI): domain Eukaryota; kingdom Metazoa; phylum Nematoda; class Chromadorea; order Rhabditida; family Rhabditidae; genus Mesorhabditis; species Mesorhabditis spiculigera. Next base: position 912,975 of record CATQJA010002698.1, on the reverse strand, counting down.
AATTTGTCGCGTAACGTAACTGTCAAGACCTATTTGACAGGAGCGGCGGATTTTGGCGCTTCCCAGTGTCTTTAAAAAAGTGGATGTCAGAGCCTAGCCGATGGAAGGGGTCCATTGTAGTTGTTCCAGGCGCCTTGAAAAGTAACTGTCGAGACCCAGTAGACAGAAAGGGTCGATTTTGGCTCTTCGTGGGCCCTTTAAAAAGGGAAGACCTAGCTCTAGATGTAGCCGAACCTCTGAGTTTTCATCTTTCAACTTTCCGAGCTCCAATTTCTCTTCCACCACCCCCAGATGACGTCAACCCCCACGTCTTCTGAATCCTCCCCCTCGTGCTGCCCTGCCCTCCCCTCCTCGTGCAGTCATTTGTCAAGATTTCACAGCCTTTCCCATACTTTACCCACCCTCCCTTCTACCCTTCCACCCGTCTACTCGACCTCGTGGCTGCCCATTTCCACGTTCCCACTATTTACATCCCGTCTGCAAAAGATCTTGGGATCTCTGTTTTTGTGAAATTTCGGAGTCTATCGTAGCCTGCCAAAAAATTTGAATTTTCTACGTTATTGATTTCTGAAAAATTCGGATCTAGTTCTACGGTAGCCAGAAGGAAAGATCGATCTGAAATTTTAGAATTTACGTATTTCGGAAAAATTCAGCTTATGCTTACCGTAACCCAAAAGAAGAAAACCCCATATTTCCGGGTTTACTTTCTTTTTGCTGAAAAGATCTTTGGATCTGGCTGGATTTCGACCGGAAGAAAGGTATCGCTAATTAAATCTGACCCTGGCTTGCTTGGCTTGGTTCGGCGGGTCTAGAAAATCAAGATCTTTCGAAATTATTGCTTTTCTTTCTTCTCTTACGTCGGTAGATGTCACTCTCCCTTTAAAACCAGGAACTCGTCATCCAGTCCGCCAACATTAGTGCAAAACACGCATAAATTTCTGCTCCCGCACCAAATTGACTCCCATTAATCACAGATCTCGCTCGAGGCTTGGATCTTTCTCTGCTCTCGCGCCTCTCCATCTCGCTGTCTCCATCCCTTGAAAATGTCGTGCTGGGTGCCATCCTCAGCATCCAATATCAAGGTAGCACTCTCTCTCTCTCTCTCTCTCTCTCTCTCTCTCTCTTCTCTCTCTCTCTCTCTCTGTCTCTCTCTCTTTCTATTGGATGAGCTGTCTAAAGCTGCTGCTCCTTCTGAAGCTAAAATTGGATCTTTCTAAATTTAGTAGGGTTTCAAGTATAGTGCAGCCTCACGTCGTCTAATTTCGAAAATCCGGATAAACTCTATTTACGGCCTAACGAAGGATTTTTGGAATTTAACGGACTTGTGAAGGAAAATCCATAGTAATTTCTATGGATTTTCTGAAATTTCTCACTTTTATCGTTTTTCAGGACCTGCGAAGGCAAAATCCATAGAATATTATCCCCTTGCGGAATATAATATTCCTTTTTACAATTTTCAAGGGCCTCTGACGGGAAAATTTATGGTACTTTTAAAGGTACTCAGTTGTTTTCCACTTTCCATTTTTTTTGTTGTTAAAGGGCCTTGTAAAGTCAAACTCTATACCAATTTTACGTCAATTCGAGCCTAGCCAGACATAAAATGTTGATCGTATAGACAGAACAGAGAGCCAATTTTCCCCAATAATCCCCCTCTTCCCATTATAATTGGCTTCATCGCGTTTTTCGTAGCTTTTCCCCCATCATCATCATTTTGGACCCTTCTTCCCCCCAGGGAAATGATCGTACCATTTTTGTCATTTTTCCAAAATTCCACGCGGGAACCTGGCAACAATATTAGCATAGTAATTGCCATCAAATTATAGTCTGAACCGCGGGCCAATTTTTGATAGAATCGTCATGTGGCGGTAAAAATGGCTAAAAGATCAGGGCTATATAATGGACGTCAGGGTAGATGATGGTAGTTTTTGGAATTTTTCTCGGGCAGATTACGGTAACTTTCAACCGCGAATATGTTTTTTGGATGCCAGTTTAGCGTTTTTGATAGTTACCGTAACCTTAAAAGATTTTCTAAAGTTAAACGATTTTCTCGAAACTCTGGGGTAAAAAATCGAAATAATTGTGCTTAAAATTTTTTAAATTATATTAAATTAAGGTTATTAAATTAAGGTAATAGTCAATAGATAAATCGCTTTTCTGGCGGTCATCTTACAAGATAAAATTACTAAAGTAGTACAAAGCACAATCTTTAGGGTAAAAATGCAAGTTTTGCCATCAAACTCATTCAAAGTGGCCAAAAAGTCGCGATGTTCCTAGCATAATCAATAGATATAAAAGTGCAGCATTTTATAAATTTAGCAATAAAAACTTCTCGCCTCGAGCAAAAATCAAAAGCCATAAATCAAAAGTAACAAAATAAATTGACCAAAATTTACCCAAAAAGTTCGGGTTTTCCCGCAAAAGCGGTATAATCTTGGTGGTCTGGACGGCAGTTTGTGACCTAGACGAATGTATAAACCATCAAATGATGCTTTAAAACGGTGAACTGTCTGGCAGACAGTATCCCTAAAATCTTACTGTACCTCAGAAATCCAATTTCAAGAAGCTTTGCATTTTTTTACTAAAACCAATGATCCAATTTCTATCCAGCCAGGTGTTACGGCGAAAAGTTTATTAATTCAATTTGTTTTTTATTTTCTTTGTGCTTTTCACCTGTATTTTCGGGGTAAGAAACTACGGGAAAGAAAATACGAAAGAAATGAGTACGTGGGGCGGCAGGTGAAATCGAGAATTTTGAGATTAATTTTCTTGTCGTTGTGGGCGGGGGGTAGACAGTATAAAACGAAAGATTTCTGATGATTTCATCTTAATGGCTTTCAGTTTGAACAATGGTACTACTTGGGTAATCTGGCAAAGTTTTTTGCGGAAATTTTAATTGGATTTGGGCTAACTGGCTGGTAATTGACGTAATGGAGTACCAAAGGCAGACTAGCAGCATTATTGCGGAATTTATGGCTGATTTGTGCTAACTGCCTGGCAATTCAGTGTGTGAGATACTTGGGCAGGCTAGCAGTGTTTCTTGGCGGAAATTTTGGCTTATTCCTACTCACTGGCTGTCGGTTTAGCTATTGAGCTCGCAAGGGAAAGCTAGCAGGGAATTTTGGGGACATTTATGCTGATTTGGGCCAACTGGCTGTTATTTGACCCAATGGAGCAGCAAAGGCAGGCTAGCAGCGATTCTTTGCTTAAATTTCTGCTAACTGTGTGTCATTTTAGCTAATAGAAGACTTAGGACATGCGAGCATTGGTGCTTTGCGGAGTGTTGCGCGTATTTATGCGAACTGGGACCCAGTTTGGACAGTTCGAGCCGTAAAAGCAAGCTAGCGATGATTCTTTGCGGAATTTTCTGCGGTTTCAACTAACTGCTTGACAGATACCACTATCAAATAACAAGGGCAAGCTTGCATAGTTTCTTTGCGGAAATTCTGTACTGGTTCCTACTGACTGGCTGACAGTCTAGCCAATCAGATGCTAAAGGCGTGCTAACAGCGTTTTTTGCGGAAATTTTCAAGGTTTTTGACGTTGACTATTGCCATCATCAGTTTACTTATGGTTTTTCAACCCGTGACGAGTCATTTGCTTTTCCATAAAGAGTGTCCCCTTGGGGCCCATCTTTGGTGGGTCCTCCCCCTCCCTGCTTTGGCCATTTGTTATTGGTGTGTGTCCATTCTTTCCATCCACATCCCTAGGAATTTAGACATGAAGAAAGAGACAAAGAAGAGGGGACAAATCATCTCCCCTCCCCTCTTCCCCATTAGCCCCTCATTTCCACTGTTTTTCGGGTCTGGGTTTTCGTGGGTTTTTGGGAATTTACGGAATTCTCTTGGGGACTTCAGGGCATTGGCTGGCAATCAGATGACCGTTCAGAGGAATCGGGTGTAGCTTTAGCGAAATTTGAGGTAGCTAGCATCGTTTTTTGGGGATAATGGCCTCCGATTTCGATTAGCTGGCCGCCAGTTTAGCCAAAAAAACGTATAGGGCAGGCTGGAAGTGATACTTTGCGGATTAGCTGGTTTTTACTAGCTGGCTGTCAGTTTAGCCAATGGCACGGTAGAGGCAGGCTAGCAGCCTTTCCTTGCGGAATTTTCAGGTTGATTTTTACTAACTGGATGTCACTTTATCTCCATCGATTCAGTTCGTTGCTAAAATCTGGGAAAAACACGGTTGTCATACACCTTTAAACCCAAAAATGATCCTACCTAGAAAAAACAACAACGTGCTATTCCCTGAATGGATGTAATCCGGCACTGGTCGACCTTCCCGTTACTTTTTTTGGCCGCCGGTTTTGCCGAAACGAGCTCAAATTTGATGCCGGCTGGCCGAGAGGCCAATTAGATGATGAATAGTAGGGGACCACCCACTCAGTCAGTGGCACAACCCTCAAATGGCTCTTTTGTAAAAGTTAGACATTTTGCTGGAGTGGCAAAACACATTACTCTATCTGATCAAAATGGCGCGTTTCCTAAAATGTTCTATCAGAAAATCAGTGAATTTTTAAACTTCGAGGCCACTTAGCATGTTCGAAATTGATTTTTAAGTGATTTTGAGCTTTTCAAAGGCCTCAGGACTTAAAAAACATTTACTGGAATTTAAGTTACCCTCTAAATCCTCAAAAACCCGTAAATACCCTCAGTTCCGGGTGGTTGATTCAATTTCTCTACTCCCTTTCTCCCCTTTCTCAACACCCCCTCATCTAATAAGAGATAAAATGAGATTTGGGTGCGAGTAGAGTAGGCGACGCTAGCCCCCGTTTTTTGGTGTTGCAAAAAGTCGTAAAAAGCCTTTTAGCCTTTTGGCGGTCAATTGTTCCGTTCGACACCTCGTTACGGATTCTTGGGATTTGGAGTGAGACGGAATCGGGGAAAACCTTTGGGACTAGGGAACCCCCCTTTCTGGATCTGGAACACCTTATTTTTGAGTAACGAGTGGGCGGAGGTTTTTGATCGCGTTGAAAAATATTTTGCTTGGGGTTGAAGCGTCACTTGGTGTTGATTTTAGCTAACTGGCTGTCAGTTTGAAGATTGCCACTCTCGGACGGACTAGCAGGGTTTCTTTGTGGAATTTTCCAGTTGAGTTCGGTTATCTGGATGTCAGTCTAGCTAATAACGAAACAATGACAGGCTAGCAGTGATTCTTTACGAAATTTTTCGGCGGATTCATACGAGTTGGCAGTCAGTTTGGCAAATATGCTGCTAATGGCAGGCTAGCAGTGAATATTTGCGAAAATTTTATAAAATTATGCAATTTTTCCTGAAAAATTGATGTGTCGGACAATGACGTCCTTTTAAAAGTTCACTTTTCATTGTTTCTCAAATCTTGGCTGTCGCTGTCCCTTTAAAATATTCCATTCTTTTCAAATTTACGCTGTTCAGTCCATTTTAAGCGATTTTACGAATTAATATATATTTTTCAGCTAGACTCGGGTACCCATTTCGAGGGACATATCACAATATCCCTTCTCTCTCTCCTCTTCTACTACAGTAAGATGAGTCATCTGAATATCCTCATCCGACCCGTGCTCTTCCTTCTCATCGTCGCTGCTCTCTCCCACGCATATAGCGGTATGTTCTTACTTGGATTTTTAGGGCAATTGGTTACGGTACGTATATCAAGGGTTTAAGATTCAAAATAAATATATCATTGAAGTAAGGTGAAAGAGTTTAATCAGGGCAATGAATGCAATTTTTGACAATTCTAGGAAAGGAAAACGTTCGTTGGGTAGTCTATCTGGGGAAGGAATGGGAAACTTTTTGGTGGGCAAAAAGATGGGAAACTGCATCGCAAATGCAAAAAGCCATCTTCGGCGGGTAAATGTTGTGACTTTCATGCTAAAATTGTGGCCAATTTCGTAGGGAAACAAAAGCGTTCATTGGATATTTGGCATGGGCAAATGGGTGAAATGTTGGTGGGCAAAGATGGGAAACTGCACCCGAGTGCAAGGGGCCAGCGTCGGGTAGATACTGTTTTTAAGACTGACTTTTTGGTTTTTCACGGGGTTACGGTCGATTCAGATTTGCATTTTCGAGGTATTTTTAGGAAAAGCAAAACGTTCATTGGATATTTTTGATGGTGGAATGGGAGGAGAAATGAAACTTCTCGCCCAGCCAAAGCCAACCAGAATGCCCAATAATGCTCGCAAGAATGGGGACGGGACGGGTACTGTAGATCTGGGATACGGTAGCTTCAGGGAAATGGGATTTCCATTTTCCGATTTCCGTTTTTTTTTTTGCTTTTTCGGGTTTTTTGGGACATTTATTCGGATTTTTCGTTTTTTTTTCCAGGACAGTAGCTCTAAATTTGCATTTTTGAGGACATTTTCTAGTGCCTCATGTGAAGCTGTCTCTGGATAGTTTGGATGGGAATGGAATGGGAGCCGAGATGCATTAATACCACGGACAAATAAATTATATGCAAAAATACGGGAATTATTGCACAGGACATTAAAAATTGAAAGAAGTTATCAGAATTCAAAATATTTCTGTGGCTTTTTAGTAAGAACTATCCGGTCACTGGAGATGGAATGGGTGGGGAAATGATGAGAAATCATTTCCTTGGAGTGGAAGGAGGAGTGGAGGGTACTGTAGGATAGGTGTAGAACAGGGAATTAATTACAGCTCCACCCTTGCACTTTCCGGTTTCTTGGACTGTCTGGGTGACAGTTTTAGAAGGTTTCTGCTAATCTCGGCATTTTCAGTTCGACCCAGTGACGAGGGCGAGATGGAGAAGCCTTCGAAAGGTCAGTTTTTCGGATATTTTAAATCGCTTGTAATTTTGGTTTCTAGAAAGTTAGAGTTTATAAATCCAAATTTAAAGTCAAATTCTTCAATTTAAAATGCTCCAAATCTCAAAAATTCATTCGAAATTATGGAAAAAAGACAAGCATTTTTGGTCCAATTTTCCCAATTTTTAAGCTTTAAAAGCTCAAAATTCCTTGTTGACCACTTTGCGCAGATTTTAATCTTTTCGTTTTTGTATAAATAAAAATTAGCAGGCATTTTTGAAAAATTGCTTGAGAATTTCTGGCCGAATTTTCAGGATCTTGGCGTTTTTATACGGTTCGAACTTCGTATTTTCAATTAAGTAAATTTTATAAATTTTTGCAGGGGTTCTAGCTGTATTTTTTCGTCTTTTCCCATCAGATCCAAAATACACATCTGCTACCCTCCTCGACCCAATTAGCGCATCACTTTTTGCCTTTTTCTGCTCCCTGGCTGAATGGGTGTAGGTATTCCTGGAAATGGCAGTTATATATCACATTTGGGGTAGCATTTTTTCTATTCAAAATCCAGTTATTCTGAAATGGGATGAGCTGAAAGGGCCCGGAAAATGCCCATCCATCAATTCTTGCCCTCTAAAGGCCAACCTTCAAAAGTGCCTAATTTAGGGGTTTTTCGAGGGGCTAATCCAATTTTTGCGGGCACGAGTACGCGACAGTCCAATGAACACTTTTGGAGGAGAGAGGGAGACAGAGAGAGAGAGAGAGAGAGAGAGAGAGAATAAAAGAGAGCAAAAATTTGCAAGAAATTACCCAGAACTCAACGCGCCTCCGCCGGCTCGTTTAGCTAATTGAAGAGGGCTAATTAAATTTTTTATGTGGCTAGAAAGTAGCTGGGATGTTTCAGAGATCGAAATTGGCATTAAAATACAGAAAAATTAGCGCAAAAATTTAAAATTTAAAATGCAATTTTTAGAGCCCTGGACTCGATGGAGGACGGTTTCGGATTCAAGAAGAAGCGAGCGCTCGGCAGTCTCGATGGGGCTGGCTTTGGATTTGACAAACGGTAATTTGAATTAAGTATATAAAATATATAAAAACAAATTTTTGTACGTTAAAATTTAAATAAATTGAACCATTATTTTTGTAGGCTGAAATTTATGTATTTTCTCTGTTTTCGAGGCAATATTTCATTAAATATCATCAATCTATTTTATATACGATTAAATAAGTTTACTTTAGCGCACTCGACAGCATGGACGGTGCCGGTTTTGGATTCGACAAGCGCGCACTTGGAAGCCTTGACGGCGCCGGATTCGGTTTTGACAAGCGGTAAAGTTGAGTTTCTAATTTTTATGGCATTTTTTAGAGCCCTAGGCAGCCTCGACGGAGCCGGTTTTGGCTTCGACAAGCGGTAAGCTACAAAATACAAACTTTTAAGACTTTTTTAGAGCTCTCGGCAGCCTCGACGGAGCTGGTTTCGGTTTCGACAAGCGAGCACTTGGCAGTCTGGATGGCGCTGGTTTTGGCTTTGATAAGAGGTAAAAAAATCGAAAAAACATTATTAAAATACTTTAAAAGCATTGGGCAGGGCTCGAGGGTAGATGGGACACCATCGGCAAAAGACACCATCCCGAAGACACCATCCCGAAAATTTTGCGTGCGAAAAGTCAGCTCTACTATGAAAAAGGCTATTTTTCTATGCTAATGAAGTTTTCGCATGCAAATTTTTCGGGATGGTGTCTTTCGGGATGGTGTCTTTTCGGGATGGTGTCCATAATTCGGCTCGAGAGCCCATTTCCAAACCAAATTCCAAAAAGCAAAAAGCTTCTCCCCGGCCGGGAATTGAACCCGGGTCTCGCATGTGACAGACGCGGATACTCACCACTATACTACCGAGGACACGTGAGAGGGTCTCTTTTCAGGGCACTTGACTCACTCGACGGCAATGGATTGGGATGGGCAAAGCGCTCCCGGCAGCACAGGATTATGGGCAAGTTTCCTATCCTATAAGCGAGAAAAGTATGTCTGTTTTCTGTACAGCCGATTTCTCGGCCGCAAGGCCGAATTTTGAGCTGATTTTTGGCATGGAGGTGGAGAAACACATTTGTCAGTGACGCATTTTTTTGTTTTTCGAAATTCCTATATCTAATGGTTTTACAAGCAAAATAGTGAAAAATCACTTAACATCTGGCCCGAAAAAGGTTTGTTCAGAGGATATCTCGATTGCCAGACCGAATTGGGCGCTAATTTTTGGAGAGTGGATTGAAAATCGAATTCTCCCGATATATAATTTTGGGTTTTGTCAGATTTTGTAAAATAAAGTTTTTATGAGCATTTTTCTAAAAGTCCTTAACAAAATGGGCCATGAACCGTGGTGTCCGGGCCATAACGCGAGGCTCAGATGGAATTTTGGGCTGTAATTTGGAACACTTATGTATTCGATAGTGGAGATCACGCGCACCTTATTATTTTTACAAATTTTCGCCGCATTTAGACTCAAAAAGAGAATTTTGTAAAGTTACCAGAAGTCCTCCCTCCCGGGATGAGGCCGCCCCCAGGACAGAAGACAGAGGCCTTTCTCGCCTCCTATCCATCTCGCCGTGGTGTAGTGGATTGGCCCCGGTCTACAAAGCGCGTGGCCCGGGCTCGAATCCACGCCGCCGAAGTTAACTTTTTGCTTTTGGCAGTTCAACAACAAAACATATTTCTAGGCTCTTGGTATGCGAGTTTTAGGCCTGGCCCTCGCTCTAGCGCCAGGCTAAAAAGGTACTTGGCCCAGGCTCTGGCGCCGCAGGCCAACGATGGGCCCTTGACCCAGGCTCTCGCGCCGCAGGCCAAATCCCGGAGAAAAACCAGTAACTCGCACCGCAGGCGAAGAAAATGCCCTTGGTCCAGGCTCTCGCGCCGCAGGCCAAATCCTGGGGGGAAAACAGTAACTAGCGCCGGAGGCTCAAAGATTCTAGCGCAAAGCTGGCTCTGCCGCCGGGACAATGAATGTTTCCTTGGGTCAGGCTCTTGCGCCACAGTCTTGAATAAAAGGAAAGGGAATTCATGATTCCCAGACGGGTCCAGTGGAAAAGGGCCGCGAAGCGGTCTTTTTCCACTGGTTAACAGATTTAACCGGTTTTAAAAGTATTTTTAATGGGAAGTAGGGAGAAAAATATGCTTATTTGAATCAGCAGCGTTTCATCGCTATGAAATCTTTCGATATAGAGGTTTTAGCTGATTTTTTTAGTCGTTTTCTCCCGGAAATCAATTAAAATGAACTTTATTTTGTAATAACTTTTTAAATCTGCAGGTTTCAACAATTTTAAGGCATAGTTACTTTATCTGACTATCTGTTTAAGGCTTTCCACAAAAAATTGCGGCCTTGAATGATTTTCGGGTTTTTAGCTATCTTAAGAGTTTCACGAGGTTTTAGACGTATTTAATTTAGTTTTTAATCGGTTTTGAGAGAAAACAGATACAGTAATTATTACGAATGTAATATCTGAATGGCAGTTGGGCGCTTGCCACAGAAAAATTGGGGCTTTGAAAGATTTTCGAGTTGTTCGACATTTTTTGAGGCTTTCGAAGCTTTTACTATGCTTGCAAATTGGATTTTAAATCTTCTTAACCCGGTTTTTAGGATTCGGCAGTCGAGCTGGCGCCCTCGGATTCCGCGCGTTGAACTAAACAGCCGAAAAGAAAAAGAAAAACAACGAAAAGCAGGGCTCGTCCGTCAAAAACGATCTCACTTCCCCCTCTAGTTATTTTGCTTGGTTTCTTCGTATAATATTTGGTGTGTTAACAAAGGAAATGTTTCGAATTGTTTGAGGGTTATTTATTTTGAGAAAAACACAGGAATGAAGAGGGCACAAAATAAAGTGACAGTCGAAAAGAGGCTTTCCTGAGAGCCATTATTCTGATTGCACAGGTCAGAATCGCAGCAGGTTGTCGTGTGACTGATTTCGCCCTCGTAACGATGGCGGGTTTCTACTTTCTGAAAAGTTGATGGATAGCTCTAGGCAAATCCTATATAAAAAGAATAAAAAAGTGACCAGTTTAACGATATCTTATATTTTGAAGTTAAATTGGCCTAAAATTAGAATTTTATTGGGGTAAAAATGGTTTAACTGGTGAATAGGAGGTATTTTGACGTCATGATATTTGATGGATTTTCAATATAAATTTTACACATAAAATAGCTTAATTGAAATTGGTTTAACTTACACTTATAATTTTAACTATAGTAAGTGGATAAGTCAGTTTTTATTTGTATAAAGTCCTTTTTTATGAAAATTCTACGCTGAAATAACGAAAAATTTAGCTATTTGAGATAACCTAAGGCGTTACCTCAGGTTTTAAGGTGAATAGGAGGTATTTTTTGACGTCACTTCGATATTTGAGGATTTTCAATATAAATTTTACACATAAATAAGCTTAATTAAAATTGGTTTAATTACACTTATAATTTTAACTATAGTAGTAGGATGGTCAGTTTTTATTTGTATAAAGTCCTTTTATGAAAATTCTACGCTGAAAATAACGACAAAATTTAGCTATTTGAATAACCTAAGGCGTTGCGGCCTCAAAAAATTTTATTTGAAAGTTTATGGTATTAATGATCAATTAAACTAAGTATAATCATCATTTAGAAAACTTGGGCAACGAATTCGAGGAATTTCAACTTTTTTTGGATCTTTTAAAGTACCTGACACGCCGCATCATCTTCCGGATTTAAATTGACGTCGGCGCACTCGAGGCGGGTTAACTTCAAACCACAATATAATCAGTTAACAAAATCGCAAACCGTCGAAAAAATTCAACCTTGACATCCCCTCCATCCTGAACGTACTTCACGCAAAATGTCTGCGTAGTGGTGCAGTTGGTTTTTGTCTGAATGCAAAACAAGGAGTTTATGAAATTTCTACATCAAAAATCAAAGTTAGAACAACCTTTAACCAACGCGGATTTTGTGCTTTTCCATCAACTACAGTAGTCGTTAGATTGAAAAGCATTGAAGCGCACCCAACTTTCCACGAAAAGTAGAGAAAATAAAATCAGAAATTGCCGCATTAATAGACGTAGAAATTGACGGGATACCCGAGGTTGAGTTCTAGAAGTGTTTATTGAAGTTTCAAAAATCGAAAATTTCAATTTTTGGGGTTATGAAAACGAAGTCTTTTAAATCACCGATAAATCAGGCAAAATTTCGATGGAAGTTTTGTCTGCCGACCAGCTCACTCGGCTTCTCCTTCCCCCTCCCCATCACCACTATCTCATCGACCGGGGTGAAAAAAATTTACAACGCCCATATGAGATCTATTACGGCGGCTGAGGGAGCTCCTGGGAAATTCCGAAGATTTGTTGACGTCATCTGATGAAGTGTGCGATGGTTTTTTGGATTTTGGAATGTGGAGATGGGGGTGCAGATGTACGCAACGCATAAAAAAAACTTTGAAAAAGTTCCGGCTCAGTGAAAGTAGTTTTCCAACCATTTTAACGTTTTCTGTAAGCGGTATTCTTCGTTAACACTGCTCAAAAATCAATAACAGGTTTATTGATACTGGTTGGTAAGAACAAAGCCTCAATGATATGCCATCTTCATACAATCGCATTATATCCCATCGATTTCTCCTCGGCTTCATCCCAATTCGTTCGGCGGGCCAGGAAATCAGTTGTCCGGGCCACATCACTCTAGAAATCTCAAAGTATTATTGCTTGACCAAATGACCAACAAGGCATCAAAAACAAAACGAAACGACCAACCTGAGCAATGACAGTGCAGGGTAGAGCTGGAAAAAGTGCCTAGCTTTCTAAAATTCTACTTAAATGCGTTGACATATGTCCTATAACTCTTTGAAACATCCTGGCGTTCTGTTTCCCAATTCGAAAAGTCAAACACGGTGCCATCTATCCATTCAAAATGTCGTCGAATTTGGTCCAAACTAGGTTTAACGAGGAGATAGATACAATTTGAACACTTACCCTTCTGCCGCCAATCCATGTATGAAGTTTGTGGGTTGTGAATGGGTTTCATATTGATTATTGTAGCTTCCAGTTCTTTTTTGATGTTCGGAGGTGACGGGGAAGTAGGTCTTGGCCAGCTCTGGGATAACATTGCGTAATCTATAATACTAGCTGGGAGCTGACCAGCAAGGAACAAGATTTTCTGTCAAAGAGTGGATAGACCAAGATTGGCTTGGATGGATTGACAATGGCTTTGTGCTGAGGCCAAGTGAAGCCAGCGTGGTCACCAATTAACTGAATGGATACAACGATGATATCCAGTTTACCGAACCTTATAACAGCCCTTGCTACTCGGATAATACATCCATCCAACGTCGCACCGCGGTTTTTCCTGGATATCGGTGTTTATCTGGCTTTGAAATTGGCAGCCCATACCGTATCCACACCAAAATAGGCCACTTGATATTTATTCCAAATCCGTTGCACCCGACCAACCTGTCATTCTTGATATTTCCTAGCAGAGCACCTTGGAAATATTTGCTGAAATGAGACGGGTCTCGTTTCATTTCTTAACGGGTAAAACCGATACCATTAGTCGCCCAAACCGCTGACTGACTACCATCTTTCCAGTGAATCCTCGATCCATCAAAATAGCCGCCAAGCCAGAAATAGTTTTTTTGATTCCCGGTAGTGCATTGTAATGGATAATAACGCGTTATGCTTGGCGAAACCTTCCTCCTTGCTTGCCGCAAATCAATCAACTTTTCCTTTTGACTCTAATGGAGGCAATTGCCATGTTTAGACTAGACATTTGGCTGTAAAGAAACAAAATCAAGCCGTTACTTTTCGCAATATTCGACGCCTTGTTCGTAGTCCATAACATATGGAGACACATGATAACATTTCTGATGATCACTATCCCAATCCGAACCCCTTGGGCAGAATGCCAGGGCGCTGGTGAAAAAGCAGAATGCGAGAAACAAGCTTTGCAACCTGCAACGGTGAATGTAAAAGAATTTTGAGACTGAGGTGGGGAGGTCGTAACGAAAATCGAGAAATCCGGAGTGAACCAAACGGGTCGTTTATAAGAGACTTTTGTTTATTGCCTACAAAGCTGCCACATATTGCAGCGGTGATCGAAAAGTATCAAAAAACAGCAGGGCCAGAGTTCAGTTGCGATGCTGTTCAATTTCGGATGCGTCGCCGAGTCGAGTCTGCACACAGTCGATTAGCTAAACAGTGTTAATTGCGATGATATATACTAGTTTTTTTGCGAAAATTTTGTTAATCTTCGTTGGTAGGAAACCACAGTTATGCGCTGCAAACTAAAAAAAAGCTATAAAAAGAGACAGCAGGGTTATTTGTCATTTCTTCGTATCGGGATTCGGTAAAGGAGACCTATATCTATACGACGATTGACTAAAAATGCGTGTGTAGTTGCCGATAAAACATTTATTTGTACCAAGCGAACGATCAATCATATGGCTTCTTTGCAAACAGCATTATAGCCTATCGCGGACTCGTCGGCTTCATCCCATCTTAACGCCTTCTTGCGATAGTCCTTCAGTTGCCAATTAAAACTGAAGATTAAAAATATTTACAATACGAAATTTCTTCCTTCCGAGCCGGGCCTTGACCCAATACATAAAGAGGGTAGCTTACTTGGTAGAGAACATAACAGGGTATACTGAAAAAATGCTACGGTGTTCTGAATTGACCATCGGAAAATGTCTACTTGAGATATTTTTGAGGGCCATTGACGTTCTTATGGACCTGTTCTGGTGCCAAAGGAGTACACTGAATTTTGCACCGTCACCCATGCAAAATCATCTGGCCCTTCCCTACCTAATTAATTATGTTTATCGTTGAAGAGCTCTTTATACCCCCTGGGTGTCCGGCCAATCCAGGTATGGAGTCGAGACGAACTTCTGACTGTTATGATTCACATCAAAGTATGTCGCGGCGAGCCCTTTAAAATTCTCATGAAAACCTCGATTGTTCGGTGCTTGACTGTTTTCAGACTATTCTACCTGCAACGATAAGATTACAAAACAGAGAAAATTGAGTGTAAGGTCCGACCCGATGCCCCGACATTCACCGCGGGTCTCCGTCCAATTGGAACCCTATCCAACTACCAATGACCTAAAGATGACCGAAAAATTTGGTAAAGATTGGATAACCTTATAACACGACTCCAGGCTCGAATAATATGTCCACCCATCGTCACACCTTGATAGCGTTTTCACTTCAAAGACATACGAGGTGCATTTATCCGGCTGAAAATGATGGTGATTGGTGGAGGCGAGGCGGGAGAAAATCACCGGAATTTGGTTCAGAACACGCCACAGGATGTTCTCCATCCATTTTCGCCTCCCATGAATTGCCTTCAGGTTAACACCACATTTCCGGGGGTCAGGATGGCTCAGATCAGATGAATCACTGACTATAGGAAGAAGGCTTTACCGGGCGTTAATCTTGTATAATTCGACGAGCTACCGTCTTTCCATTCGATATTTGGACCATTATAGAATCCTCCGGGCCATAATTATTCGGGAGTCGCCCTTAACTTTCGCTTTATGACTTCATTCCCAGCACTAACATTCTATACAACATGCCGTGAAAAGAAGCTTACAGTTATCTTTCCGTGCCTGGCTCGAGACAGACAATACTTTTGGTAATTGTACGGATGCAATAACCAGATTCCAGCTAAAATTATGATATTAGGCGCCCGCTTGGCTTATTGTTAGTCTCTTCGCAACTACCAGGGGACGCAACGGCATCTGTGTACGAGAGGCTATGGCCTGATACATGAAAATATTTCATTCTCGATCCCAATCGGTACCAAGAGGCAAAATGCTAATATGTACGGCGTTAGTAGTGATAGTAAAATTACTACCAGCATAGCAGAGTTTACAAATTTGATGGAACTGCAGAGGCCGAAGCCTTACGGAAAGTTCTTGTTTATCATTCGCAAGGCTGGCGGAGCAGCCATCAAAATTTATGGCGTGCAATCCAACGATCAATGGATTTTTTAAACGCAACGGATTTTTTACCTGAGTTGTTGCTCAAAATATTAAATAATATAATTTTATAACATAATTTGGTATGTTCTTGTGCATTCGTTGCCATTATCTGATTAAGGTCCGTTTATTGATAGCGGTAAATAAATATGGGGGATCAAGAGTACGGCTTTTTTACAAACTGCATTGTGGCCTTTGACCGTCTCTGTCGACCTCGTCCCATTTGTAGAATTCGTACGATTCCCATTCTTTTCGCTAAAATGCATTTATCACAAATTCTTCCCGTAAAATCAACGGGGCACTATAATGATGCGAAAACGTAGCGAAATGAACATTTACCCGGCTGATCGCACTGCCACCTGACGTTTCGAGGCTACTAAAACTAAAGATTTGTCTGTAAAACTAGACAGACAAGAGATAAATCACCGACCGGATATGCGTCGACCCTGCGGAGACCTGAAGAAAATTGCACAAATTAATAGCTTTCTCAAAGGTTGGATACCTTGACATGTTTTTGTGGGGTATTCAACGCTTTTATGTTTTTCTGAAAGACAGTTAGTATAGTTAAACGGTGCCCTGTCAGTCCATGCAAAATCGTTTGTCTGCTTCCATTCTAGGTCAATGATTTGATCTGGTGAATCCAGCTCAATACCCTGTATGCCCCAATCCATGCTGATATGATGGCAGACAAATGCAGTGATTTGAATAAATTTTGATCAAAGTAAACTTCGCCAAGGGCAGAAAAAATAGGGCTTATTGATAAGATTTTATAAAAATATAGGAAAAACTGACTTTATTTTCGGGATTTTATATTTATGTACCAAAAAAAATCTCATTTTCCACATCAGAAAGAATCGAGGTGAGATCAGCACCGATAGATTGGCACCGACTTCTAGCCTGAGTCCATTTCATTCCGAGACTGCTACCAATAACCTTCAAAGGGCGCAATATAATAGTGGCGAATCGTTTTTCCAATTATTGTTCCAATTTCGTACTAAGGTACCATTGTGGAACATAAATAGTGGAAGTGTTTCTAAACTGCTTTATACTATTCTAAGCCTACAAACTTTACAAGTTTATAATGAAACCAGTGGAAAAAGATCGCTTCTGCGGCCCTTTCCACTGGACCCGTCTGGGAATCATGAATTCCCTTTCCTTTATTCAAGACTGTGGCGCAAGAGCCTGACTCAAGGAAACATCCCTGGAATATTCGCGGCGGCAGAGCCAGCTTTGCGCTTGAATCTTTGAGCCTCCCGGCGCTAGTGACTGTTTTCCCCTGAGGACGATGCCTGCGGCGCGAGAGCCTGGACCAGCGGGCATTTCGCCTGCGGTGCGAGTTACTGGTTTTCTCCGACTATTCGTCGGGCGGCGCGAGAGCCTGGGCCAAGGGCCCATCGCGGCACTGCGGCGCCAGAGCCTGGGCCGCGGGCAATTCTTACGCCTCAGGCGCTAGGGAGCGAGGGCCAGGCCTAAAACTCGCATACCAAGAGCCGGGAAATATGTTTTGTTGTTGAACTGCCAAAAAGCAAAAAGCTAACTTCTGGCGGCGTGGATTCGAGCCTGAGCCATGGGCTTTGTAGACCGGGGGGCCAGTCCACTACACTAATGGTGAGATGGGATAGGAGGCGAGAAAGGCTCTGTCTTCTGTCCTGGGGCGGCCTCATACCGGGAGGGAGTGACTTGGTAACTTTACAAAATTCTCTTTGAGTCTAAATGCGGCGAAAATTTGTAAAATAATAAGGTGCGGTGATCTCCACTATCGAATACATAAGTGTTCCAAAAAACATGTTCAAAATTCCAACTGGAGTCTCGCGTTATGGCTCCTGACACCACGGTTCATGGCCCATTTTGTTGGTGGAATTTTAAGAAAAATGCTCATAAAAACTTTATTCTTAAAGTACCTGACAAAACCCAAAATTATGGTACCGGGAGAATCTGATTTTCAATCCACTCTCCAAAATTAGCGCCCAATTGGATCTGGCAAACGAGATATCCTGAGAACAAACTTTTTTTTCGGGCCAGATGTTATGGATTTTTCACTATTTTGCT
Organism: Mesorhabditis spiculigera; assembly: GCA_958295435.1. Classification (NCBI taxonomy): domain Eukaryota; kingdom Metazoa; phylum Nematoda; class Chromadorea; order Rhabditida; family Rhabditidae; genus Mesorhabditis; species Mesorhabditis spiculigera. Next base: position 895,218 of record CATQJA010002698.1, on the reverse strand, counting down.
TGTAAAACCATTAGATATAGAATTTCGAAAAACAAAAAAATGCGTCACTGACAAATGTAAGAGCCCCACTCCATGCCAAAATCAGCTCAAAATTCAGCCTGCAGGCCGAGAAATCGGCTGTACAGAAAACAGACATTACTTTCCTCGCTTAAGGGATAGGAAATACAAAATGTCAATTTTTCGACCAAAATGGCCATCGACCTTTTATCATAATTTTGCTTTTGGAATTTTTTGGAGGGTTGCAGTTATTTCAGACATAGTTATATTCGACAAAAAGCTTATGAAAATGTTTTTTAAGTTTCCAGGCATTTGGGATTTAATAGGACAAAATACAGGGCTCTCTCCTGATAACGCAAAAGAACCCGTATTCATTGGACACCCATAGCACGAGTCAGTGCTTGAATAATATGTCCATCCATCAATACAAAGAGATGTCGTTCAATAAGAAAATATGTGTAGTGCACTGATCTGGCTGAAAAAGATTGTTCTTATTATACAAGCTAATTTAGCTGATATTCTACCGTATTTGGCCCAGAACATGCCACCGGATATTCGCCATCGACTTTCGTCTCCCACGAATCATCTTTTAGATTTAATACCACGTATCCCGCCGAACTACCTGAATTATTAGCGCAAAAAAATCAAAAGAAAATAAAAATACCCAGACGTAATTTGTGATAAGTAGACTGTGTGCCACCTTTCCATTCGATATTTGATCCATTATAATATCCACCGAGCCATAGCAATTTTGCCTTGTCCTTAAGCTTTATTTATAAAACTGTTTCCGGTACTAGCCGTCGAGAAAACGACTTACAACCCGTTTCTTCCGCGCCTGATTCAACACAGACAACAATTCGTATTGATTTCTGACCGAAGCAACAGCTAGATTCAAGCTAAAACCAATTTAGTGATTAATTTCCGATATTTCGGTTTTCATCTTGCCACCTACTTTGCGCAATATTCCATGGCATCCGTGTATGACATTCCATGGCTTGAGACATGAAAACACCTCTCATGTTCCCGATCCCAATCAGCATCCAGGGGACAAAATGCTAAGATGTTTTGCACCAGAAATGCTAAAAAGATCCCAATTCGCATAGCAGAGTGTTTTTGGTTGAGCGATTGGCCAAAACTTGTGGCGTTCGGTTTATCTAGCCTTCATTGTTTATCATTGGATAGATTCGCCCGATTGTCGTCTCGGAAAACTGATTTACCGAGACTTCTCGGAATTCTCGAAAATTTCGAAAAGTACTTGGAAAAACGATCGCGCTTTGTGTTTTTTAAGCACGCTATAGTTTTTACACAAAACAAACAAAAAGCGTTATCGTTTCCACCCATTCTCCGTCACCCCCGGAATTTTGTCTCGATCGCTCGTCTCGCACTACTTTTGCCACAGAATTCTATGCCTTTGCGATAAGCTTCAAGATTCAAGTGATGCTCGCTTTTTCGCAATTTGATGCAGAATTGGCAGCTTTTTACTTTTCTCTATTTGCAGTGTTTCTCGACAAGGATAGTTTTTGTTGATTTGCCGCTGACCTTCCATCGCCGTCACCTCAATTTTATGGGAAGTGCATGGCCAAAGGCGCGATTCCGCTACGCACGCTCATGCCGTTTTCTCTGGAGAATGACCGAGGAATCGGAAGATAATTTGGTGGGCCTTAATCTGTTTATGGATCGTAATGAGGTGGCTATCGGGCATTATCCCAACAACTTTGTATCAATCACAAATCCACGTATTCAAGCCCTGTTGTTAAGCGGATCGATTGCGAACACTACCGAATTACACAGCTTCCCAGTGGGTGGGGTCCCGGATGGATTTCGAACGTTCCGCCGAGGTCGAATAAATTTTTCGTGTTCTAGCTGCATTAAAACACTTCCGTCATCACATCAAATTTATTAAACCAATCAATTGTTATTTTCAATAAAGCGCCACTCTCTTGCAAACAGCATTATTTCCGGTTGCAAACTCGTCATCCTCATCCCAATGGTATCGCCGAGTCAAGAAATCACCATCCGGGCCATCAGTTCTATATTTATTAATGGATCGCAAAATTGCCGTTAAAATTGCGATACCTACCCAAAAACGATGACCGATGGGAAGAGCTAAAAATATACATTTGGATTTTAACGTCAAGATCGATACCTTGGCGTAGGTTTGAGTAAAATTCGACATTAGCGGTCTCTCTTTATGCCAATTTGAAAAATTAAATTCTGTACCGTCTACCCACACAAAATCAGCTGACCCGTTTCCGGTCTAAAAATTTTCTGCTGATTTCATATTTTTAATAATTACTCTTTTCGCACCGATCCACGTGTGAATCTTCGTTTTCTTCGAAATACCATAAGTGACTCCGAAATAGGTACGGGCCATTCCTAAAACAATTGAAAATTGAAATTCGATATTTCTGACTTTCAACAATATTATTTTCTTCGTGAGAATGAATTGAAGTGAGATGTGAACCCATAGATTGACATTGACTTTCGGCCTGGGTCCAGGTGAAGCCGACATAATCACCAATTAACTGAAAATATGCCTACTGAGGTATCGATCTATGAAATACCTTATAACAGGCTCTAGTAGTTGGATAATACGTCCATCCTGTCTCACATGGTGGCACTTCCTGAATGTATATGAGTTTCATAATTAAGTGAAGCCGTTTGGCATTGAAGGTCTTTTTTGAATGATTCAATATTACCAGGGAATTATAAAGCATAAAATATAAATAGTATAACTTAATTTCTAGGAATACTACCGTGTCGTATCCCGAGCACATAACTGGATACGCGTCACTTCCGTGGATCGTTTCTTTCGGGTACTCGCCGGCCTTCCATAGAATGATTCTCCCATTTGGAGGGCCACGCAGCCAATATATATTAGAGATGTCCTAAAAGCACGCAAATCCGGCATTGTCTACTATAATAATAGTTAAAATTCGGGAGGATTTCAAACTTACATTAAGCTTCATTTTTGCCTGATTCTGGGTGGCCGATATATCATATTCATCGTCATCCAAAGCGATTACCATATTTAGACTGAGAAGCTGTTTAAAAAGTTATTTCGATCTGGCGCAACTTTTTGCAATATTCAACAGCATCCGTGTAGGTCAATTTTAAGGGGGAGGCATGGTAACATTGGCGATTGTGATGATCCCAATCCGCGTCGCGGGGGCAGAAACCGGAAATAATAGAGAAAATAGGGGCGAGAAAAATGGCAGCGATCATTTGAGATTTAGGAATTTTGATAGAACAGCCGAAATTTCGAGGCAGCGTTTATAGAAAATCGTGTGTTTATAAATAAAACTCGCCGTTCTTGGAGCTATCCGATTACGACATAAAAAAGAAACCCCCGTTTTAGCTTCAGCAGCGCGTTTTGTCTCAGTCAATTTTTAAAGTGAATTTCACTGTTTTTAACGTTTAAACCAGGGTTGAAAAGCCGCTTCGCGACTTTTCAACCCTGGCCCCGTCTTACCCCCATGCTTCATCACTTTGCATAAACTCCTGAATTCCTGTGCAAAAAAAATGAAAAGCGCGTCCTCTCCCCCCTTATATAGGCTCTCCTCACTTCCGGTGCATGCAAATTGATTACTAACAAAGAGGCTGAGCGATATTCCCACAAAAACTTAATTTTAATATCGAAAATAGCTGATTTTTGAAAATCTAATAGGTGTGCAGTCGTGTCATGACCATTACGCACCTAATGACGTATCATACGTACCCTTAAGTTCTTCCCTTATTGAGATACGACTGGAACATACGGACGGAAGGTGCATGCAAATGCACACACACACACAGACACTATTTTTTTTATATATACCAGGGTTGAAAAGCCGCTTCGCGACTTTTTAACCCTGGCCCCCTATTACCCCTGTACTTCGTCACTTTGCATAAACACCTGAATTCCTGTGCAGAAAAATGAAAAGTCCGTCCTCTCCCCCATTATATAGGCTTCCCCCACTTCCGGTGCATGCAAATTGATTCCTAACAAAGAGTCCGAGCGAGATTTTCACAAAAACTTAATCTTAATATCGAAAACAGCTGATTTTTAAAAATCTCATCTGCGCGCAGTCGTGTCATGACCATTACGCACCTAATGACGTATCCTACGTACTTTTAACTTCCTCCCCTATTGAGATACGACTGGAACATACGGACGGAAGTTGCATGCAAATGCACACACACACACACACACACACAAACACTACTTTTTTTATATATAGTAGGAATAGTAGGATAACGTTTAAATCTATACAATTTTTGGCCTTTCGGTGTATCTTTCTCGCCCCCTTCTTCCGGTCAGAATATTTTTAGCCGCTTCTTCCCCCTCTAGCTGACGGCCATCAATCCGATTTTGTTGTATAGATTTACGTGTGTTGAGGGGAGGGAAAGAGCATGACCCGCTTCACATTAATCTTGATAGCTAGAGGGGATGGGGGAGGGGAGGAAAGAAACGGAAAAGAGCGCCCAAACGTCCTTGTTTTCCACGTGAAATTTTGGGGCCCGGAGAGAGGAGAGAGAGAGAGAGAGAGAGAGTGAGAGGGAGGAGGGAGGAGGGAGAGAGAGAGGGAAGGGGAAGAAATAAGAAAAGATATATCCAACCCTCATCCTCATCAAGTGGTGATGGGGCAGAGACCCTTTGTGGAACACTGCCCCCCCCCCCCTCCGAGGCACACCCCTTGACAGGTCGATCAGCTTTTGGCCGTCATTCCAGGGGGCTGGTTTCTTCCTGAAAGCATTCCAGTCGACCTATAGTCTTTCCGAACTTACATTATTGGGGATTTAAGGTTATAAGCTTTTCAAAAATCGATACATCACTGTTACAAGCAAAAATAGAGATTTTGCGACCACGGTAGACAAGAAAAGTGCTTAGAAACATTTTAAAAGCTGTAAGACTCAGTAACCAATCCTTGGCTATAAATCTGCTGGATATCCTCGCCCGTCCTCCCCAACCACATCCCCCTCAAATGCCCCCAGGGCACGTAGGTATAGCTTCATCAAACTGCTCGGCTGTAGAGTACAAAGAAGTGCTTTTCGTCCTCTTAGTAAAGGTTTGTTGCTATCAAAAAACAAGCCCGGAAAATCCTTTAACTGCCTTTCTCTCTCTCTTTCTCTCGCTCTCTCTCGCTCTCTCGCTCTCTCGCTATCTCTCTTCCTTTCTCTTTAGATGTTCCCTTTTTTTATATATGGGTTTACCTGTCCCGTTCATCCTTCTTTGCCCTCTTGGATGATAGGGGGCCCATTCGTCCCCCCTATCATCCCACATCCGGTTAGCCTTTCCCCCAGTTTTTGACAGCCCCCACGTGCCATCATCACCATGGCCATCATCATCGCTATCGGGTGTCACCTTTCATGAAGTGTAGTAGCGTTCCGTACTCCTATGATTCTGTACGCACCCGAACTTCTTTGCACCTTTGAGCTGAAAGGAGTTTAATTCTTGTCTCTAGGACCTGGTCTTAATAATGGCAATGCGATGCCATTTTCGGAACGTTTATATACTATTTTTCCAGATTCAACTTGATTTAAACCAAGTAAACAAGATAAACCTACTTTTGAACCTTTGTGTTTTCGCAGAAAACAAGGTCAGAAAAATGGCTTCTTAAAAATCGTGTAATATTGATATTTTAACAGTGTAATTTATCAAATATAAATTTGCATTGATTTTACCACAAAGAATTCCCCATTAATTTTGCCGTGACTCGAGACGTGGCGCATGAGCAAGCTTACAAATGTTGAAATGCATTACGCAATCGAAAGGCGAGCGCGCGCGTCGCGCGTCGCGACCTATCCATGACAATATCTTGTCAATGCCCTTAAAACAACAGTGTTAGTAAATATCATTAGTTCCCAACCCCCATTTTCTCCTAATCGCTAGAGCCAATTGTCGCAAATCATCTTCCTTCCCATGTCCTCCTCCTCTTCCCCTCTTTTTCATCGGTTGTACATTGGCCGTCTCTTCCTCTATGGCCCATTCTCCACCCTAAAAGACAAATTATCGCGATAGCCGCTCTGCCCCTCGAAAAAGTGGTTGTTGACGGGACCCTTCCTCCTTTCCGACTTGCAACAACTTTCCGGCAATTGTCCTTGCCATATCGTTCCGTTTTCCGTCATAAACCTCTTTCCACCCCAGAGAATCAACAGCAATTTTGTAATTTTATATTGCAAACCCACAAAAAGCTTTAAAAATCGTCAAGATACCATTTTTATTTCAAATTATCCGCCATCCACCTATTTACAACTCATGAATTCCCAAAAAATCACTTAAGATTTCAGATTGTCCACCCCTAAACAGCTCGAAAAATCAAAAAAATGGGTGGATGTGGGTTTTGCATTGGGTGGCCAATTAGGTCTGATCACATGGTGGAGTATTATTGCGGGGGGTTTAAAGGTGCATAGAGCACGAAAAGGCCCTCCTCGACCCCAGATTTATATGTTTGTTTATTGCTATTTCGAACCTCTCGTGTCCTGGGGGGCTGATGGGTAAAAATGGGACCCCCGCCAAAATACGAATGTACTTTTCGACCCCGAAAACATCCATAAAACAAGGCAAATGACATGGAAAATAGGTCACCAAAAGGCTCAACAAGCGCAAAATGAAAAGAGCAAAATTTAAAGATACAAAACACAGTGGGCCCTGCAAAAATAAAGGGAAGAGGTAGGGATACAGTAAGATTACTTTAGCAATTTAATTGGCGAGCAGTTAAGTGAGAAAATATCGAATAGGCGGCGTCTAAAATATGCTACAAACTACAATTCTAGACGTCTCTCCGTTATGTGGTCGCTGTAATTCTATTTGGCATCTACGCAATTCTCATCCTGTGAAGCAGCTACCGTGTGGCTTCTCGGATATGCGGCGTGAAAAAAATTCACGCAGATATTCTCGTTACGAGTTCATATGAAAGGTGGGCTGAATCGGATTTTTAAGACGTAATCGAGTTAAACTGTCAGCTTTTTGTTAGAATTTTAGATAATAAAAATAGTTAAACTAAAGACTAACGACAACTTGTTTCCAAAAATATTGGTTTTAGGAATAGAGAATTTCATAATGTAGTAGATTAAACATCTGTTCAGCTTAGGTTTGAGGTTTAATCTGCACTATAACCTAACTGGCCGCAGTAAATTGCGGACTATAACCCTAAAAATTGGAATAACATATATCGAGTAATTTTGATGGCGTAATCGGTTAAACAGACCGCCGAACTAGCTTTTAACAGGCTGGAAATTAAATGTGGCTCAACAGGCTTCGGAGCTACTACAAGCTACAGGCTTCAAAAACCTCCAAAGCTTGATTTTAGAGATCCCAACGCCGTCATCATCACCTTACAGTCGTGATCGTTGCCCTGATTGGCTACGGTATCCAGCTTGCCTCCACTTTGTTGGGCGACACATGTAATTCTACCGTATCCCAGCCAATATATCTAATATTTAGACTCAATCCTCTTCAGCCGTCGTCCCCTATATGTAATGGCGATTGCTATTCAATACATTGATAGTCATCATTGTATTATCACAGGTAGATAAATTTCAAAGAATTTATCATTATTATTTAATAATATATCATTTATCGTTCTTAATTATTGTTCGATTGTCATTTTTAACTTTTTCCAATTTTAGAGTATTTTTAGACACTGCTTGGAAGGCGAAAACGAGCAGTCCCATTTTCGAATTCGTTGTATGGCCGGCAATTGACGGTGGCCACTAGCAGAGGTGGGGTCGAAAAATAAAATTTAAATTCTTTGATTTTATTGTTGTGATTTTAAGCCGGATTTTTCAAAAATTCCAAGCTCTGATGGGCAGTGTAACCAAAAAATTTTGAACAATATTTTAAAACCATGGGGCAAGCGAGCAGAGCTGTTTTGCGCGAACAAAGGATTCAAATTACCAATTTTATCCTGGATGGGCAGGCTAGCAAAGATCATTTGGGAGGAAAGCCTGAAATAAACAAGATTTTTTTAGTTAGTGTTCGGGTCCGTCTTCCTGCTAATCTCCCATCTGGCCCATCGTCACTACGAGAGACTCCGGCTGAGACGCCATGAATCGGATGAGGATCTCGTCTTTGATAAGGCCCCAATTCATGCATTTGCGTAAAACCCCCAAAAACTTGAATCCCCATGTTTTGTATCCTTTTTTTCAGATTGAATCTGCATATGTGTAAAACTCGCTTATAAATTTTGCGTGTGCTTTTTTGAGGCTCCGATATCTGGTATTAAATGTGATTTTGTATTCTCGTGCTTTGTAGTTTGTATTTTGTATTATGATGAGAAGCACAAAATTTTGGCCTGATTATTCCGCTTATTTTTATCCCACTTTATTCACGGGTTTTTGACAAGAATTGCAATAAAATTGTAATCATTTTTATGAGTTTTACAAGTCAGAAAGACCAGCGAAAGCAAAGATGAAGCTTCTTTTCCCCGTGTCTCTTTCTGTGTAACACTCCACCACACCAATCATAACCCCTGGGGCATTTGCTTCTTTTTTCTAGCGAAAACGGGCCGATTTGACCTCCCAGAGACTGGCTGGGCCCTCGAACCCGGAAAAAGAGAATGATGTCCCCCAGGTGTCAGCTGGTTCCAGCCACTTTTGACAACTTGGGAACTTCCGAGGTGTTGAAATAAAAATCAAAAATACTGGCTTCGTTCAGCGACTTGTTCGGAAACAAAATATACAGGTAAATCGGATATACAGGGTGTCCCATAAAAAGCACCCTCCGGCATTTCGCCGTATTACATCCGATCGGTCCGATATTTGGACCAGAGGTGTATCAGACCCTAAATAACCACAATCCTGACTTATAGCCCGCCAGCTACAGTAATCATCGAGATACAGCAAAAATAAACTTTATTCTCCGTTTTTCATATGGTTTTCGTCGAAATCGACCCTTCGAATATTAAGTGAAAATGAAGCGGGAAGCCTGCCTTACCCCTAGAGATTTTTCCTGATAAAAATTAGTGAAATAACCGTTGATTTCAACAATTTTTTGTAACGCGAAGTCATGCCCGATATGAAGCGAAATTATGGATTCGCAGCCGGAAGTCGATGCAAATCGATGCAAAGTCCAAAGATAGCCGAAAAAAACTGTTAACCACCGCGTAAAAAACAGTATTTTGACGATAACTCGAAAACTACTGTAGCTGTCGGGTTAAAACTCAGGATTGTGGTTATTTAGGGTCTGATACACCTGCAATCCAATTTTGGGACTGTTGGGATGTAATACGGCGAAATGCCGGAGGGGTGCTTTTTTTTGGGACACCCTGTATAAAGCAAACCCTGGTTAAATGTGAAAAATAAAAAAATAGCAGACTCGGTAATTAAAGGGCTGCCGACGGCATGTGTCGATCCCCCCCCATCAACAAATTGGCAAGTAGCCAACAGGGGAAAGAGCGCGCCCAGAGGAGAGGCGCAGAGACATTTTCTTTTCCGCGCGTAACCGATTGACTATGCCGTCGGCATCCCTTTAAATGGAAAACCAAGAAGATTTACATGAAATCGATACGCGTAGCTGCGTCAACGATAGACAGCTGGCCAAAAAATGGCAATATGATTCCTATATTTGCTCAATTTTAAGCAGACCAAAAGTGGAAATTGCCATTAGTGCCTCTATCAATAGAGGGTCTAGGGATACACCGTTTTGTTCCTCTACGATCACTCTACGACCTCTTATTACGGTTTGTTTAGCTGCATTTTACACCCATTTCTGATGGATTGAGCTTCATTTCTCTGCCGGTCTGTCTATCTGACTGGCAGCCCATCTTTTTCTGCTTCTGTGCAATGAAGAAGCCGTATTTTGATTTCCCCAATCCATCATTATGACTTTTTCACACAGTGAAAAGCGGAAAATAGCCGAAAAGGACCCAGCTGTGGCCGGCTCGATCCATTTTTCTTCTTCTTCCTCCTCCTCGTCAATAATGATCGATTGGGGCCAACATCGGGTTGTGATTTCGGAAAATAGTCAGACGTCGTAAAAGTGAAGCTTTTGGCCCTTGCTGTCTGGCTGTCACAACAAGGAACGGTGGAAAATACAAGGGACTACACGCGGCTACAAATTACAGACTACAGACTACAAGTTAAATCGACTACAATACAAAATTTACAGGATGCAAGGGTCGAAAATGCTTAATTCTGGAACCTTGAAATCGTTGTTTCGAAGAAATATGTGGTTTTAGAGATATTTTGAGATTTTTTATAGACCGGAAAAACGCGTAATTTTACATAGTAATTTTTTATTCGGCGTAATTTTTCACCGTCTGAAATATATCAATTAAAAATAGTTATTTCGATTTTTCAGGCACTGGTTTCCCTTCACGAATCCTGTTGTTGATCAGCATGTCAAAATATTTGAACCTGAAATTAAAAAAATAGTTTTGTAAAATTAGACAAAGTACCCAGCATCTTCAGCAGACCCATTGTCATCCTTTTCTTTCGATATCGTGGCGTCGAGGCGAGACTGAAGGCCGACTAGATCTTGGAGGACCCTGAAAAATATTCTAAACAGCTTAAATAAAATTTAAATTTTGGAAATTTTAAAATTGATTTAAAACGCTTTAAAATAAATAAATATTACAAAGAATGTAAAAAAATTGTATTCTTAAATTTTTTACAAAAAATAATTTTAGTAAAAATAAAGTTTTAAGTTGTTGGGGATATTTTTGAGGTTTTTCCTGCTAAATAAAATTCCTCTTTTGTACATAGATACAACCAAAAACCAGCCGCCTAAAATATCAAATGATAAAAAATAACAGAAGTAAATAAAATAGAATTTCCGAATTTAGAACTTTGCAATTGTTTCGACAAATAAGGTAAATTTTTACCTTTAGAACAATTTTAATTGCAATTTAAAAATAACCGACCTGCATAAACGTATTGCTCGCAATAAACTGCGTATCCAGATCCTTCTTTTTCGATTTCCCAATCTGCCATTGATCATAGCTAGGTATCGTCGGATACATTGGAATAATAGTCCTGGGTGTCGTCATTCTCTCCCCAGATTCATACGATTTCAATAATCTGAATTCCTCAAGATTCTCGTTAGATGTTTCTCGATATATCGGTGCTCTCGTGTACCAATTTCCCCTCGGTTTTTCTGCGTCTTTTTCATCACTTTTCTCCTCAAATTCTTGACTCTTCGATTTAAAGTTTGTATTTTTAAATCCTTGAGTTTCTTCTGATTTTTCTTCCAAATTTCGTAGCTTGAAGTCTACAGTTTTCTTGGTCTTTTCCGGTTTGAAAATCGGCCGTCTAGGGAAGCGGAATTCATCATAATTTGATTCCGTCGATTCTGCGGCTAGTGTTTTGTAGTTTGTAGTTTTTGGCGTCTTTTCTGGTTTATATAGCGGCTTTTTAGTTGGCTTAGCTTCTTCAGAAGTTAATCCCGCAGATTTCGGGGGTACGGTAGTATCGGAATTAGGTGTAATCGTAGTATGAATTGTGGTTGTTGTTGTCGTCGTACTAGACGAACTACACGGTTTTTCCGAATTTTCCGTAGAAGTACTCTTTACAGTTACAGTAACCACTTCCGGTACAGTAATAGTAGTCTTCGGGGCTACTGTAGTTGTTGTGATCGGAGCAACAATCACCGGACTAACGCCTTCGGCCTCTCCCTCAATTTCTTTGACGGGTATCCCCTGGGCTACCGTATCCCAAGGGTTATTCCAGTTTTTATCCAGTTGGATCGTCAAATTCTTTTTCAAATCCATATCCACATCGGCGCGCAGCTTTTTGGCCATGTTCTGAAAAAACCCAGAAAATGGAGTTTTGACAAATTTTAAAAACATCACATTTTATGTCGTTTTATCTTTAAAACGTACGCTTTCTTTTTTAAATTCTGGATTTTTCGAATCGACTGTAATATCGTAAAAAAGTAAAGAACGTACCCGATACATCAAACAGCACATCATCCCCCCGCAATTGCGGTATCCAGGTGCACAGCTACAAGGGAATCCCCTGCACGGCATATGTTCGGGAGGGAGGATAAGGCAGTCGACGTGGCAGCCGGGCATACTGTAATTGTCGTAATCGTCAAATATGCTATTTTTAAACGTGTGTCAAAAATTATACGATGGATTTCTGCCTTCGTAGACCCTTTAAAAAACTATATGGCCGCGAAAAACCCAAAGAGATGTATCTAAACTTGCGTTTTCTGTGCGTCAGCCGTTTTCTTCTATTTCTCAAAGAATCTATCCACGGATTTCTGCCTTCCCAGTCCCTTTAAAAACCGCTGGGCTTTCAAAAACTGACCAATCACTCCTGCAACTCGGCCCAGAATATGATTGTGGTCTATACTGTGCCCCACAACCGGGTAGACACAATGGTTGACAATCTGGCAGACAGATAGATGATGGTTGTTGAGGGGGTACGGTAGGATGGGGATGGAGCACGAATACCATCGGGTTTGGAGGGTTGGCGCCACCTAAAAATGCAATCACTTACCTTTTTCGGTCTCCGAAAAACTTTGATTTTGGAAAAATCTGACAAGTTCTTCATATAAATTTTAAATTCGCAATTTTTCGTAATTTTTTTGAACCTTTCTTGCATATTTCGTCGAGCTGGCATACAGCGAATCCATAAAAATCAGGAAAATGATTTTTTAACTACAGTACCGGGCATGGCCATCGCGTGAACAAGCGTCGTTCGGGGTTTTGGGGGTGGTGAGCAACACATCCTTCCGCACCACCCAAATTCACACTCCATCATTTGCATCTGGGGGTAGTACGTCATCTGGAAAAGCCGGAAAATCAAACAATTGCCGTAATTGGAAAAAATACAAAAACGCGCAATCCGGTGCACTGAGAAAACTAAAAATGCCAAAAATCTGAAATTCCTCAAAGAACTCTGCTAATTTGCCGTTGTGGATTTTTAATTTTACAATATTTTTCAATTTTTTGATATCTAGCGTTTAATGGCGCAAAATAAACGCTTAAACCTATATATTTTTTTAAGATGCTATCTATTTTTTGCAATACCGATTCCTCAAAGATCTCTGCCAGTTTGCCCCCGAGAGATTTCGTTTGATGCATCAAAAAATCATTCTGTATTCATAATTTTTTATAAAAAACTCCTCAAAAAGACTTCTTCTTTTTCCCTGCTAGATCGTCAAAAACAGCTATTTTGAAGCCAATGTTCATTAGCCTTTAAAAAGCTCACCCTCCTATATCCATTCCCAAACGTTCCATAGTGTTGCTTCTTTTTGCTGAGCGTCAGATGGGCGTCTTCTTTTTCTTCCGTCGTGAATTCCTCCCCATTATTGTTGTTATTCGTTTCTTTGTTCTTTCCCTCCAATTTTCCGGCAAATCTGGCCAATGCTTCCATCGTTTTCTTCATAACTGGTCGCCCCAGATTATTCTCATTCATTTCATTGGGTTCTTCACGGAAAAATGGTGGATTTGTGATGATTGGTGGTGGGGCCATTTGGGATTCATCTGGCTGGCGAGGGTAGAAGCCTCTTCCATTAATGTTATAATTATTATTGGGCGGTGCCGGTGATGGGGTGGAGAAGTAGAATTCTGAACGAACACAATCAGTTTTTTATGTTCGAAAACTCAACAATATAATCTTTTTCAAAACCGCTAGAAGATTTCAGACAAGCTACAGGCTAAGAAAGCCGACAAACGTCAAAAAACTTGCTTGCTTGCAGCGCCATTTTAGCTTGCGGGTCCCATTTCTTATTGTGGAATTTTTTATATTTTGAAGTTTTGGAACTCCAAATAAAAAAAATGCAACAAGTAAAAGACCTATGATGAAAAAATTTTAAGGAAGCTTTAGGAAAGGTGCCACTTTAAGAAAAAAAACTTAAGAATAAATGAATTCTTGCGAAATTCTGAAACTTGTGTCCATTAAAAACCGAAACACCGATGCCTACAAAATAATTAAGAGGTAAAAACACATATTCGCGGATGTTTCCAGCTTTGTAAGTCTAATGCTAATTAGTGCAACAAGTCAAATTTTGTAGTTTGTATTTCATCAAAAAACCTACCATCGCCATGCCTGAAAGGTGGTGCTCCAATGGCAGCTTGAGGGATTGGGCTCGACGAAGAGGGTGAAGCGCTGGAGGACCCATCAAAGTCTCTGGCAATCGAATCGGGGCTATCCTCTGTGGATACAGTCTTCCCGTACTTTGTAGCACCGCGGAATTTGGTGTCGTAACCGGATTTGGGGTCGAATATTGAGTCGTAATTGGTGGGGATCGATAGATGGAAGATGGCTGGCGGAGTGGGTGGATGAATTGGCGAACTTTATCTGAATTAAAGTCATTCAAATCAGCTAATTTGTAGTTTGGTCTAGAGAACCAAATTAAATTCAACCAGGGTTGAAAAGCCGCTTCGCGTCTTTTCAACCCTGGCCATATTACCCATACGTCATAATATGCTTCATTTTGCATAATTCTCGCGACTTCCGATGACAAAAAAAAACTGAAAATCTCTTCCTCCGCCCATTATATAGGCTCGCGCCATTTCCGGCAAATGCTAATTGATTCCTAACAAAGTGAGTGCACCATTTTCTAACAAAGACTTAATTTTAACTAGGGTTGTTTCTCGGAACAGACCGAGATTCGGAACTTTCGGAACAAAGACTGGTCGGAACGGTCCGAGTTTCGTGTTCCGGCTCTTCCGAGATTCGGAACATTCCGAGATTCAAATGATGCGGTTGTTCCGAGATTCATATTGTTCCGACTGTTCCGAGATTCGGGACGTTCCGAGATTCAAGTGTTCCGGCTGTTCCGAGATTCGGAACAGTCCGAGATTGAGGTGTCCCGAGATTCAAATTTTCTCGTATGTAATTTCGATTTCATGTAATTCGTGTAGATTACATGTAAAAGTTTGGATTGACAATCCCACGGCAGTGTGGGCGTCAACTGAACACCTAATTCCGTCGATGAAGCTGGGATATCGAATCCGGAAATTAGGGAAATGAGAACGAATTGGGGATCGAATCGAATCGAAATTCAGTCGTGTTTGGAAATTTACATGCGAAAAATTGGAATCTCCGGAACAGCTCAGTCTCGGACTGTTCCGAATCTCGGAATAATTGCATCATTTGAATCTCCGGAATGTTCCGGAATCTCGGAACAGCCGGAACATTTCGAAACTCGGACCGTTCCGACATTCGGAACAGTCGGGTTGGCTGCTGTTTCGAATGTTCCGAATCTCGGCCTGTTCCGAGAAACAACCCTAATTTTAACGTCGAAAATATCATAATTTGCAAAATCTGATGTGGGTGCAGTCATCTCAGCGCCAGCATAGCACCTAATGACGCAGATCATACCTTGCTTAAACCCTGGCCCACCCTCGAGATATCCTCCGGACACCCTGACGGAAGTTGCATGCAAAGTGGCACACACAAACACACAGACAATATCCTATCCTATGAGCGAGAAAAGTATGTTTGTTTTCTGTACAGCCGAATTCTCGGCCGTCACGCCAGGAATTTCCGGCTGTGATTTTTGGCATGGAGGTGGAGAAACACATTTGTCAGTGATGCATTTTTTTTGGTTTACGAAATACCTTCATTTAACAATTTTATAAGCAAAAAGCAAAAATCCTTTTTTTAACAAATGGGTTTTGCCGCGTTGTCCGGGAAGTTTTCTCAGCGCCTAGAGGGAATTGAGGCATGATTTTGGAAGGTAAATGGGAAAAGTAATTCCCCAGATACAGTTTGTTGGATTTTGCAAAATTTTTGAAAATAAAGTTTTTATAAGGATTTTTCTGGCAGGTCCTTAATAAATCGTGTCGCGGGCGTTGGTGTCCAGGGGCCATATCTCAAAACATGGCGATTTTGGACCTGTGTTTTGGACCATCCATGCATTCAATAGCGAGGATCACGCGCATCTTATTATTTTCACAAAATTCGACCAGCTTCTGCACCAAAAGTTGAATTTTGTAAAGCGGCCTGAAGGCCTGCCTGGGGAGGTGCTGGGCCCATTCCTTTTAGCACAACCCGGTTCTGCCCCAGGATATGAAGAGGCCTTTACCGCTGCCCGTTCCAACCTCCCCCTGTGGTGTAGTGGATCAAGGCCGGGGCTACGGCGTTGAGGGTCGGGGGTTCGGATCCGCGAGAAATGTATCTTTGGCTCTTGGTCGTTCATCAACAAAACATATTTCTAGGCTTTCCGTGTGCGCGATTTAGGGCCTGGCCTTTGCTCTGGCGCCGCAGGCCCAAGGAAAGGTTCTCGGCCCAGGATCCTCGCGCCGCAGGCTGGGTCTGGGAGAAAAAGCAGGAGTAGCGCCGCAGGTTTAAGTATTCTAGCGCAACACTGGCTCTGGCGCCGCAGGCCAAAGAATGGTCTGACTTGTTAGGTTCTTGCACCGTAGGCTAAAAAGAAGCTACTCAAATTCATGGTTCCTGGACCGGGCCCAGTGGAAAAGGGGCCGCGAAGCGGCCTTTTTCCACTGGTTTTTATATATAGTAGGATAAATAAATACAATGAAAATCACACGCATGTTCTCGTGGTAGAATGGCGGATATGGGGTGGTGGAGATGTATATTGTGGCTGATTAGGCCCTGAAAATAATCGGCACGTAGTGAATCGTTTGAAATTCTATACCGTATCCGATTTCCCTTGTAATGCCCAATTAGCGTAGGTATTCGCGATGTGGGAAGTGTTCTGAATAGGTATCTATCACTACGATAGATATCTTTGTTCTGAAAGAGTCATCTTCCAGCATTTCAAATTTTGGAATTTTCTCATTCCGAAAAACCAAAAATCCCGTTTCACATAGCATTTTAGCGGCTTTTTCAGCGAAATACGCGTTTAAAAATGGTAATTGCATAAAACTGCAATTTCTTTAGCTTTCGTTAGTGTTTTTATAAAGTTGTTATAAGGGTATTTTATAGCTTACAGTAGTATCTGCGCCCCTCGCTCGCAGTAATAAAAATATAAATATGAATCGATAAATTCGCCGCATAATTAGAAGCTGATTTATAGACGGAGTCGTGATTTTTGTGAATCCTGGATATGCCTTGAAGGATATGGGGGATGTGTCCATCAAAGAATATGACAGTCGACAAATAATAAGAGAAGGGAGCAGGGGAGCGAGATTGACGCCCCACACACGAACCCAATCAGCCGCTTAGATATGCTGATTTTCGCGCGGTAGATTTGGAAAAGCTCGAACAATGCGAAAAAATTTGCTCATCAGACTTTTCAAAAGATTTCTAAATGCTGGTAATGTCTGTAAATGAGTTTAATTTTGAGCGGTAGCAATTTATTCAAAAAAAATTCTTCCAGATCAACACTGGAAAAGGAAACGAGTTTCTTCAGCACATTTCATCGAATTCATGACAATAAGACATATCTGGTAGTGGAACCCTTCAAATAGTCAAACAATTGATATCATCGAATGTTGGTCGGTATTTGGCCTGAAAAATCAAATGTGGCATTCGGTATCTGGTATTTCGATTATCGCTTCCATTCACCAACCGTCCAGACCCTAGACATATCTTCGTCCCATTCTATTTCCTGTCCTACTATCCGTTTATATGTCCATTCATTGATCTTCTCCCGATGTCACTTTCATTGTCTCGTCTTTTGGAATGATTCCCAACTAAAATGTCGGTTTTTCGTACATGAATACTTTTAATATTTGATTGGCAATTACTCGGCATCTTCTAACATGACCCAACATTTATTTGGACTGACTTACCTCCATTTGCTCGTATTTATCGATATTGTCGGGAGAATCCATGGAATATGGAAGTATCTGTGCAATTCCTTAGTATAGTGGAAGACAGATGATGTCCTACCCAGTCGATTTATACCAAAAGCAGAGAAAAGTGTCGGGCTGAAATTGGGGCTTAATAATGATCATGAAAATAGTCATTACCTTGTTGCACGGGAAGATACAGAGATATCGGTCAGTACTAAATTGGACTATCTATAAAAAGTATACAAATGTTATTGTTTATCGCGGACTAATAGATGCCGATCTACCGGCCAACTCGAAATCGAATCAACTTATAAAATTCGGGATCTCTGTCAAAATTCCATGACGACACATAGAATTAGCGGCGAGAGATGAGAGGCCAATGCAAAATTATGTCTTCCAAATATCCCGAACAGGCTAATAAAAAGAAGCTACGCGTCTATTGTCAAAATACACGGAAAGTATTTGCTTGGATATTTTCGAGAATCTGCCCGTTTGATGCTTACCTCCCTAGCCCTTCCACCGTAATCAGTACAATTAGAACATTATATTTCTCCTCAAAATCCCTCTGTTTCTCACCGATAAATGGGAAATGCTGAACAGAAAAATATAAGATAATTTGACGCATTCAGAATACCCAGGGGCCACTGTGGATGTCAAATCCCTGACCCCTTAATGTCCCTCCATTCAAAAGTTTCTAAAATGAATTTTAATCTGGTTGTCTATTTTCATTATTTACCTGTATACTTCGAATGACAAATGATGAGCAGTTGATCCCATCCTTTCTCCGATAATTACCTGTTGATCATATTACAGAACGTATCATAAAAGATTCGCTTCAAAAATTATTCAAGGCAGTCCAATGAAACATAACATTCTGGATTAAACTTGCAGATCAAAACTATTCTTAAAAATATCCCAACTCGATTGCCACAAGAAATTTCTTGGCAATTGAATAGAAAAGAAGAAGATTACCCCGCAACAGTAGTTCTTTCCATACACCGGCACATTCATAAACTGCCATCTATAGAACGGTTTATATAAAGGGGGACATGTTTTACCCTCCCGGATGGATATTCTTGACCGTTTTTAAGTGCGAGGCAGCCGCTGATTCTCGACAATACCCCCTAATTTTTTTAATAATGCTATTTTAAAAAATAACGTAAAAATAGAAAGGGGGATAATTCCCTCAAAAATCCAAAAAAGCCTTACGCGGAATATTGGAGAATGAAGGATATTCATCATCCGGCTGATATCGCCAAGATTTGGCTGCAGAAAAGTCGAGATGCAGATAATAATAATCTTTCCAGCAATTCCCTAAAAATTGTTTTTTTATGATGCGAAGATCAAATACCTAATCCCTCAACGAAAGAACAATACACCTTCTGAAGGTCCGTTTTTCCCTTCACAATTTGATTCTTGTTCTTCCATTTTCCGTCTCCAGTTCTAAAAATTGTGCCCTTCTAATATAAATAACCACGTACCTAATGTCAAGGTCAAATCCATCCTCCGAGGTGAATTCAGCCGGCTGAAATATAACTACAGACTTCCAAACATCTTCTCACAATCATTTCCCTCTCGATCGCTTTCTTCACCAATTTTTCTCTTCTATCCACAGTCACTTCTTTTCCTTCTCTCATTTTGTCGACCATTTCCAAGAGTTTATCGAAGTGTGCTGCCGAATCGTAAAATTTGTAATAGCCTTTTGCTGTGAAAAAGCTACGTCCGGAAGAAATCTGTCCGGAAAAACTAACAGGGAGACGTTCTTAGGTGGGCACGGAGTTTCGTAACGAGACCTAGCTCGTTCGAAGCGCTTGAAAAACTGAGCAAGACCCGTTTTCCATTTCTGCGAAACGATGGCGATTGCTTTTTTAATAATTAAATTAAAGAATTAGCAGAAATTGGCATGGTTCCCTCCGTGCGGAACGATTTCCTACCAAAACTCCCCTCTCGCGGTAAGCCAGGCCCCGTCTTCCCTTCCCCCGCGATTGGCGCAGTCGGTAGGGTGTTTGCCTCCCACGAAATTGTTTTGGACTTTTTGTCGGTTCGACCCCTAGGCCCAGAATTTGTTTTGCTTTTTATTTTAGGGGCTGAATTTTTATTTTAATTATCTCAATGCGTTAAATTCTGAACAGCATCCGTGGAGGGCACCAGCGGGCCAGTTGATTTTAATCCCTGAGACGCGAGTGCAACGCTACCGGTTTGGGGCATACCTCAAAAAAATTAATTTTGTAGTAGATTCCACATTTCAAAAGAGTTCAGGAATTAAAAAGCAAAACGAATTCTAGGCCTAGGGGTCGAACCGACAAAAAGTCCAAAATAATTTCGTGGGAGGCAAACACCCTACCGACTGCGCCAAATCGCTATGGGGAAGGGAAGACGGGGCCTGGCTTGCCGCGAGAGGGAGTATTGGAAGGAAATCGTTCCGCACGAGGGGAACCATGCCAATTTCTGCTAATTCTTTAATTTAATTATTAAAAAGCAATCGCTATCGTTTCGCAGAAATGGAAAACGGGGTCTTGCTCAGTTTTGAAGCGCTTTCGAATGAGCTGGTTCTCGTTACGAAACTCCGTGCCCACCTAAAAACGTCTCCTTGTAAGAAACTGATTTGTCCCCATAAAAATGGTCATACCTCGTAAAAAATCAAGCTCGATCATGGTGGCGGCGCTGCTCATTACGGGTTCTAGAATTCAATTAAAAGGACATTGGAAGTGAAGAACCTGCTTGAACGCCCATTTCTGTCGAGATCCCCAGTTCTCCATTGTCAATTAATTGCTAAAAACCTCCAAATTTAATTCAGAGTATCGGTAGACCTGTAAATCCCGTATTCACTCGATCGATTTGCCGTTGAACATCACGAAGATAATTGGAGATAATTGAGACAAAAGGAGTGATGTTGATTGACAGCCATCACATATTCTGCACAATTATTCGTTTCTCTTATTGATAGCATCAAATTATCAACTTTCTGAAATGACCGTTTTAAAAAGTATGGCATCAAAATAAATATTACTAACCACTGACGCAGCGTCGATTTTTGGCATAAAAGCGTCAGAAAGGAGTGTAGCAAGTGGTGTGATGATTGTATCGACATAACGTTGGATTGCATTTGAATGAACGAGCACCTATGATAGCATCCAGTGCAAAAATTACAACTTGGCAGCCCTTTTCCACGGGATCCCACCAAGGAACGATAAATTTCTGAACCAATCCTTATCGCTGCGGCCCACTAGAGCGTTAGTCAAGGTGTTCTTTTTTGGCGTGCGGGACGAGAGAGAGCGACGACTACGCTAGAATCTTTAAACCATGAATAAAAGAAATGATAAATATATTAGGTTAATATAAATTTAAGTCATGTTCATGAATATTGATTACTCCATTTTGGACAGGGCTAAAGATAAATTATTTGGCCTGTTTCGACTCTTTGACAGGCAATTTACACTAGGGTCGGGTCATCCACAGTTCGAATCCCTAGCGGAAAAAAAAATTAGATAAATTTTGATAGGAAAGTTTTGTTAAATGAAAAAAAATAAAATTTATGAAGAATTTTGTTTGGGGGTTAACTAGAATGTGGTGGGGATTTTTTGAGTTCTCTCGTGTGGGGGTGGGTCCCAAGCACAGCGGCCCGGCTCCTAATAAAACGTCCGGTAGCTTTGGAAAGGAGGGAAGACCGCAACGCGTGCGATGGAGCGCGTCGCGCAATTGCGAAAGCAGGCCGGCGCAGCTAAAGACCGGTTGCTATTCCGCGCACCCAGCACGCAACGCGCGAAAACACGTACAGTACGCCCTTTCCCTTGAACCATCTGGACCGAACCAATGCGCGGTTGTGATCAGTGTACAAATTTTTCAAATCAAAAATTAACTAAAATCGAATCGAAAACCGAAATAAGCCTAGCCTAACCCTAGCCTAGTTAGCCTAGCCTTAGCTTAGGCTTGGTCATAGGTCTATAAATTTTTCAACCCTGGTATCCTATCCTATAAGCGAGAAAAGTATGTTTGTTTTCTGTACAGCCGATTTCTCGGCCGTCAGGCCGAATTTCGAGCTGATTTTTTCGCATGGAGGTGGAGAAACACATTTCTCAGTGATGCATTTTTTGTTTTACGAAATTCCTTTATTTAACAATTTTATAAGCAAAAAAGTAAAAAACCCTTAACAAAATGGGTTTTTGCCGCGTTGTCCGGAAGTTTTCTCAGCGCCTAGAGGGAATTGGGGCCTCATTTTGGAGGGTAGATGGAACAGTATTTCCCCAGATACATTTTTTCCGGATTTTGCAAAATTTTTGAAAACAAAGTTTTTATACGGATTTTTCTGGAAGGTCCTTAATAAATCGCGTCACGGGCGGTGGTGTCCAGGCCATATCTCAATACACATCGCGATTTTGGACCTGTATTTTTGAACACTGATGCATTGAATGGCGAGGATCACGCGCATTTCATTATTTTCACAAAATTCGACCAGCTTCCACCTCAAAAGTTGAATTTTGTAAAGTGGCCTGAAGGCCTGCCTGTCGGAGGTGCTGGGGCCCATTCCTTTTAGCACAGCTCGGTTCCGCCCCCAGGAGATGAAGAGGCCTTTATCGCTGCCCGTTCCAATCTCCGCCTGTGGTGTAGTGGATCAAGGCGGGGGCTACGGCGTTGGGGGTCGCGGGTTTGGATCCGCGAGAAATTTAGCATTTTGCTTTTTTGTTGTTCCTATAAGCTTTTTTGTTGTTCCTATCCTATAAGCGAGAAAAGTATGTTTGTTTTCTGTACAGCCGATTTCTCGGCCGTCAGGCCGAATTTCGAGCTGATTTTTCGCATGGAGGTGGAGAAACACATTTCTCAGTGATGCATTTTTTTGTTTTACGAAATTCCTTTATTTAACAATTTTATAAGCAAAGTAAAACCCATAACAAAATGGGTTTTTGCCGCGTTGTCCGGAAGTTTTCTCAGCGCCTAGAGGGAATTGGGGCCTCATTTTTGGAGGGTAGATGGGAACAGTATTTCCCCAGATACATTTTTCCGGATTTTGCAAAATTTTTGAAAACAAAGTTTTTATACGGATTTTTCTGGAAGGTCCTTAATAAATCGCGTCACGGGCGGTGGTGTCCAGGCCATATCTCAATACACATCGCGATTTTGGACCTGTATTTTTGAACACTGATGCATTGAATGGCGAGGATCACGCGCATTTCATTATTTTCACAAAATTCGACCAGCTTCCACCTCAAAAAGTTGAATTTTGTAAAGTGGCCCTGAAGGCCTGCCTGTCGGAGGTGCTGGGGCCCATTCCTTTTAGCACAGCTCGGTTCCGCCCCCAGGAGATGAAGAGGCCTTTATCGCTGCCCGTTCCAATCTCCGCCTGTGGTGTAGTGGATCAAGGCGGGGGCTACGGCGTTGGGGGTTCGCGGGTTTGGATCCGCGAGAAATTTAGCATTTTGCTTTTTGTAGTTCAGCAACAAAACATATTTCTGGGCCCTCCGTGTGCGTGATTTAGGCCTGGCCTTCGCTCTAGCGCCGCAGGCCCAAGGAAAGGTTCTCGGTCCAGGATCTCGCGCCGCAGGCCAAGAATGGGTCCTGTACCCAGGCTCTTGCGCCGCAGGCCAAAGAAAAGGTCCCTGAAACACGCTCTCGCGCCGCAGGCTCAATCCGGGAGAAAAAGCAGTAGCTAGCGCCGCAGGCTCAAGGATTCCAGCGCAACGCTGGCTCTGGCGCCGCAGATAAAGAATGGTCTGACTCAGGTTCTTGCGCCGCAGTCTAAAAAGAATCTATTCAAATTCATGGTTCCTGGACGGGGCCCAGTGGAAAACGGCCGCGAAGCGGTCTTTTTCCACTGGTAGTATATAAAGTATAGTAAAGGGCAGACATGGCAATTCAGGGCGGCCGAGCCTCGGGGCCGCGCCTGGAATCTAATTAACATGAAAAAAACACCCGCTTCCGGGCCCCGGAAAAATATGCAAATTCGCGGGGCCGAGCCCGGGCCCGGCCGAATTTTTCCTGGGCCGGGCTCGGCCGATCGGCTCGGCCCCGGAAACTAAAATACAGGGTGGGTCAGAAAATTGTTCCGGAGTTTGTCCCCGAAAAACTCGAGAAGGAAAGTTATTTCACCATGCGTTACCATGCCAGAATGCTTAAATATGTCAGGAATAGAGATTAAGACCAACTTGATTTTTTCGATTTTTGGCGACGTACCCATACAAATGACACCCGAAAACTGTGCGTTCCGGCAAAACTTCCTTTGCATTTTTTGGATTGCTGGTGGTCGAACAATTCCAATTTTTTACAGTGTAGGTACCTGAGGACTACCCTACGCACATCCGGAATTTTGGAATTTTTGAAGGTCTGGTTGGCAAGTTATAGCGTGCTCAAATTTAATATGGAGAAATTTCGTAAATATCGAATATTACAAAAACCTATGGTGGAAACCTCAAAATAAGCTGTTTTAGCATGTCTATAGGCTTGATACGATCCCGCAAATATATCAAAAAAATTTTCAGATTCGCGGATTTTTGAGTTTTTCGACGACCCCCTGGTCATGGATTCTTTCGAGGTCACGAAACCGAACTTTGGAAAAATATTTCTAAAATTGCAGATAGAATTTCTGTGTTTTCTTTGCTTCGTTGTGTAGGACTGGGGTCCATCTATCATGTACACAATTTCTAGCTACCATACCCCTTTGGAAGGATGCTTTTTAGCGCCTCCAAAACGGTTGGTTCTTGCTATTTCGCAGATGTTCGTGCCAGTCTATAAAATTCATTTGCGCGGCTAGAATTATTGTCATAATTTTATTTAATACTACTTAATGAGCGCATTCTAATATTATAATTACAAATTTATTGGGCCATCCGATCTTTCAAAATAAATTCATGAAAAGTCGGAAATATACCCGAATTCGAGGCGACGTAAAAAAATTCTCGAGGGTTTAGTAGCCCCGACTTTTCTGGCATAAACTCAGCTTGGGTAGTCAACTAGAACCCATGCAAATACAAAACCTTTTCATGGTAAACGAATTTAGAAGTGCAGCCCAAAGTCGGCTTTTCAAAAAAAGTTGTTTTTCGGGTTTTAAATAAAAATTAACCATTAACTTCAGCCAGATCATTCCAGAATTCTGCTCTCATGCACAGTTCGATGCGTGCTTTAATTATATCCACCAAACCCCGGTGCCATTTTCATTTTCAAAAATTCGATATTGGACCCGGGGGGTCAGATCCAAAATCGGGCCCCAGGGCGGGTTTTCCTCTTTCCTTCATAACTTTGTCATTTGCCACAGGAATCAAGTAATTTTTTGTAGGTGCTCTTACAATCACCCAGTGAACATTCTAGAATCGAAAAACCGTCACTTTATGGAATTTTGTCTTGGCATGCTAAAACGCGCTCCAGGTGGGTTTCTGTAGAAAACAGAAAATCGCCGTTTTCTCGTTCTTTTCACCATAGAAACGTTTCGATCTTTTGAGAAAACAAATAATAGTAGTTTTTAGTCCGATGCGTCGAAATATTTAGAAATTTACGTGGCTAAATTCAAAAATAAGTTTTTTGCATATTTTGGGAAGGTGTCTGGCTAGAACTTCGCGAAATTTAGCCCATAGGTGACCCTTACTAGTGTTTACCAATGATAAAATTTTGAGCAAGATCGCAGCTTTGAGTCAAGAGAAAAACGAGAAAAACAAAAACTACAGTATCCCTCTGGGGCACGTTTTAGCAAGCAATATTAAAATACCATAGAATCAGGTAAAATTTGACGTTATGCTAAAGATTATCATTCGGAGATACCATCTGCAAAAGATCAGCCATGGGCAGCGTATTTGAAGCGAGTTGCGAATTAAAAAGTAAAGATAGGCAAAACAGTGATATTTGTTTTCCTTGTTAGAAAAGAAGTAGAGCTTGAAAAATTATAAGATTTGGCCATTAGCTTTCTACAAGTGTCAGCAATTTTTAGGCCAAAAATCAAAATTTTCCCACCACCCGTTCAAGAACGCACAATTTTCGGTCGTAATCAGCGTCAATAGTACAGTTGCGTACCCAAAAATCGAAAAAATCAAGTTGGTCTTAATCTCGGTACACATAGGATAACGGGGGGGGAATAAAATAACGGGGGGGCACTCATTATTATGAAATTTGCAATTACTGAGGGATTTTGCAAGTGCCATTCGATAGAGCGTCGAAAAATATACTAAGAGAATTAATTTCAGCCTGAAATAATGTAATAGAAATTTTTTATTGAATAAACAAAAATTGAGGAAAATCTATGGGCAGCACATAGGATAACGGGGGGGAAAGTCAAATTTTCGAAATTTTCGACATTTTCGGTATTTTGAAAACGTCATTCGATAAAACGTCGAAAACTGCCCTAGGAAAATTAATTTCAGCCCAAAATAATGTAAAGGAAATTTTTTATCGAATAAACAAAAATTGATCAAAATCCATGGGCAGCACATAGGATAACGGGGGGGAAAGCCAAATTTTTGAGATTTTCGATATTTTGAAAACGCGAATCGATAGAACATCAAAAAATATACTAAGAGATTTTTTACAACGCGAAAAAATGTATTATAAAAGTTTTATAGCCTAAAAACTATTTTTGAAAACTATGGGCAGCACATAGGATAACAGGGGGGGAAAAAAATTTTCGGCGTTTTGAATATTTTCGAAATTTTGAAAATGCCATTCGATAGAGGACCGAAAAATATACTAAGAGTTTTTTTTACAGCCCGAAAAAAGCTTATTTAAAAATACTTTTATCATATAAAAAGTTTGAGTGCCCCCCCGTTATTTTTTTCCCCCCCCGTTATCCTATGTGTACCTTAATCTCTATTCCTGACATATTTAAGCATTTTGGCATGGTAACGCATGGTGAAATAACTTTCCTTCTCGAGTTATTCGGGGACAAACTCCGGAACAATTTTCTGACCCACCCTGTAGCTGATTTGCGTCTAAATTCGGATGCTAATATGCAAATTTGCAATAAAAATTTTATGTGCGTTCGGGCTATTAGGACATCGGTATCGGTAAAATTCATTGAACTTGGTTAATAATTCGTTCCAACTATCAAAAAGTACTAAAATACAGGTCTGAACCCGTTATGATCTGGCTGCAATCGACATGGAGATGTATGGCACTAGGGTTGGGTTTTGGCGCAACCGGTTTCCGATCGATCGCTTTGCATATCCTAAACGATTAAATCGTTGGACGAAAACCGGTTTCCGGCATCGAACCGATTTAAATCGGTTCACGAGGCAAAACCGGTTTTTGTCAGGCTCGGAAATCGGTTCGCGGTAAAAAAACCGGTTTTTCACGATTCGGTCCCGGAAGTGAAACCGGTCTTGATGCAAATCCCCAGCACACTTATTATTCAAATTGCGGTAATGTAAAGCCTCAAATTTCATGAATTTTTAGGAATCGAATTCTGTCTTAGCTTGTTAGCAATGTATGGTCTCAGAGACAAAAGATTAGAACGTCATATTAAACGCTGGTGCTAGCCTGGAGCGCTTCAAAATGATCGAGTACAATCTAAGGCTAACAGTAACAGTCGGGTCCGCGCGTGAAGGCGGGAAAATACCTTGCCGATCTAGAACTGTGACCGAAAAGACAATCGTAAAAGACTGGTAAAGCCCGAACAATGAAGTAGCAATCACGCTGTCTGATTTGATTAGAATTAATATTATTTGCATAAAGACCGGTTTCACTTCCGGGACCGAATCGTGAAAAACCGGTTTTTTTACCCCGAACCGATTTCCGAGCCTGGCAAAAACCGGTTTTGCCTCGTGAACCGATTTAAATCGTTTCGATGCCGGAAACCGGTTTTCGTCCAACGCTTTAATCGTTTAGGATATGCAAAGCGATCGATCGGAAACCGGTTGCGCCAAAACCCAATTCTATATGGCACCCTTTGAAAAAAATCATTTTTTCCAATTGGCATGAATATTTTGACTGAAGGTGATTTATTACAACCGGGATTTCTGATTAGCGTGCGGCCTTGCGGCCCCGGGCTCGGCCCCCATTTTGGCTTATGCCGGGGGCCGTCGAGCAAAGCCGAGCCCCGGCCCCGCCGGAAGTGGGGCCGAGCCCCGTCGGCCCGGCCGCATGCAAATTTTTGGGGCCGAAAAAGCCCGGGGGCCGGGCCCGTTGCCATGTCTGGTACAGGGTGTCCCAAACCCCCCCCTCGGCATTTGGCCGTCTTCCATCCAATCGGGACCAAATTTTTACCAGTGATGGGGACCCATAAAAACTATGTGCAGCCAAATTTTCTAAGCAAAATATTGTAATTTGCTATTGGGGCACCCTGTATATGATCCCTGTTGTCCGAACGATGAAAGTGTTCTTTGGCTACTACAGGGTGTCCCAAAAAAAGAGACACCGGCCGCATTTCTCTATTTCGGGTCCGATCAACTTGAAATTTTGCATGGAGGTAGTGAAGCCAATTTCCCATGAACACAGAAAATTTCAGCCCTATCGGTTAGCGGATTTTAAAGTTATAACGAAAATACTTTTGCATCAAAAATGCACTACAATTTGCAATTTGCATCAAAAATGCGCGTAATTTTGTCATTTACGAGCTGATTTTGCATAATTTTTGTCGAAAAAAGCCATTTGCTGTTTCGCGCTTTCTAAGAACGATTGCGCATGAGAAACAAAATACCGTGAAAACAACAGTTTTTCGAGCACTCAAACACATTTTATTGAAGTTTTGGTCAGTTGGCCCTGCCTTGGACTCGATCCAGCATTCGACCAGCGCCAAATTAATGCTTAAATTCAAATCGAGGCTTTAAATCTATGCGTAACCCGAAAAAATAAATTAAAAAACCGGTGAACGTATGCTACAATACTGGTTTCCTATATCTGACGGTTTTGTGGATCATTTTTACTTCCCATGCGCAATCGTTCTTACGAAGCGCAAAACAGCAAATGGCCTTTTTCGGCAAAAATTATGCAAAATCAGCTCGTAAATGACAAAATTACGCACAATTTTGATGCAAATTGCAGAAGTCCCCATATTAAATAAAAAATAAAAAGTCCTTTCGTTATAACTTTAAAATCCGCTAACCGATAGGGCTGAAACTTTCTGTGTTCATGGGAAATTGGCTTCACTACCTCCATGCAAAATTTCAAGTTGATCGGACCCGAAATAGAGAAATGCGGCCGGTGTCTCTTTTTTTGGGACACCCTGTATAATTTCTGTATCCATTATCCCGGCATCCATACAAAAAACACAAAACCGCCCTCTTTGCTTGCGAACCTGAGCCTCATGAAGAGCAATCCATGCGTTCTTTGGCACTTCCTTGTCATAATAATATTTCTGGTAGCATTTCTTACAAGCGATGAAACGATGCATCTAGGTAGACCTTTTGCACAGTATTTATCAAGCCTACGTTGTCACGAAACATTTCCGGGTGCGCTTCAGCCAAGTCTATCTTTGTGTCATTTGTAAATTTCCGCTTATTCAGGAACATAACATCGACTGGATGGTTTTTAATTTGACATCGTGTACAGGCGTACTTTCTTTGACTCCACAAAATCTAAATGTTAGTTTGAGTTTGGTTCTCATTCATAATCTTTGATAAGTTTTATAAGCAAGTGTTTCATAAATAAAGACACGGCCTAGAATTATGAGCGCGATTTTCACCGGCCCTTCGAGTTTTCCCCCGCGTCACCGGTTTTCGGCTGATCTCCACAGGCCATCCCAATAAAAGAAAAACTCTGATGAAGAACTTATTTTAACGAATTTTTGTTTAAAAATCAAAGGTCTGATGGTATTGGGATCACTGCTTTTACTATCTACGTTCCAACAGAGCCCAATTCCCCTTGTCGAGTCAAAAAATTTGGAAAATTTCAGACAAATATTACGGATTTTTTCAATACGCGGCGTGTAAAATCGTTAAATAAAGGAAGTTGGCTAGGAAAAAAATGTCATGGCCGCCGAATCTGTTTCCCGATCTCGATGCCAAAAATCAGCTGGAGCTTTAGCTTGGCGACCGAGCAGGGCCTGTACAAGAAACGGACATGCTTTTCTCGCTCATAGGATAGAATGGGACAAGATTTTGGGGCAGGTTCAGACTACTGGGGAAGCGCCCCGCCCCTCCAGGACAACATGGAAGAACACAGTTTGTTTTCGATTTTGCTGATTGCCAAGCTGTCAGATGGAAATCTTGTAGCCAGGACGATTTCCACGAAAAATTAATGGTAAAATGCCGGTACCTCATCCTCTTCCTTTGTGAGGTTTGCTTTCATGTTATTCATGGCTGGAACTAAATACAAAGAAAAGTTTTTGTATAATACGACAGGAAAAACCTGGTTGGACAGCAGCAACACTCTGCAGTTTTGGTGCTGAATCAGCATTTTTAGGCAAATCCTTCAAACTGACCAGCGCGAACAGCAACCGGATAAGGAACAAAAAAATCGGTGGCGGAGGCCGCAGTCCTCAATTCAGGAGCTATAGAAATTTGAACATTCGTTGGAAAACGCGAAAACTAACCAGCTTGAGCAGCGACAGTCTTCAAATGAGGAGCTAAATTGAAATGTCACAGATAGTCATTGCTCAAAGCCGGACCTGTTTGTACAGCTATTTCTGTCGATGGTCTGGCGCACTCCTTGAAATCTATCCCAATCTCTGTAGCCACAGTCGTGAGCCCTGGCACTAAACGTTCTACTTGCGTATATCCTGCAAACCAAACTGTCTTGAATGGAAATTTCTGATGTGAGTCCCACTTCATCCCCGGCGAATAGATACTGAAAGCTCCGATGGGGATCGGATAATCATTCCTAGACCTGAAGCCCGAGTCTAGCTCTGACAATTTGCCGTCGAATATGTTGCAGATAATTGTGATATTTGAGACAAAAATTGTGATGTTGCTTGACAGCTTTCACATACCCAGCACGATTTCTCGTCTCTTTTATTTTTTGCATTAACTTCTGCTCTTTCTAGAATCATGACCACGAAAAATGACTGAAAGAAGGCAGCAACCAACCCCCGCCATATCTGCAATCTGCTCTCCAAAGGTATTTTTCAGTAGCGTAGAAAGCGGTGTAATGATTGTATTGGCCCATTTTTGTATAGCATTTAAATGAACGAGTGCCTAGTAGAGCAATGTCGATTAACAAGAACTTTTTGTCTATAAACAGAAACCTGTGCCTTCTCCAATAGCATCCAGTTTGTTATTGGCTCATTGTTAGAATCCTGTTGGTTCTGTCCACATTTGATACAAACAATAAACCGAGGCATCTAGTTATTTATTTCAGGTAGTTTTTATAACACTCACATTGTGACGCAACACTTCCAACTCCACTTCGGCCAATTTCGTCTTCGTTTCCTTTTCGAATTCTAGTAGTTTCAAGAACATCTGGTCAACTGTATGACCTTTGCTCTTGCATTGTGCACAATTGTACTTTTCAGCATACCAGGCCGTCTAAAACAGTGACCGTATGATCTCCACTCGGCTGGAAACGGCACTTTGACTTTACTAATGAGACGACATTACTAAAGTATTTCCTACTACGTATTACAAGCGGGTAAGGTCAAAATGCCGTTTCCAGCTGATTCTTTGGCCTGCGGCGCCAGAGCCATAGCTACGCGATAAGCTTTGAGCTTGCGGCGCCAGCTTCTGATTTCACTCGCCCCCCATAATGCGACGCATATAATTATTTGTACTTATTATACCTTTTCTTCTATTGTCAGCTCTTCCCAACTCGCGCGTGCACCAATGACCGACAATGGTGCTGTACTTTCCGAGGGTGCTGCGCAAACGCTCGGCTCTTTGCAGAATTTTTGATAAAATGATTCCTGTGAAATTTGTTGTGGAGGGTTTTGAATAAATTAAAAACCATTTTTAGAACATTGGCATCTTCTAGTGCTTTTGAGGCACTTATCCTTTTCTTTGGAACAAGGCGAAGACATCTGATTGCAAGGACTCATCATCAAAATGCATAATTAACAAACCTTTCGATGAGATCAGCAATAGGACATCGGCATTCTGCTCTTTCTAAACGATTCCCGAGACAAATTCTCGACTTGAGTTCCCATTGGTCTTCGGTCTCATGGAAAACGTTTCTGAAAGGTTTCTTTAAAGGGCAGGTTAAGCCTCGGGAGCTTGCGCTGGTCCCTTCTAAAATTACCAGCCGCCTTCGAGCGTTTTTTGAATTTCCAGTTCGTACACTTCCCCTTCCCTTGTTAACCGGAAGAAACGAGCTAACACGTCTTTGCGCGCATTCGGCTCCCATCAGTGCTTCGAAACACTTGGCACACAACTTTTCCAAATTTTACAAAGTGCCAGGAAACTGTGTAATACGTGAATTTCTGCTGACCCGACCCCTTTCAACATTGTTCTAAAATATTCTTAATTCTTACCGTCTTTCGACACATTCCCATAAAACAAGTCCAGCAGAATAGAGGTCACTAGCGTAAGTATACTGAAAGCATTGGCAATATCTAAATTATACTCACGCATTGTTTATTGTTATCGCCGCCGCCAAATGCTTCAGGAGCCATATATCGCACAGTTCCCTTAACGCCGTGACTAGACTTCGGTTAGAGATTTCGTTCAAAGAGTTTTACCTGGAATGTTCTGTGTGTTCCGATTTGGACAGCCCAAAGTCACAGAGCTTTAGTTCATATTGTTGGTCAAGAAGTATACTATAGCAATTTTTTGGGGGCTTCTTCCAAAGAAACCAACTTTTGTGGCTTGATATCACGATGGAAAATCTTTTCTGCTTTTAGGTAAATCAATGCCTCAAATATTTGGCATGCCCAATCAACCACAAGAGAAATTGAATAGCGTTGTTTTGGGTTGGTTATGACTAAAAAAGCAATCAATTCCAAACAACCATAATACCCACATTTCTTCAAATCCCCTCGTTCGTAATATTCAGTCACAATATTCACTGTCTGGCTTTCATCGCTTTCGTAGTATTCGATATATTTTACAATATATTTATGTGATAGCATTTTGAGGTTTGCGACTTCACGGCAGAGGTCGGTAGTATTTGCTGGAGATTTCATCCGCTTGACGGCCACAAATCTGCAACAAAAAGCAAAATGAAACCGATGATCCTGATTCTGTCCATAAGCAGAGCACTTTCAGGGGATGAAGGTAGGACCTCTATGAATATGCGAAGAGGAGGAAAGACAAAGAAGTCTCGAGAACACCTAAAAATAAACATACGTTCCGTCTCTGGTTACGCGATATACACGGCCATAACCGCCTGAACCAAGGAGAATGTCATCACCAGCTGAACCGAGATTGTTTTGTGCGAATTCGAGCGATGCAGGTAAGCCAACAGCAAATGAATTGTCGTTTCCATCAGATGCTGACATCTGTCTGAAAAACAATACAGGGTGTATCAAAAAAAGTGCCCAAGTTTGTCCCCAATTATCTCGAGAAGGAAAGATATTTCACCGTGCGTTACCATGCCAGAATGCTTAAATATGTCAGGAATAGAGATTAAGACCAACTTGATTTTTTCGATTTTTGAGTACGCAACTGTACTATTGACGGTGGTTACGACCGAAAA
The DNA here is from genome assembly GCA_958295435.1 of Mesorhabditis spiculigera. Classification (NCBI taxonomy): domain Eukaryota; kingdom Metazoa; phylum Nematoda; class Chromadorea; order Rhabditida; family Rhabditidae; genus Mesorhabditis; species Mesorhabditis spiculigera. The sequence continues at coordinate 862,108 of CATQJA010002698.1, read as the reverse complement.
TTGTGCGTTCTTGAACGGGTGGTGGGAAAATTCTGATTTTTGGCCCAAAAATCGTTGGCATTTGTAAAAAGGTAATGGCCAATTCTTAGAATTTTTCTAGCTCAGGTTTTTGTTTTACAAGCAAAACAAATTTCCCTATTTTGCTTATTTTTTACTTTTTAATTCGTAACTCGCTTCAAATACGCTGCCCATGGCTGATCTTTTGCAGATGGTGTCTCCGAATGATAATCTTTAGCGCAACACCAAATTTTACCTGATTCTATGGTATTTTAATATTGCTTGCTAAAACGTGCCCCAGAGGGGTACTGTAGTTTTCGTTTTCCGCGTTTTTCTTTTTATTGTCAGCTGCGATTTCGCTGAAAATTTTATCATTGGTAAACACCAGTAAGGGTCACCTATGGGCTAAATATCGCGAAGTTCTAACCATACACCTTCCCAAAATATGCAAAAAACCTGTTTTCGAATTTAGCCACGGAAATTTCTAAATATTTCGATGCATCGGACTAAAAACTTCTATTATTTGTTTTCCTGAAAGATCGAAACGTTTCTATGGTGAAAAGAACGAGAAAACGGCGATTTTCTGTTTTCTACAGTAACCCGCCTGGAGCGCGTTTTAGCATGCCAAGACAAAATTCCATAAAGTGACGGTTTTCGATTCTAGACTGTTCTCTGGGTGATTGTAAGAGCACCTACAAAAAATTATTTGATTCCTGTGGCAAATGACAAAGTTATCAGGGAAAGAGGAAAACCCCCCCTCGGGCCCCGATTTTGGACCCAACGCCCTGCCTGGAAAATCGAATTTTTGAAAATGAAAAAGGCACCGGGGTTTGGTGGATACAATTAAAGCACGCATCGAACTGTGTATGAGAGCAGAATCCTGGAATGATCTGGCTGAAGTTAATGGTTGATTTTGATTTAAAACCCGAAAATAACGTTTTTGAAAAGTCGACTTTGAAGCGCTCTTCTAAAATCGTTTGCCATAGAAAAGTTTTTTCTTTGCATGGTTTGTAATTGAATACCCAAGCTTGGTCTATGCTAAAAATTTCACGGCTACTAGCGCATCGAGCATTTTTTTACATAGCCTCGAATTCGGGTATATTTGGGCTTTTCAAGAATTTCTTTCGAGATAGCGTATGGCTGAATAAATTCGTAAATATACTATTTGAATGCGCCAACCAGATATTATCAAACAAAAATGTGGCGAGAATTTTGGCGGCACAATTCAATTTTATAGAAAGGAAGTAAGGTTTGCAAAATAGCACGAACCAACCGTTTTGGGAGCCCTAAAAGGCGCCCTCCCGAGGGGGTACGGTAGCTCAAATTCGGGTAGATGATAGATAAACCCCAGTCCTACATAACCAAGAAAATAAATAGCCGAATTCCATCCGCAACTTTAGAAATATTTTTCTGAAGTTCGTTGCCGTGACCCCAAAAAAATTCATGACCAGGGGGTCGTCGAAAAACTCAAAAATTCATAGATCTTAAAAAATTTTAAAATATTTTTATGCGATTGTGTCGAGCCCTTAGATCTTTTAAAACCACTTATCTTGACATTTCCACCACAGGTTTTTGTAATACACGAAATTCACGATATTTCTACATACAAAATTTCAGTGGTGCATAACTTTTGAACCAGACCCTCAAAAAATCTAAATTTTTTTTAGGTGCATATCTGTTGCTTAGATTATTCTACATTGTAAAAAATGAGAAGCCAGCCACCACAGGAAACTGAGAAAAATGCAATTGAAGTTTCCCCGAACGCACAGTTTTCGGGTGTCATTAGTATGGGTACGTCGCCGAAAATCGAAAAAATCAAGTTGAGTTATTTCCCTATTCCTGACATATTTAAGCATTCTGGCATGGTAAGGCACGGTGAAATATCTTTCCTTCTCGAGATAATTGGGGACAAACTTGGGTACTTTTTTTTGATACACCCTGTACTTAAACTAACTATGATAATTTGGCTGTGATGTCTGCCTGTCTGAAGCGATCTTGTCGAAGGGGAAGGGAGCTAGAGCTTAGGTTTCAATTGATCCAAATCACAAATAAGCATTGACATTAAGGTGGTTCAAGATCAATTTTAGTAATTTGGGGGTAATGCGGCTTTTTCGACGATTTTGGGCACATAGTTGTAATTTTGGACATCGAAAAGTTATGAAGGGCAGAAAGGGAAACTGCTTTTGCAAGGCATCTGAGGCTTATCATTAGAATCGGGCCATTGTCTTGCGGGGGAAAGTAGCGCTGCCCGCTGCGGGGCAATTGATCGCTTGAATAAGCGTTTCATGAAAATCTATGGCAAGGGCCTGAAAATAGGTCTTTTCCTGAACTTGATTTTAAAACACGTTACCTGCAAGCAGGCCCGTAGAGGGCCCAGGGGCCCTGCCCCCCGAAATCGGTCGAGGTCCAAAAAATTCATGAGGGGGACCCTTATGATTTTTAGTTACAAAAATTTAAAAAAAACACACACACACACACACACACACACACACACACACACACACACACACACACACACACACACACACACACACACACACACACACACACACACACACACACACACACACACACACACACACACACACACACACACACACACACACACACACACACACACACACACACACACACACACACACACACACACACACACACACACACACACACACACACACACACACACACACACACACACACACACACACACACACACACACACACACACACACACACACACACACACACACACACACACACACACACACACACACACACACACACACACACACACACACACACACACACACACACACACACACACACACACACACACACACACACACACACACACACACACACACACACACACACACACACACACACACACACACACACACACACACACACACACACACACACACACACACACACACACACACACACACACACACACACACACACACACACACACACACACACACACACACACACACACACACACACACACACACACACACACACACACACACACACACACACACACACACACACACACACACACACACACACACACACACACACACACACACACACACACACACACACACACACACACACACACACACACACACACACACACACACACACACACACACACACACACACACACACACACACACACACACACACACACACACACACACACACACACACACACACACACACACACACACACACACACACACACACACACACACACACACACACACACACACACACACACACACACACACACACACACACACACACACACACACACACACACACACACACACACACACACACACACACAAAGATACGCGACCAAATTATATAAGGTAGGATAAGAATCTATCTACTATACAGGGTGTCCCAATAAAAAAGGTCACGCTGGCATTTTCTCATTTCAAATCCGATCCACCTGAAATTTGGAACAGAGCTGCGGAAGGGAATTTAAAATTTTCACAGAAACTTTCAGCCCGATCGGTACAGTAGTTTTCGAGTTATAGCAAAAATAAACTTTATTTTACGTTTTTCACCTGGATTTCGCCGGAATTTAGCCTTGGAATGTATGGCAAAAAGGAAGCGCCGACCCTTTTTTACCCCAGAAAATTTTTTATTTCGAAAAAATCTTCTTGGAAATAGGTTGTTTAAGTAATTTTAACAAGGTGTTATCATCCCAGATGTTAAGAAGAATGAGGGATTTAGGGCCGAAATTGATGTTAATTCATGCAAAGTCCAAAAAGATAGCCGAAACATGGACACATAAATGTTGCCAAAAACAGTATTTTTGCGATAACTCGAAAACTTCTGTATCGATCGGGCTGAAAGTTTCTGTGAACATTTTAAATTCCCTTTCGCAGCTCTGTTCCAAGTTTCAGAACGAACAGATTTGAAATGGCGAAATTCCAGCGTGACCTTTTTTATTGGGACCCCCTGTATATCAATTTCCAATGTCCGTACGCCCGCCGATCGACCGACCGGGAATTCATCCAAATCTTGCATTCAAAATAAAAATTCAAAATTTGGGGGTGGGGGAGGTGGTGAGGGCCAGCGCTGACCCCCGCGTAGCGGGGGGTCAACGCTGGTAAATCTTAGAAAAAGAAACCCGTTTGTTTTCTCGAATTTTCGAGAGCTTCGGGTGGTGTCACTATCATCCCGACGGACACTTAAGGACCACTAGAGGGGATGCCTTCTTTTTGCCAAAAAAAATCCAATATCTCGCGATATTTGATTAGGTGCGGTAAACCGGGGTGCATAAATTTTTTAGGAAATCTTTTAGGGTAGAAGGCAAAGGATGAAATCGCTCAAGGAACCCTCAGTACCGATTCTATTCAATCGGATGTAATTTTTGCACCAATCGTATGAGGGGGTACCTCAAACCACCCCTTTTAGTTTGAGGTACCCCCCATACGACTCTTTTGGGGACCTTTTTCCGGATTTAAAAGAGAACCGAGCATCGGATCGCAAACCACCGTAGCCCGCAAGAAAACACACGATAGGTAATCATCTCTTTTGCAATAGCAGAACGTTTTAAAGGGCATGTTCAGCCGCGTTTTTGACAAAAAAGCAAGAATTGTCGCCGCGGCTGGGGGTCGCACCCCCCCTTCAGGAGGCGCAGAGGCATACCAGTCATCCACAAACGCAACCTGGCCATGGCCGCCGGAGCCAGGAAATAAGGGAATTGTGCGAGCGGCGTGCGCGGTCCTTACGTCAATAGGGTGTATAAGTTGGGGCGAGACTCTAAAGGGACATTCCGCTCTTGTTGATATTTTCAACATCTTGAAATGGTCAACACTTTAGCATGCGAGGTTACGGGAGGTGCTAAACGTGGGGCAAAATCGAACCCGGACCACTCTCCCTGGGAAAGCGCCATAGACCACACGGCCATGGGAGACATGCGAGCGGGAATATGAAGGGTCTGTGAGGACCACCGCGCGGCCGCGAATTCCCGACGCCAACTAGGGGTTAAGAATGAGAGCGGAATGTACCTTTAAGGGGCGCTTTAGCTGAGTGGTATTCGAAGTTTATGAAGTCGGCATCTATCATAATGCAAAAAAAGCAGAAAGGGTATAGAATATTGGGGTCTACGAGAATACATACCTTCCATCCCTGGTCTCACGATAAACAACACCGAAACCGCCAGAACCAATTTCGCAACTATCAACCGTTGTGCGCACATTGGTTGTGGATGAAAGCGAGACAGCAGGGAGAATGTTATCAAGCAGATCGTCAGATCCTTCAGGTGCTGACATTTGTCTAAAAAGCAAGTAAAAAACGTCATAAATCAGAAAACTTGATTATGAAAAATCGACAATTGATCGATTAATCGTTGGGGTTGGTATGGTTCGAAAACCAGAGGGGCAGAAGCGGGAATGGCTGTCGCAAAACGAGGCCTCTTCGCTGCCTTATCTTCTGCCTTGGCCATTTACTTGCGGGAAAAATTAGCCTGCTGCTGCCGCCTAGTAACCTCTTAAAATTCAGAATCGCCGTCGATCAGAACCAAAATAATTTCAGTTGGGTTTCAGTTACATTTCAGTGCCGCCAGAAAGCAATAAAGAAATCTTAAGAATACCACCAATACCCCGTAGGAGAGGGGAAACCTCTTGGGGCTTCCCCCCCCCCTTCCCCCTAAAATCGGCGGAATGCCGAAAAGTTCATAAGGGGGGAGGGGACTTATGATTTTTTTCGTGAAATTTTTTTGCCTGCGGCGCCTTTTATAGCTGTTTTTAAGACTGTTTTTACCGTCATTGACCTAATTTTTTCAAAAATTTTTGCCTGCGGCACACTGATTTTGAGATTTTTATATCCCGGCAAAAATTTTTTTTGGGGGTTGGCCCCCCAAACTTGGGGATCGCTACGGCCCTGGCTACCTCCATTCGAACCCGTACCCTTTTTTAGCTATTTTTACACTGACAGCAGTCGACGGATACCGTGAAGAAAAGTATAGCTTTACTAATTTTGATTTAGACGTTTGTTAAGATTTATGAAAGATTTTTGGAAAGTTCTTCTCGATGCCATGAGCAAGATGGAAAAATACCCAAATATTTCTGTTTACTGAACTCCAGGTTTTATTGATTTTAGCAAGTTTCGCCGCATTTTTGTGATTCGTTCACAAAAAACTGGGGGCAACCTAGCAAACGCTGTTTGGGGGAAATTTTCAACCCGATTCGGTTAAGCCCCCATTCAGGCTAGCACAACACCTTTAGAAAATAATCGAATCGAACCAGTTAAACCAGCAGACTCTAAACTCTATATACTAAAAACAGGTAACTACAAAATAACTACAGACTATAAAATAAAAAATCGCTGAAAAACATTTCATACTTACCCATGATCTAAACTAATGTCAGCTCTAGTAAAGAGACCAATAATTGACAAAATTGTTCATAAATTGGCAAACGGCCAAAATCTAATTACTTAAAATACAATTCCTAATTTCCGGTTACTCAGTACGCTCCGCACGCGTGAAAATCCTGCGAATCTTAACTTGTTCCTGGTGCTAATCAGCAAATTGAACGGTTTTTCTAACTTAAATTGTAATATTTTCTCTTCCAGGCAGGACACATCTAATCGAGGCGTTGGGTAAATATTCTCATTCAACCGAAACAGGGCAATTCGAAAACCCGATAGAAATGGCTAGAAACTCACCAAATCCCGCCCAACCAGCAATACATTTTCAGGCAATGAAGATCAAGCTATGTTTATTGATCGTTAATTTTAGTTGGGAAATTTCAATGGTGAACTGAAAGGGTACACATAGGGTAACGGGGGGGGGGGAATAACGGGGGGGGGGGCACTCATTATTATGAAAATTGCGATTACTGTGGGATTTTGCAAGTGCCATTCGATAGAGCGTCGAAAAATATACTAAGAGAATTAATTTCAGACCGAAATAATGTAAAGGGAATTTTTTATTGAATAAAGAAAAATTGATCACAATCTATGGGCAGCACATAGGATAACGGGGGGGGGAAGTCAAATTTTCGAAATTTCGGAAATTTCCGGTATTTTGAAAACGTCATTGGATAAAGCGTCGAAAACTGCCCTAGGAGAATTAATTTCAGCCCGAAATAATGTAAAGGGAATTTTTTTATCGAATAAACAAAAATTGAGGGAAAAACTATGGGCAGCACAAAGGATAACGGGGGGTGGGAAGTCAAATTTTGAGATTTTCGCTGCTTTCAAAGTGTAAATTGATTGAACGTCGAAAAATATACTAAGAGAATTCATTCCAGCCCAAAAAAAAAGTTAATAAAATTTTTATCAAATTTATATTATTGACCCAGCGCCCAAAACCCGCTTCGCGGGCCTTGGGCGCTGGAATTGGGCCTTTGCATGAAAAATTTGACTCTCCGATCGCTCGGGTCCTTCGGACCCCTTCCAGGACCATACACGCGCGTGTAAATGGCAAGAATGAGGAGATTTGTATTTTTTCATATTATGCAAATTACCCCCAAAAATGAATAAAACCGGGTTTAACTTTGTAAAGTTGTATTTTATCGGGATTCTGAAAACGCCATCGGAAAGAGGGGAGGTCGATTCCCCAGGGTGACGAAGAATTAGCGCATTTTATCCAGGGGAAGGTCCTTAAATCGGGCATCGAAAGTGACATCCACACACACACAGAGATACACCCCAAAATTATATAAGTTAGGGATTTCTGGTGAGTATTGAACCCCCAGATCAAATTTGCATTAAACTTGTAGAATAACCCGTCATTCTTTGGCAAGGAAGAGGTAATGGTTCACTTTCTACCGTTTTGTATCAACCATGGTATGTTCTGATTATATGGTTTTATAAGTGTTTACCAGAATCTGACCGACATCGCACGCATGTCCGAGCGTGAAGCCATTGAGAGTTTCTGGTGGTGGAAGGTGTTCTGCAAAATCCTCATTGTCGCGATCACAGCCACGCCAAGATGCGGCTGATAAAGAAACAAAAGGATCGGTACCGTTGGGAATGTGCGCCGTGCATCTATTCGAAGCGCGGTGGTGGCATGCACGCGGTGAGGGGATGCGAATTGGCTCCAAGGTGCAATCAAAACTGTCTATTCTAGAAACTGAATTTAGACTCGCGCCTCCCCATCAAATCCGTGCTGCTCTTGGTCTATCTCTGGAGTACCGGTCTCTCGTCCGTGCAACAATTGTCCAAGGAGATGGGCGACGTTGCCGCCACCACCGTGATAGATTGGTGCCGCTATTTGCGAGATGTTTGCGGCTGGGCTACCAGTGAACGTTTGAAGGAAAGCCGCATCGGCGGCCCCGGAACCATTTGTGAACTAGACGAAACCGTGATGTCGCGCAGGAAATATCATCGGTAGACCAAATCTCATTCAGTCGCAAAGGATAACCGGTTTCCAGGGGTCGTATCGTAAAAGCTCGTTGGCTTTTTGGAGGCATCTGCCGCGAAACGAAGGAGATGTTTGCTGTACTTGTCCCAGATCGTCGCGCCGAGACCCTGATGGGGCAGCATCACCGCCCACATTGCGCCTGGCACCACGATCATTACGGACGGTTTGCCTCTTACAAGGGTCTGGCCGACCACCCTGACTATAACTGGCAATGGGTGAACCACAAAGAGAATTTCGTGAAACCTGGCCATCCCCAAGTGCACAGCAGACAGTTGAGCGGTAGGGATCGAAGATATAGACTATCGCTCGATTTACAATGTGGCGTCCCAAGAAGGACGCTGTGCGATCTCGTCACGGCACGGATGAGGGGACAGGTGGAATCTTATGTGGCGGAAGGGATCTGGCGACAACTACACGGCAACGATGATGCATTTAAAAGACCATTCTCGCGGATATTGCTTTTTTGGCCGCCCGGAACCGATATTGATAGTGTTCCATTCTATGCCGAAGAATAAAGAATTTTGCCTTACGAAACTTTGCAGAAACACCCTGACACTTTTGCGTTATCAATTGACACTTTGAAAGAGTATCGAAAATCTCAGAAATTTGACTTTCCCGACCCGTTATCCTATGTGCTGCCCATAGTTTTTCCCTCAATTGGTTTATTCGATAAAAATTTCCTTTACATTATTTCGGGCTGAAAATAATTTTCCTAGGGCAGTTTTCGACACTTTATCCAATGACGTTTCAAAATACCCCCCATTTACGAAATTTCGAAAATTTGACTTTCCCCCCAATTATCCTATGTGCTGCCCATAGATTTTGATCAATTTTTCTTTATTCAATAAAAAATTCCCTTTACATTATTTCAGGCTGAAATTAATTCTCTTAGTATATTTTTCGACGCTCTATCGAATGGCGTTTTCAAATCCGATGATTTGCCTTTCAAAATCTATGTTTTATTGCTCCCCCGTTATTTCCCCCCGTTACCCTATGTGTACCACTGAATCGATCTGAAGAGGAGAATATCATCTAAGAAAAGTCATCCCGCTGACCCATATTTTTTGTCACCCCAATTTAAGTACGTTTTATATGATATAAAAAATTAGAAATATTATAAATGATTAAAAATAAATAGATAATTATAAATTATATTTCAAAATTCATTATCTTCACTTACCGTAGGTTTTTCTGCGACATTTTTTAATTTTAAAATTTAAAATTTTATTTTTCATTTTCTTTTTATTGTAGATTACTGTAACAAAAGGCGTCATTTCCACCAAAAAATTCTTCCCAGCGAGACTTCCGCAACGCAGCATAAAAATCAGGTACCCCAATTAACGGTCGATTGTGATTGTTTTCCCTGGGTTATTAATTTGTTGATTTGGGGATATGTTGGCGCTAATATGGCGATTTATCTGATTCAATTTTTACTTAATAGCCAAAATCGATTTGTAAAAAAATTAGAAACATGTGAATTTGGCAAGCATATATTTAAATTCAAAAATTTCTTATTCGGGGTGTCAATTCCCTTCAAATCGGAAAAACCTTTCAAATAGTTTGGAACAATTAATATCATCAACTGTAGGTCGATAGTTTGCCTCAAACATTGAATTCGGCATCCAGTATCTGATAATAATAACCGCAAATATCATCTCATATTTCATCACATTTTATATGTCGATTCATTAATCCTCCCCGATGTCACTTTCATTTGTCTCATCTTTTGCAATGATTCCCAACTGAAACTTCGATTTCTTTTTGCAGTCTCCCAATTCTTTTAATATTAAAAAAATATAATATCAAATCCGTTGTTTTGAGCGCATGGGGATTACATGTTGTAATACCCTCTATAACTTCTAATTCTCCATCTCGATGAGTCCAAGACCAATTGAAAATAAAAGAAGCTGAGGAGGAGGTCAAAATGGGGCGAGGTCCCTACTAATTACGCCAAAATCGGACATTTGGGCATTATTAGGAATCAACCAGGAGCAGATTGGCTTCAAGTGCACATTAAAAGTAATACGTGTGGTGAGGGTAAAGGCACACTTGACGCTTATTTCCCTCTCTTCCGCTCATCAGATCAGGGGCTATCCGCTGTGGCTGAAATCCTGCCGTACTTTGTAGCGTCGCGGAAGTTTGTGCCGTAACCGGATTCTGGCTTGAGTGGGGATCGATAGATGGAAGCTGGCTGGCGGGCAGGATGGATGAATTGACGCGCTTTATCTGAAAATAATTTAACTTAAATTAATCGTTTTAAATCGAATAAATTGCCTAAAGTCAAGCACATGGGAATACAAAAAAAATTGTATGGTAACTTTACTATTTAATCAAATATCAAATAAATAATAGATTCAAATAGATTCGTCTAAAATCAAATTGCTAAAATACCTACCCATATTATTGTGGTAAAATGGTGGATATGGAGTTGTGGAGATGTAATTGTGACTGATTAGGCCCTGAAAACATCGGAAAAATCAGAATATCGTTAGGTAACTCATGCCGACCATATATCGATTTTCCCTGCAACACTGTCTTTGCGTAGGTATTCATGATCTCACAGGAAGTCTTCGAAATGAATATTAAGCAGTTACGCGAGATATTTTAAAGAAATTTTAATTTTAAAAATCATGCTTGCAGGTGTTCTTTGGCAAAAGTAAAGATTCTTTATAGCTTTTATGGTTTTTCGGTAATTTTAATTATTTTAAGATTTTACAGTAGCTGTAGCTCCACCTGCTCGTAGTAATAAAAATATAAATATAAATCGATAAAGGTGTTTGCATAATTAGGCGCTGTTTTATAGAGTGAGGCGTGATTTTTGTGAATCCCTGGAAATGCGCCCAGGGGGGTATGGGGATGCTGATTTTTGCGCAGTAGATTTCGAAAAGCTCGAAAAATGCCGAAAATCATTTTGCTTATCAGACTTTCCAAAGATTTTTAAATGTGTGGTAATGTCTGTAAAATGAGATTTAATTTTTAGCGGTAGCAATTTATTCAAAAAATTCTTGTTCCGGATTAACCCTGGAAAAGGAAAGGAGTTTCTTCAGCACATTTCTTGAAATTCACGACAATAAGACATATCTGGTAGTGGACCCTTGAGACAATCCAAACCAATTGATATCATCGAATGTCGATTGATAGTTTGCCTGTAAAATCAAATGCGGCATTCGGTATCTGGTGTTCGAGCATATATCTCGCATCCAATTCACCAGCCGTCCATACCAGCAGCTTTCCCCCTCTGCCTCCGGTTCCACTGTCCGTTTATATGTCCATTCATTCATCTTCTCCCAGTATATCTTTCATTGCCTCGTCTTTTGCCATGATTCCCCAACTAAAATATCGCTTTTTCTTACAGCCTCTGAATACTTTTTATACTTTTAATATTTGATTGGCAATTACTCGGTATCTTCCAACATGACCCAACATTTATTTGGACTGACTGACCTGCATTTTGCTCGTATTTCCCGATATTGTAGGAAGGGACCATGGGAAATGTTGAAGGATTTGTGCAATTCCCCTGGTATAGTGGAAGACAGATGATGGCCCTGCCGAGTCGATTCATAACGCAAGAAGGGGGATGTGTCGGGCTGAAATTGAGGGCTTAATAATATCCATAAGAAATAAGTCATTACCTTGTTGCAATGGAAGATACAGAGAGATCGTCTAATACTAAATTAGAATATGCTATAAAATCTATACAAAAGTTATTATTTATCGAGGATTTAAAAAGGCCGTCCACCCGAAGAGACAGAACAGACCCTAATATGGCTTGGCACGGTTTTTTTCGGCCCCGATTTTTTGACGGCATCTGAAAAAGCATGGTCAGAATTGATAGGGCTGCAGGTTTTGAAAGTTTAAAAGTGTCGAAAAGGAATGGCAATCCGCACTATTAGGAACCAGTGGAAAAAGACCGCGGGGGGCCGATTTCCACTGGACCCGTCTGGGAATCATGGGATCCCTTTCCTTTCATTCAAGACTGTGGCGCAAGAGCCTGACTCAAGGAAACATTCATTGGCCTGCGGCGAGCGGGCGAGCTTTGCGCTAGAATCTTTGAGCCTCCGGCGCTAGTGACTGTTTTCCCCCCAGGATTTGGCCTGCGGCGCGAGGGCCTGGACCAAGGGCATTTTCTTCGCCTGCGGTGCCAGTTACTGAGTTTCTCCGGGATTTGGCCTGCGGCATAGAGCCTGGGTCAAGGGCCCATCGTTGGCCTGCGGGCGCAGAGCCTGGGCCAAGTACCGGGGGCGCACACAGCCTGCGGCGCTGGAGGCGAGGCCGGGCCTAAAGCTCACATACCAAGAGCCTTGAAATATGTTTTGTTGTTGAACTGCGCAAAAAGCAAAAGTTAACTTCGGCGGCGTGGATTCGAGCCCGGGCCACGTGCTTCGTAGACCAGGGCCAATCCACTGCACCACGGCGAGATGGGATAGGAAGCGAGAAAGGCCTCTGTCTTCTGTCCTGAGGCGGCCTCATACCGGGAGGAGGACTTCTGGTAACTTTACAAAATTCTCTTTTGAGTCTAAATGCGGCGGGGAGGAAGTAAAAATAATAAGGTGCGCGTGATCTCCACTATCGAATACATAAGTGTTCCAAATTACAGCCCAAAATTCCATCCGAGCCTCGCGTTATGGCCCGGACACCACGGTTCATGGCCCATTTTGTTAAAGGACTTTTTTAGAAAAGAAATACTCATAAAAACTTTATTTTACAAAATCCCACAATAAAACCCAAAATTATATATCAGGAGAATTCGATTTTCAATCCACTCTCCAAAAAATTAGCGCCCAATTCGGTCTGGCAATCGAGATATCCTCTGAACAAACCTTTTTCGGGCCACAGATGTTAAGGATTTTTCACTATTTTGCTTGTAAAACCATTAGATATAGGGAATTTCGGGAAAAACAAAAAATGCCTCACTGACAAATGTGTTTCTCCACCTCCCATGCCAAAAATCAGCTCGAAATTCGGCCTTGCGGCCGAGAAATCGGCTGTACAGAAACCAGACATAGCTTTTCTCGCTTATAGGATAGGAATAAATATCCCAATAATGCCCACGCGAGAAGGATTTGCCACCTATTCCTCCTACGACCCATCACACTTCCCTATACACGGGTAGTCCGGGTCAGTGGAGGTCTGTAAGACTAATGTATGCCAAGAAGATTGACCCTGCAGACCATGAATAAGATCCAATGCGATTACCACTAATAGAGACGTGTGGATAAGAATGGTTTATTAGTATATGGAAGAGAAAGAGCAACCGAGAAGAATACACAAGGGGCCAATAGAACCACTGGAAGTAAGACGAGGAAAGGGCGGAAAGAGCTCTGGGTGTAATACAAGTAGGGAATCCACGGGGAGGGAAATCACCCGATAACGGGGCTCTGTGGGTAGACTAACCACCACACAGATCCTATTCAATCCCGACCGGCCATGGAAGTGACCGGCGGCAGCGACTCCCTGGGAAGGGGAAGAGAGTGGCCCATAAATGCGGGACAGAGCTAGGCCGCCCGAGTTCCCTACCGTAGTAGGGCGCGCTGCAGGACCCAGGGAAAAGGCCCCGCCCCACAGACCAATTAAACCTCGTAAGTCCTGCACTTTGTACAGAACTTTCGACACTCCCGGCCCACGAGAAGCCGAGAGGTCGCGCCTTGTAGAGGCCCGTCGGCCGCGAGGCTTCAGGGTTGCTAGGATCTGAACCAGGGAAGAACTGTGTTGTGCTTACATCATTCTCACCAATCTGGTGGTCCTGACTTGGGCGATACGGAGACCTGGTCCAGTCTAGTCTTTGGGCTGGAAGGCGGAGGTATTTGGAATGTAAGAGTGGTGGGACCTCGGCCCCGACAAAAAATGGTGGTGATCCCCATGCCCGAGACACAGATAGGTGGAGGGTGGAGCTCTACCGCACAAAGTAAAGTGGAAAAGTGGTAGGAGAGGGGCTGGGTATAGGGTATCACGGTGCTTCTGGGAGCAGGAGGGCCGAAAATTAGGGTTAGGACCTAGGGGTGGGGCTCAGAGAGAGACAAAATGAGGGAGGGGGAGCTAACCGACGCTAAGGAGCCCGAACTCCTGCCGGAAAAGCTGGGGAAACACGTACTTTTGGTTACTGCTGCTGCTTGTAGACGAGGGCATGGCATGGCGGGCTCTTGTACGACTTGTCGATCTTGACTTGAAGTGCTTGAACGTCCGGCTTGACCATGTCTTGAAGTAGAGCTTAGCGAAGACGGGCGGCTTGATGTAGAGCTTGACCGACTTGCGCTGGGCTTGTGGGCTTGAGGGCAGCGGCAACCAACGGGAGTGAAGGAACCGTTCCTGGAGGTACACAAAACATTGGAGAATCTGTGTGTAAACGGGGAATGACCATTGCAGTCTCTGTGTGTAAACGTTCGCGGAGGATGAGGGTGCACGGGAAAACTCCCACCACTCGCTCACTCCTGCTACAGTCGTTTGTGGAAACAGCATTTGACTCGTCGTGGTCAGGGATGCCGTTTTTCGCAGTTCTATGAACTGCTGTATTGATGGACTGGACCTTGTAGCGGCGCCGCAACGCAAACACAGAAGCTGGTGGTATGACACGCTGTCGAAGTTCTGTGTCCAATTATGAACGCTGTAAAAACGTTGCAGGCGGGAATAGCCGGAGAATCCACTGACTTATTTCAGGGTTCTTTGGACTATCACAAAGCCTGATGTACTGAAAGTTCAATGAAGGACGCCGGAACTGTGTGTGTATCAAACCGCATCAATGTTGGTCTGTGTGCCCTAAAAACGATAAAGACACCAGCGCCAATCGTCCGCCACGCACTGTTTCA
The DNA here is from genome assembly GCA_958295435.1 of Mesorhabditis spiculigera. Classification (NCBI taxonomy): domain Eukaryota; kingdom Metazoa; phylum Nematoda; class Chromadorea; order Rhabditida; family Rhabditidae; genus Mesorhabditis; species Mesorhabditis spiculigera. The sequence goes on along the minus strand of CATQJA010002698.1, from coordinate 846,913 downwards.
GCGATCTGACGGGTCTGGCAGACGTCTGTGTTGAAGTGTTGGGCTGGGCAATAGGGGAAAAGGGGAGATCTGGATGGAATGTCTTTCTTGATCACCGTCTTGGAGCGCGGCGTCCGTGCTGGGTCTGGTACGAATCACTTCGTAGATGTGCTTTGCGCAAAGAATGTACACGGGCTATCCCAACTTCAGCATCAACTAGGCTACAAGTGCAAGAGCTAAAGCCTTTTTGCTTTCATCGGTACCGGCCCTGAGTGTAAACCTTGAAAAGCGTCGTCTGTGATCCGAACTGATCATGTGAAGATCTTGTGCAGCTGGAGTCGCATTCCATTCGTTGACCAAGAAGACTGGAGCATAACATCGCATCCGCCCTGCTGCAATTACTGTCCACCCTGGGGCAAAGAATGCGAACGGGTTGTGTAGCAACTGTGTTTGGGCATCAACGGCAATATGTCCTGGGTTGAATTCCAAATCTCGACGGCTTGAAGGTAGTCTGTGACCAAAAGGCCTGAAGTAGCAACGTGCCGCCGTAGAAACTGTATTCAAAAGGGGAAGAGGAAGGGACGTGTGCTGAGTGTGTTGGGGACTAGCCCAATTTGGAGAACGTATGATGGCTGGAATGTCGTTGCAAACCACCAAGGAGTTAGCCCGAAAGCACAACCGTTCTTGATGAAATACTTGACATTGACGTCTCTGGGAGTGTGGCTGTTATCTCGCTGTGTTGTGTACTGTGAAGTAAAAGAACTTCAGTGTGTTGAATAGCTGTCTTGAACGCGCCACTTCCCGTCGCATCTGGTAGCCAGGTAAAAGGAACGGATTCATTCCTGGAGCATCGTACTATTTGGAATACGGCGGCTCGCACTGTCTCCACACTCAGTCGTTTCTGTATGTAAAAGCAAATCAAAAAGCTAGCAATGGATGAATTCATTGCTGATGGTCTGGCTTGCTATCCGAAGTGGACACCGACAGGAAATGGAATGTAAAATGAATTACTGCCTTTATGCGAATGCCTGCGCCATGATCGCCACGAATGGTACATGGGCAGTAAGCAAACTCAACAAAAACAGAAAAACATCTTACTTTTGCACTCGAACTTGTCTGGACAACTCGCATATTGATGTTGGAACTTGTCCAGCATCAGCGAACGCCATCCGGGTCTCATGCTCCTGTCTTGGTGCTTCGCTTCTTCTAGCCACGCGTCTCGGCTTCGTCCAGCATGGCACTGGTTCCTCGATGCAAGTACTGCACCGCTGGGAAGACACTGGACAGCAACGAAGACGGAGCGACGGCCTGTGGTGGACTGTGCGCACCATGACCAACCATCTGATCAACAAAAACACACACGGCGAACTGAAGGTAAAACAAGCACTATAGTGCAGTATCTCTGTATTCCAGATAGAAGTCGATGGTGCTGGGGGAATGTCGCTTAACCCGAAGGTTAAAACATTTCCGAAATGGCGAGCTGATCTGGGGGTAAAAACCTTGAACTCCACCACGCTGAGAAAACCCGGCTGGCGGCGTCTTCGGTAAAGGTACCCGTTTCGGCAACGCCATTGAGCCAACACTGTAGTGAATACTTTCCGCATCGGCGAAGGACTGGGAGAAACTGTTCTCGTTGACTTCAAGCCAGCTTCGCTCTGCGGCTGAAACTTCTAAACTTCTAGTCGGCTTCATTCCTTGCTTTGACGCTGTTGTGCTCGAGGGCGCGGATGGTCTGTGCAAGAAAGAAGCGAAGAAGTCTGGGGTGAAAATGCTTCACCGAAAAAACTGTGTGATACTGTGTAGAGCTGCAGGCAGCTGGTCTGAATGTAATACAAAAGGCTATAAAGGCCAATAAAAGGGTCGCGATCTGGTATTGGCTGGTTAAGCCAAGAAAGCGAGCTGTAGGTAGGTCAAAAGGACTTTTGACAATGAACCGCAACCTAAGGCTCATTATCGGGCTGGAACTGTGGCTTTTTAGGCCAAGAAAAAAAAAGGAAAACTGGTTGTGTAGCAATCCCAAAACTGCGTTGACGACGACTGGAAGTGAACAAGGCTTTCTTGCGATGTATGGATCCTGGGCTTGGATCTGGTTCCGAACAGCGTCGAAATGACGGACTGACAAGGAAAACAGAGGGTGAGCCTGGAATGGAGACGTAACTTCGGAAAGACTTGACGATGGCCTGAACAACAAATACGTCCGTCGACCCTTCTGTGTCATCGATCGCGGCAGGACTGGGAGGGTTGCGTGTATGTCTTCGCTAGATAGGCTGCTTGTGGATCTTGGCTTCCATCTTCGAGTGACTGTATTTGAATGTACGAAAGCGCGAAATGCTACGCTATTGCGTACGAGGAGAAACGATGAATCTGGAAAGTGGCCAAAAAAACAAGCAACCTTCATCATAGCGTCCTGTGCAAACCAAAGCAAAACTTTGCTCTGCATGGTCCTTGAACGCGGTACTGTGAACCTTTGGATTCAGCGTGCAGCTGCGTGAAAGCCTTCATCGTCTGTAGCGCTGTGTCGCTAGACTTTAGAGCTTCACCACGAACTGTGTATTGAAGAGACGGTGAATCTGGAGGTAAATCAGCTTTCCCAAGGCTGCAGTGAAGTTGAAGTAACGCCTGCTCGAGGTTGTCTGTATGTACGTTCGTGGAAGCGCAAACTTCCGCGGTTGCAAACTGTATTTGAACGAGCTGACGTAAGAGCACTGTTTTGTCATCAATTGCTTGGCGACTGGGAAAGGTGTGCGTGTAGAAAATGCTGATCTGTGTACATTGCGTACTGGGCGTTTCGTGCAGGTCTGTGTGAAAGCGAAAGAAATCGCAGTCACGATCACCGAGCACGTCGAAACCTGAAAATAAAACCCAAAACGAAATGACCTGTTCACAACATCGTGCACAACGCCAAAAAACTCTTGGCTTGTGGCAGACTTCGAACGCTTGGGGCTTCTTCCTGGCTTCACATGGCAGCCGCGAGAGGATCGGGCAGCGATACCTTGTTGGCGCTGTTCAACTTGTAATCTTCTGTGCAAGCTGGATGTAATTCGAGTGAAGGCCTGGAGAGAGATATCACAATTCTCTTGTCTGTAATGTTATTTGGCCGGTTTCGGGGCAATTGCTATTGAAAACGTGGGGATAAACCCGCGAAAGCCGCGCAATAGCCACCGATGCCTTGCCAAGGTCCGTTGTTGGAGAACTGGATGTGGGGAAATGGGGACGAAGATCTGTTTAGAATGAAAGTCACGAATGACAATCATCTTGCAAATTTCTGATCGTAAACTGTGTCCAGAGGCGGCGGCGTGCTGAACTGCTTGAACGCAATGTTTGTCGTCCGAGGCGTCTTCTTCTTGTTGTTGTGCTGTGCCCGGATCCCAAGGGATTGGACTGGATAAGATCGTGTGAAGCGCTGGACTGTGTGTGAATTTCGAAAGGGCAGTGGCGTCGCCAACGAAAGAAAATGCGGTCTGGAGTGAATACAAAAAGAATAGAAGATCTGTATGTAATAGCTGTCCCAAAGCTGCAGTGCTGTCGATTGCGAGGCGAGTTGTGGCCTTGATTGCAGGCGTTGCGTCCTGGGCTTGATCGGTTAACGCAACACAGCGCCGGAAAGGCGCGTGAAGGATATGGTACCGATAGCCTGAAAATGTGATTTTGCTCTGTAAAAAAACCTTTCTTGCATCTCGCAAGACAACGGCACTGTTTTGTCTTCAATTACTTGATGACTGGGAAGGGGAAAGGATGGGACGAAGATCTGTGTAGAATGAAAACCACCAAGTGATATTCACTCTACAAATATTCTGATTGTAAACTGGATCCAGAAAAGATTTGCTTCCTCGGGGCGGTTGAACTGTGATAGCCTTGATCTTGTCTTGCAGCTCCTGCTTCTTGGCGAACTGTACCGAATCACGCGTAAATGATCGGACTGGGCAGTATGTGAAGAGAGAGCTGTGTGAAAAATTTTGCAAAAGCAGTGACGCCGCGAAAGAAAGGCGTCTTCCCTGGATTGAATACAAAAAGAAATCGAAGATCTGTTTGTTTCTTCTTTCCGTCATGCTGGGCCCCGGCAAAAGACAGTGAACGTGGCGGTCTGGATGTAAGGCGAGCGGAAAAGCAAAGGTTTGGAGCCTTGGAAACGAATGCTCGAGAATGTTAGCGAAAAAATCGTACATTCTCTTACAAACGCGAGCCATAGGGTTTGGAAAGGTAAATAAGACAGCATTGCTGCTGTTCTCTACGATTCCAACACCTAAGTGTACAAAAGCTCGGCCGTTAAGCCTTCCAAAACTCCTACCTTTCTGCGATTGCGTCGCCCATCAGCATGTTGTTGCCAGCGACCGTTTCCTCGCCTCGTCGGAGCTCGTACGCAGCCTCTTCTTCCTTGCAACATCGCCATCGCTGAGATTTACTTCTTTCTTCGTGACATTGGCGCTGGCTGGAGAAAAGAAGGAAAAGAAGGGCTGTTTGTAATGCACCTGAAAGAAAAAACTGTTTGTGAGCTTTGCGAACGAATTCGCTGGGCTCAAAAAGGCTCCTTGTGTAATATTTGTATTCTCTGTGATCTGGAGCGAAGGTCTGTGTGTTTTTCTTGATAAGTCTTGTAGTCCGAAGCTGCATTCTTGACTGTTTGTAAGGCGAGCTGTTGGCGGCGTGTGAAAAAAATGATGTGAGGGCGGGCCCTCTCTGCGCAGCAAAGTGTTGACGCGTATGGACACGTACAGCAGGCCTTCTAGCATCTTGTGGATTGTATTGAATGCAATCTTCGAGGGTAGAAACTGGAAAAAAGTAAGAATTCAAGAAAAAATCAGACCAAAATGGTGGGAGGAATTTAGTCCTACTTTGGTGGACTGGGTGTGAACAGCAAATGCTTGCCATCGACTTTCCCAAGGCCGTGGGCACGCAAAAGCCTCGTGAAACTGCCGAAACTGGTTCAATAAGCGATCTACAACTTTCTTCCAGCGCCAAAAAATCAACGGCTGCGACGGCCATTGACTAATAGCAACCTTCCGAAATTTGTAAATCGTTACCGGTGATCTGTGTGTGAGGAAAGCAGCAACTTCATCGTCTTGCCCATGTGCATTGTCGCGAAGCACTGGGAATGTGGGCTACTTCCTTCCGCACAGCATTGAACACGGCTTGAACTGTTTGTAAGCAAGTCTTCCTTCCTCGGGCGCCGTCGCCAGCCGACGAGAAACTAAAAAATAAAAATTTGGCTGGTCTGGGAGTGAAATGGAGTGTGCTTCTGGCTTGGCCGCGCCAAGATTCCTGCTGTGTCGGTCTGTTTTTCCGTCACGCGTAGATGGCCGACTCTTCTTGCGCCCAAAACCTTCTTCGCTCCTCCTCGTTGCGCCTCTGGGTTCTCCAAACATTCGTCGACAATATCTGGGTGGCTTCATGTTGGGATGACCTGGATTTCCTTGATGCAGCAATTCCTGGAAAAAATGTAAAAACGATCCTCCTTTCCTCCGCTACACCTCTGGCTGAAACACCGCGTAGAGTTGAGACTTGCTCTAACTCGTTACCGCTTAATGTAACACCCAGCCATATGCTGATGGCCGGCGAGTGCCCGGACGTCAAAAGTGCCAGTGCCCATTGGTGTAACGGAGTGCCTCGGGGCTGAAAGTCGCCGGTGGCCGCCGACTGGTCGTAAATGCAATTCTTCTAGGTTCCATTTGACTGGAAAAATTGTCTTTGCAATGACAATTAAACGCTGATCTGGGAAACCAAGTGGTTTCGTAGTGCTTCATCGATCTGGTTCTCATACAGCAACTCCTTCAAAAACTGGTAACGCTTCCACTCACCGCCCGTCACCCTCAAGCTGAAACACCGCGTGGAGTTGAGACTAGCTCTAACTCGTGCCGCAATCAAAGCACATTGACCATAAGCTGATGGCCAGTCGTGCACCCAGGGGTTTAAAAATGCCAGTACCTCTCGGGGCAACGGGGTGCTTGGCGCTGGCGAGGGCCATCCGTCGACAGCAGGTTGCAGAAACTGTTTGTGTAAGGGCTGATGATCTGGGAACCGAAGTTCGATGCTCTTCTCGGTTGCTGATCTGTTTGTAATCGAAAAATAGAAGAGGACAATAATAAAACCAAAATTAGAAGAAAGAGGAAAAGGAAAGTAAAAGCACTGGATCTTGACCTGGGTTCTATCTCAAACGGCTCAACGCACCATGTCGAAAAGGAATAGCAATCCGCACTATTAGGAATAAATATCCCAATAATGCCCACGCGAAGGATTTGCCACCTATTCCTCCTACGACCCATCACACTTCCCTATACACGGGTAGTCGGGTCAGTGGAGGTCTGTAAGACTAATGTATGCCAAAAGATTGACCCTGCAGACCATGAATAAGATCCAATGCGATTACCACTAATAGAGACGTGTGGATAAGAATGGTTTATTAGTATATGGAAGAGAAAAGAGCAACCGAGAAGAATACACAAAGGGCCAATAGAACCACTGGAAGTAAGACGAGGAAAGGGCGGAAAGAGCTCTGGGTGTAATACAAGTAGGGAATCCACGGGGGAGGGAAATCACCCGATAACAGGGCTCTGTGGGTAGACTAACCACCACACAGATCCTATTCAATCCCGACCGGCCATGGAAATGACCGGCGGCAACGACTCCCTGGGAAGGGAAGAAGTGGCCCATAAATGCGGGACAGAGCTAGGCCGCCCGATTTCCCTACCGTAGTAGGGCGCGCTGCGGGACCCCGGGAAAAGGCCCCCGCCCCACAGACCAATTAAACCTCGTAAGTCCTGTACTTTGTACAGAACTTTCGACATTTTTTTTGCCATTAAAAATTACTGTGGATTTTGCGAGCTGAAAATTGACGGAATGGGAAATTTTTGCCGCTTTACCGAATAAAATTTTTAAATCCCCTCTTTAATTAGAAATTAAGAATATTAGCCTTAAAAAGAGCCAGCCAGCGCACACGTGACAGATCGAGGACCCCCGGTGCGATGGCCCTCCCGGGTGGGGCTCCTTTCTTGGGGATCCCTCCCACCCGGTGAATATTCCCAGAAAATTGGCTAGCTGGTGGGGAGGAGGAGGAGGAGGGCGACTTATAGGGGGGCGGTGGCCCAACACAAATGAGATTAAGAAGGGGGAGAAAGAGGAAGGGGAGAAGACTGGCTGGCAGGGGGAGCCCGAGGTTCCCATTCGCGCCCTGGGTGGTCTCTCACGCCACGGGGCGGTCTTCTTCTCTCCAGATAGCCAATTGAACGCAACCGGGGGTAAAGAGGTGGGTAATGGAGCTATTCGGGAGAGAGAAGGTTCCTAAAGGGTCTGTGCTAGGTATTCCAGCCATAATCCCGACAGTTAAAACTCCGACTGCTAAAATCCCGACAGCTTAAATTTGATATTTTCGGCCATTTTACCCATATATGGTTTTAAAATCGGAGGTTTCTGGTTGTCGGGATTTTGGCTGTTGGGATTTTGGTTGTCGGGATTTGGGCCGTCGGGATTTTGGCCGTCGGGGTTTTCGCGGCTTCCCCTGTGCTAGCTAATCGACGTATATTTTGTAAAATATTTCTGATTAAATTCAGATAAAATAAGGTGTCAAGTGGGTAATGAAGCATTCGATAGATCCTAAAGAAACTCCGCTAGCCTCCTGTTTGGGTTCCTAAAGAGTCGCTGCTCCAGGCCCTCGATTTTCTCATTCTACTCCTGGGAACGCCCTAATCTCGTAATTCCACGAAAAATCTCTGCTAGCTTGCTAATCTGGCACGCGCTCGCAATTTCGGAAACTCGCCGAAAATCGGCCCAAATAACACTACAGTATGAAAATCGCGAGAATCCTCAAAGAATCTCGGCTAGTTAGCCCGAAAAACTTGATATCTCGAAACCTCATAAATTTCGCATTGCAGTATGTATGCAGTATGCAACACAAATTGCATCAGGACGGTCTTCGAGAGAGGGAGAGAAAGCAAGAAAGAGGGAGAAAGGGAGAGAGAGCGAGAGAGAGAGAGAGAGAGAGAGAGAGAGAGAGAGAGAAAGAGAGAGTCGTAACCGGATAATAGAGCCTTCATACAATTCGCAGCAGCGAAAGGGGACTGTAAACGGTAAGCGCTCGGTTTTTTGCCAGTTTTCCTGAAAAAGCTCTGCTATCAGACCCTTAAAAAAGCCATTTTCGTTTTCCTTCCCAACCCCTAACAACAAATGCAATCAATAAATTCAATTGGCAGTAACATTTTCGCTATTAAAAGTGCAAAAAAAATTAGATAAAATTCGACAACTTCGTTGCGCTACAACGTACACTCCTCGGAATACTTCTCGGTGAGGCCCTTGGGGACCAGCGTGGTGACCCAGACATGGCGAGCAGAAGCGTTGTATGGTTGTTAATAGGTAATTTAGTTTAATAATTTTTGATTTGTATAATTTTTAAATTCCATAAATTTTCAATTTACGGTATTCGAATAAAACACGGAAAATAAAATAGTTTCAGCGTAGAAGCGAGTAAATTGGCGGTATTTCGCGGGAGAATACGGTAAAAAAATCGCCAAGTAATAGTAGCAGCAATAAAATAACGGAATTGAGATAATTTTGGGTATATAAAAATTAAATATAGATGACGGTAATTAATTGGCGGTAGTTAGAAAGCGAAAAGAAAAACAAGGCCGAATTCAGCAAAAAAACCGAATCGATAATCGCAATTTTTGGCGTAGTAAGTAGTAAAGTAGCGGAATTCTATGTAATTCTAGGTGTATAAATATTAAGACAGAGAATGATGGCCAGCCGGAAATACAGCCACAGGAATCGGGCTAAAACCGAATTTCCTTATTTAGCTTCAGAATTCAGTAAAAAATCGCAGCTTTTTTGCTTAGTAAGTAGTACAGTGACGGAATTCAGGATATTTTTAGGTATAGTATAATCGAATTGTTTAAGAGGCAAATTAACCAGCCGCCTTTCCAGACGAGGATGAGAAGTTGGGGGATATGTAGGAGTAGGGAGGAATAGAGTAGGGAGGGGGGAAGGCCGGATATGGCCATTCGTGGGGGCCTTTCCGTTTGGAGGAAGAAGCCTTTCTGGGCCCCCTCACCACCACCAACCCCCCAAAAAGGAGCCCCAAAAGAGAGCCTCAACCGGGGGAGCAAGAGAAGGGGAAAGCGAGGAGGAGGAGAAGGAGGGGAAGGCCTCCCTCCCCAAACCGCATCCGGCCAAGGAGAAGCCCTACACTCGCTTCGCTGACCCCCACCAATCGCTCGCCCCTTCTTCTACTGCTTCTTCTGCTTCTATTCCTTCATCTTCTTCTTGTGCTTCTTCTGCTCCTGCTTGCTCCCCGGGGCAGAACCCACCCAACCCACCCAGAAATCCCCCAAAAACACCCCGGGGCTAAAAAGTTGTTTAAGGGAGCGGCTGGGTGACGGTATGATGATGATTGTTATTACAATCCCACCATCAAGAACGACAGGGAAATCCCGACATTTTGGATACCGACAGACGAAAATGCCGACATTCTAAAGACCTGTGAGCCGAAATCCCGGTGCACCAAGTGCCGACAGAGCTAAATCCTGACGACGAAAATCGCTGTATTCCAAATAACCACTCGCCTCGACCTCGTCAGACCAAAATACCGACAAGGAAGCATGCCGCGAGACCAAAATCTGGACATACTAAAGAGGGTATACCGCCATACCGGCCTTTTTAAGACCGACAGACTAAAACCACGAGGTTCTGAATAGCGACAGGCCTATCCCTAGCTAGTCTCATCGCCGTGAAAACAAAATGCTCGACATTAGAACTACCGACAGCCCAAAATCCCGACACTTCAAATGATGGGAAACCAAAATGCCGACGCGACAAAATTCTGATTGCTGAAAATCTGAAGATACTAAATACCGACAGGCAAAAATCCGGCAACTGGCAATCGGGAGCGCGGCTCTCCGGGGGGCGCCGGAGACTACTGTATCACAGGCACGGGGCGCGGGATAGGAAACTTCCTGCGAACCTCTGCAATAAGCAGAAAGGTTTCGACACCGACAGGAAAACTCAAAATCCAGTAAACCCCGACATTCTCAAAAATAAACTATTCGAAATACCGCCAGGCAAAAATCCCGACATTGTAAATATCGACAAGACAAAAATCGGAAACTCTAAATGCCGACGGGACAAAATACCGACAATTTAAATCCGCTTTGAAAATCTCCAAAAGCGCCTCCCGGATTTCGGACGGAGCGGAAAATTCGTTCAGCCGAATGCGTCAAGTGAAATGTTGCAAAGTTGCCTTCCCAGGGCCGGACCGTATATTGGAACCCCACGGAATTTGGGGGTAAATAGCGGATGATGGAATGGCCGAGAAAGACTCGTGGATGGAATCGAGGCGGAAAGACCAAAGGCTGACTACCACCATTCCTCTCCAATCCTAGAGACGATGCTCACTTCTTGAGGTTGAACGAGAGAGGGAGAGAGAGAGAGAGCGAGGGAGAGTGAGCCTGTTTGCTGAGCCGCGAGTCTGTATTCCTTCCCCACCTCCACTTCACAAATATATGGAAAAAATATCTGAGAATTTGCGGAGCGTCTTTGGGAATGGAATCGAACGAAAACACACACGCGTTTTTCTGTTTTGTTTTTAGGGTATTTTATTTTGAGAAAAACTGACAAAAAAATAAAAAACAAGAAGCTTTTTCCACAATTTGTGATGCCCTAATTTTTTGAGTAGTAACTGGAATGCTTAAATTTATTCGGCATTTTCTAAGAACCTTCTAAAGAATACTTTTTTCTGCAAGAGACACAACAAAATTCCGGAAACGAACGATGTCCGAATTGAGGCTTTGGACCCCGGGGGAGCGGTGTATCACATGATCCCCCGCATTTTCGATATCATTCACGAAATTATGCCGTCCCAGGGGGACCATTTTTCCATGTAGTGGGTGCAGACGGTTGTACAAATTGGAAATTGCAAATTTTGGGCGTGGGTGGACCATGGAAACTGACCAGAAAAATCTAAAATATCAATAAAAAATTGAAATTGAGAGGGGAGAGAGAGAAAGGAGAGAGAGCGAGAAAGACGCGTGAGAGAGAGAGCGAACGGGAGAGCGAGAGTGAGAGTGAGAGAGGTCAAAAAAGCGCGGTGAGAGTGAGAGAAGCGAAAGGGAGAGAGCGAGCGGGAGAGAGAGAATAATAGAGGAAGGCGAGAGCGCTAAAAAAATAAGCTCAATTAACTCGAGCAACCACCAAAAGCCCAGTTTTCACTTCCTAAGGAACAGCTTCTCCTCCAGGGCGCAAAGGTTCAAACTCGCGACTAACTAGGCCAAAAAGCCGACGGAAATCTGTGGGCCTCAACACCAAATGGCCGTGCCGTCGCAAGAAATTAGCCATTTGAAGCAGTGATGGGTCGGGGGGTGGGTATGTGCGTCTCCAGGGAGAAGGCCAACCCTCAACCCACCCAACCACCCAACCCACATCATCGCCACTACCAAAAAAGAGAATCTCTGAAAGTTTAGCATTGGAAAGAGGAAGGCTTCCGTTCTCGCTCTCTCACTCTCTCTCTCTCTCTCTCTCTCTCTCTCTCTCTCTCTCTCTCTTTCTGTCGCTTCTCGTAGTCCACTTTTCGTTTTTCTAAACACCGAAAAGCGCAGCTGATTAGCCAACCTACTCGCTCCCTCCATCTCTCTCTGTCGCTCTCTCTCTCTCTCTCTCTCGCTCATTCTCTCTTGCCTCATGTGTCTCTCTATGTCTACCGTTTTCTGGTCCTCTCGCTCCCTCACCATAAGATGATCTCTCCCTCAAATGCTCTCACTCACTCATCTGTCTTTCTCTCTCTCTCTCTCTCTCTCTCACTCTCACTCTCTCTCTCTCTCTCTCTCTCTCTCGCTCCTCTCAACATCCCTTGTCTTTTCTCTAAACTCCGAAAAGCGCAGCTGATTAGCCAGGCGGCTTCTTGGCTCCTCCGCGCGGCGTTTCCTCTAGGCTTTTCCCCTCTTTGAGAACAAAACGACGTCGAATCCAGAAGCGCGTCACCATCGCTCGGCGCTGACGAGTTCGACGACGACGACCAGATTTCCGGACCAGGAGAAGCATGGGATCTTTGTCGGGCCAATTTTTAGCGTCAACTCGGTGAGGGGAATTCATGGGGGATTGCGTGGGACCAGAGAAGGAAAAACGGAATTCCGATAGGAAGCGGACCGAATGTTTTATTATAGTTGAAAAGAATGACATGACATGCCAACAAACAAAAAGTTTGCTTTACGATGTTTTTAAACATTCAATGTGGTGGCACATAAAATTTTGACTAAAAACATCAAAGAGAGATAAATTTTATGGCTAAAATATCTTTTAAACAATTGTAGTCACAGGATTATATAAAAAAGAACTTAAAAAGACCGTTAAGGTACATGAAAGCGCCTCGAAACTACGATGGTATCATTAATGCGTCAGAAAACTGGCCAAGAACCTGAAGCTAAAGTCCGGTAAGCTACAAATAACGCCCTCAACCCATCTGAAGAAACTAAAATAATGAGGCAACCTTTCGGATGGCACCCCCCGGAGGCTACAAATCAAGCCAATTCACGGCTACCCGGCGCGTCTAAAAACGGCATTTTTTAACGAAGCAACTTATCAGGGGGCTGATTGGCTTTGGTGTAAGAACGGACGGGTAAGTGGCTCGAGAAAGGTATACGGTAGAGAGTAGGGCAGCTGACGGTAGCAGCCATGAAAACAAAAATCATAAACTCTGCGTCGTACCAAGAGGGTAGGGGTAGTCCGAAGTCCAGGAGCTAGCTATCAAAAAAAAAACCCCGAGGTATTATCCGAGGTGTGACACTGGTCTTTGCCGGAGCTTCATTTGGGCGAATTTCATATTCAAGCGTGTGTTTCATTTTTTTAGTTGAGACACGGTCAAAAATCCCTCATTTAGCCACGTTTTTCGAAAGGCGAAGTATGGGCCATTAGCGTTTCACACGTTACGGGTTGAGGAAACAGAGAGAGAAAGAGAGTGAGAATGAGAGAAAAAGAGAGAGAGACAGAGAGAGAGGTAGAGAGACAGAGAGAAGGGAGAGAGCGAGAATGCGTATGCGGAAACCCATTTGGGAGCAAAAAAGAAGGAAATAAAATGGACGAGCAAGAGGAGAGTTTCCCATCGGGTAGCTGGTCCATCGATCTTATCCGCTTCAGCCACTTTTTCACAGATGCTTCCACATGTTGATCATGGGCACGGGTACCTCATAAAAGGACACTTCGCGTTGTATGTTTCGGGAAGATTTGGCCTTCAATCAAGCTAAAAATTGCCTGATTTATAGCTAGCAAATTACTACTCGCCTACTCGTACTCCCCCTTTACATGCCATTTCGCCTATTCCCGACACTGTCCCTTTAAAATCGCAGATCTAGTTTAACTCTAAAATTAGCATCGAGCATTACGAAAATTTATGGAACAAGTTTTGATAAGTCCTAAAACTTGCGCCTTAAACGCTCACTTTTAACCATCAGGTTCTTTGGCTTTTTTGGCTTATGCTCCCATTCAACTAACAGCGAAAACAGTCCCGGATTTTTCGAGCCACAAGATTTACTGCCACGTTTCCTTTAACCTTTTGCCAAACTTCCAAAAATTCCCCGCAAACCTAATTCCCCTTCTTCCTTTAAAAAACTATCCAAAACGCTAGATTTTTTCAAAAAGTTCGCCTTCAACCCGACTGTCATCATCCCTTTAGACGCCGTCCCTAGACGCCTTTCAGAAAATTCTCCTACTGCCGCCATGCCTTTAAAAGCCCAACCCTTGACGGTATTCGAATCCCGGAAGTTGCGGCACAGCGGAAAGGGGGTGGTGAGCGTAGGGGGAGGGCGTCATTAGGCCGTCTTGTAGCCTTCCGCCCGCTCACTCTCCAATGTTCCGGACCTTTTTGTGGCAACAAGCTGGGGTGGAGCGACCAGAAAGGAGAGAGCGAGAGAGAGAAAGAGAGAGAGAGATAGAGAGACAGAGAGACGAGCGCTATTTTCAGGCTCGAACTCTTACACATACTCACCCTCACGGCTTCACCACGTCTAATCGAGTCAATTAGGGGGACACGGTTCACCTGGGCTTCGCAAAAGCGAGGGGCCACACAAAAGTGACTGGGATTTTCTTAAAGGAATGGGGAATACATCACTACGCTTTTAGAGGCTATCGATTTCCAATAAAATTTTTGAGACCGCGACGCGTCCTTTCGTTGCGTAATCGATTTAGAACCGCTTCGCGGTAACCATGGTCAATCTTTAAAATTCCAAACTGGCAATTGTTGGGCTGGCACGTGAAGAACGGCTCGATTTTCCAAATCCAGTGCGTAATCTCGCAACGCCCAAAATAGCTATATTTCAGTCCGGGCTGTAGATCGAGTGTCTGGCAAAAACGGCGTAAAATATAGCCAAAATCTAACCGAAATAGGCTGTGAATTCCCGTTGATTTATGATGTCTCAGCTTCAGGATAGAAAGAATGGAGAATTTTTCATAAATACCGCAAGATTAGCCGAGATTATACAGCAGGAATTGTTCAGCTACAAGTTTTCTTGCATTTCGCGTAGCTGTCGAAACCTAGTCATCAAAAAGCGGCGATTTATGGCTTTTCGACGTCTTTTAAAGTGCAAAAGCGCGGCTCATAAGGCCCGGAAAATACCAGGGTATTTTTCGAATTGACTTTAGAAATGCCTTACTTTAATCTATAAACCGGGAAAATACAACTTTAAAGTTTTCCAGAAAAATTTCTTAATTTAGTATACGTAATATATGCAATAAGCCGGTTATGCCATAGATCCAAATGACGAGGGGGCCAGAAACAATGCGGTCGGTCCGGCCGGGGACCCCAAATCGAGCCCTCCTGCCCGGAGCGCTCAGTTTCAAATGCAAAGGCCAAAAGCGGCAAGGCGCAGGCTGAGAGAAAGAGAGAGAGAGAGCGAGAGAGAAAGAGGGAGAGAGCGAGATCGAGAGAAATAGAGAGAGAGAGAGAGAGAGAGAGAGAGAGAAAGAGAGAGAGAAAGAGAGAGAGCGTGAAAACTTGAGAGAACCGAAGGTATCGAAAACGTCAAAAAACGGGCTGACGAGGCCCAGGTGAGGGGAGCGAGCAGCACTTCCGGTGTATGCCACACCACATCAGAGCCAAACGCCCTGAAAAGGGCCTTTTTTCAGGGCGATTTGCATGAAAGGAGCGAAAAAATCGAAGAGCGACCATGGCAACATGTTGATGGATATTTAGGAAAATGGTTCTTTCCCCTTATCGGGGGGGCAAGCTTTTTCATAGGGTTGAATTATCCAGAATCATTAGAGGAAGTGTTTTTACGTGGTTTTCAGACCAATTAGCCTAAAAAAGTTATAAATTTTTATTATCAAATACGAAAATTTAGATTTTCGAGAAAATGGCCGATTGTTGCTAGAGATTTTGAATTTTCAAAAAATTCTTACAATGAGTTCGTTTTTCTAGTGTAAATATTGTTATATTCTACTGAAAACACTAGTAAAAGATTGCATAGCAAGTTTCTGCCACTTCTAGACTTATAGAAGATTTGCCCCACGCCCCGCCCCGATAATGCTAAAGAACCAGATAAACAGATTTGAAAATACATCGATTGTTCAGTTTTCGGTTACTTTTTCTGGAGTATAACCGATTATAAATTTAAGTTATATCATGATTCATAGTAAATTTTAGGAAAAATAAAAATAATGTTATAATTTTCTAGATACCGGATTGTTTTTATTTAAATTCAAAATAAGAGTTGAATACGGTGACCACTTCCGGAATTCGTTCGATTTTCCGGATTGATTCTCCGGAAATACACACGAAAAACATAGAAATTAACTAAGAATTTATTCGCTTTTTGAGCTGGATTTAGAAGTTTTGAGTAAATCTGAAGATCCGAAAGGTTTTGAATGTCCGGAGTATCAACACGGAAACCAAAAACCTTTTAGCTTTTTAAATAAACTTTTAGAAAACGTCAATCAATCTAGAAAACACAGCTCTTGCAAGCTGTAACGAGTATTTAAAAGAAATCACGCAGATTCATCAATTACAACATCTTCAGCAAGTTCAACACCGCACCGGCAGAGGGATCGAAAAACCGCTGGAATTTGTAGAGGTCGTCACTCGAATTAAGAAGGTCTACTTATTCTGTGGCAATAAAATCTTACAACAGGAGACCGCAGTCAATTACAACATCCTCAACAAGTTCAACCAAAATCCTGGGCCGGCCTCGAGTAACTCAAAAACTTCCAGTAATTTCGCAAATTCCACATAAATCTTCTACTACAGATACGGAAATCGAAAAGAATACACTACTTTTTAATGATATAAAAGCCAAAAAAACCGTCTGAGACATTACGACAACACCAACAGGTTCACCCGAAACCCCGAGCCGAAAACGAGCTCGAGACGGCCCTCGGCGGCCCGGCCGGAATGTGGAAAATAGGGGATGGATGGCTGGGTCCGGAGAGCCGGAGAGGGCCCAGCCGCATCGATCGCTCGCTGGGGCCCACCGTGGGCCCCACCCGGGAGCCCGAAAAGGGGCCCAAGCACATACACAGACACACAAACACACACACACAACCACCCCTTTTTTGGACTTGCACCCCCCCGGCCGGTTGGGTAGAGGAGGAGGAGGAGGAGGTCGAGAAGGAGGGCCCAGCGCCATGGGCCCCTAGGCCCCATGGCTATACTCGGACACGCACACACACCCCTGCTCCTTCTCCTTCGCCTGGGTCTTCTCGTCCTCATCCTCGTCCTCCCAACCCCCCCCGCTAATGAGAAGACACCACACGAGCCAGCGCAGATACAAGCACACACTCGCAAACGGACAGAGATACGGACAGACGGACTGCGAGAGACAGAGAGATAGATGGGTATTTAGATTGATCTGCCCACATGTGCAAGTGGTGCTAAAGTTGGTTAGGGAAACTTATGCCTGAATCCTTGACTAAAAAAAAACTAGAAAATGGCTTCGTGATTACGATGGAGAGAGGGACAACCAGAAAGCGAGAGAAACATAGAAAACGAGAAAAAGAGAGAAGGGGAGTTAGAGAAAGACACAGGTAGAGAGCGAGAGAGCGAAAGTGAGAGCGAGTGAGATACAATGAGAAAGAGAGCGAGACAACGAGAGAGCGAGAGAGCGAGACAGAGCGAAAGAAGGAGAGAGAGAGAGAGAGAGAGAGAGAGAGAGAGAGAGAGAGCTATAGATACCATATCTGGTCAAAACAAATCCAAATCTGTACAACTCCGACGGGAGCTGACCCTCGACCTTTTTAGTTTTTTAAAATTTTCTATTTTCGAACTTAAATTTTTGAATGCCGCCCTCCGAATTTTGCCGCTAGCTGCAAGCGTCAAAAATATTTTCCAAGTCGTTCGGCATTCAGCGCCTGTTTTTCGATCGCGCAGCCAAGGACCCTCCGCCGTTCATAGCGTATTCGATGAAACGACTTCTAATCGTTGAGCCGTCGTCGTGTCGAGACCCGGCCCGTCGGGAATTCGGGTGTGCATGTGAATTCGTGCCTCGCGACCCTCTGGGGCTTACCGGACGGCATCACCCATTTTATCCGGTGCCCCCGGGCGACCGTAGCCACGAGTAATTGGGAAACTGGGTTGAGTCGGCCTTTGGAACGAGTTTCTGAAATGGGCTAAGCGGGTAAAAATAGGGTTATTTTGTAAGAAGAAAGTTACGGAACGGGATGAAAGATACCATGTACTTGGTACTACAGGATGTTCCACCCCCCCTACCTCGCGGTCCGCTGTCGCGTCCGAGTCTTGCGATTTAGGTATCCAACGAAAGCTCTTAAAAAGCCGAATACAGCACGATACAACGCTTCTGAATTTTTTGAAATGTTTCTAACAATCACTAATATTTTTTGCGAAAAGTGCTGATTTCCTGATGATTCTTTGACTAAGGTTTTTATGCATTACCTGGCAGCCCAATGACAGCTTTTTGAAGGCCATTTGCAAAAACACAGCTTGGACAGCGCTTAAACCGGTTAGATCGAGATTTTGTCGAAAAGCATGACTTTTTGAGTGAAAAAGGCTGAAAATTGAGGCAAAAATTTCGGTGACGCGTGCTGGAGTCGCCTATCCGAGAGCTTTCCTTAATCGTAAAAATCGGACCCGACTTCGGACCGCTAGGTAAGGGGTTTTTTTTTGGGACACCCTGTAAAACGTATTTTAAAAAGCTAAAAACGGATTATACTGAGTTGAGGCGGGTCCCTGGAATTATTGAGGACCAGCGCCCAAAACCCGCTTCGCGGGCCTTGGGCGCTGGAATGTTGTGTTTGCATGAGACACTTAACCCTCCGAAAGCTCGGGTCCTGCGGATCCCATCTCCACCACACGCACGCGTGCAGCTTACAAGAATGACGAAATTTGTATTTTTTCACATTATGCAAATTAGCCGTCAGGTACCCTAAAAATAAATAAAACTGGCTTTAACTTTGTAAACTTGTATTTACCCGAAATTCTGAAAACGCCATCGGAAACGGTAGGGTCGATTCCCTCGGGCTACGGAGAATCAGGGCCTTTTATGCACGGGAAGAGCCCCAAATCGGGCCTTGATAGTGACATCCACACACACAGACACAGTTACACGCCAAAATTATATACAGGGTGTCCCAATAAAAAAGGTCACGCTGGGATTTTGCTATTTCAAATCCGATCGACTTGAAATTTTGCACAAAGGCGCGGATGGGAATTTAAAATGTTCACAGAAACTTTCAGCTATGTTAAGAAGACCAAGGGATTTAGAGCCGGAAATTTATGTTAATTTTTGCAAAGTCCAAAAAGATAGCCGAAAAAATGAAGCAAAAGTGCGGGAAAAACAGTATTTTTGCAATAACTCGAAAACTATTGTACCGATCGGGCTGAAAGTTTCTGTAAACATTTTAAATTCCGTTCCGCACCTCGGTGCAAAATTTCAAGTTGGTCGGATTTGAAATAGCAAAATGCCAGCGTGACCTTTTTTATTGGGACACCCTGTAAGTTAGGATGTAGCACTTGGCCGTGTGGTTTTTGCAGCGCTAAATTTTTAATTTAATTTAATTTTTTTAATTCATTACGCCCATTTTTCAGCTGATTCAGCTCGTTGTTTAAATTACCATTGCGGCATCAAAAACAGCAAAATAAATGTAGGAAATGCGAGGCATTTTATAGCCTCCGCGCGTAACCCTACCGGGCTGATCTTCGTTATCCTTTCAGGAGCTACCAGAAGGTTTGCCAAAACCCGTCCCTGTACCTTTTCTCGCCCAAAGCTTCTTAAAACCCCCCACTTCCCCAAAAAAAAAAAACAAAAAAAAGGGGGGCGGGGAGAGACCCCACCCCCCCCCCCCTTTTTGAAAGGGGGCCCCCCCCCCACCCCCACAAAAGGGAAATCGGTGGGGGGGAAGGGGAACCAAAAAAAAAAAAAACCCGACGACGCCGCGGCGGGGCCCCCCGCCCCCAAAAAAAAAAAAAACAAAATTTAATTCTCCCAAAAAAAAAAAAAAAAAATTTCCCCAAAAAAATTAAAAACCCCTTAAAAGATCAAAAATAGGTTGCATTTCAAATAAGCACTTTGTGCACTTTGCATAATTTACGCAATAGAATCCAAATTTGGCATAAATCTATCACCTATCCCTAATTTTTCCGTCGCGCCGAAATCCAAAGGCTGCCCCTGCTCCCGAAGCCGCACGTCAAAGCGATGTGCTTGGCGATGGGATATGTAAGGTATAGTACTTTAAACTTTTGTTTTAGCCAAGACTTCACCAAGACTCCCCCCCGCGAATTTAGGCTCCAATCGAGCCAGATCAGTCAAGCATTTTCTAATTATAGGAGACGGGCTACGGACAAGACGGCGCCCAGCTGGTCCGCCGCCCGACTACAGCGGGTATCGCTATGCTCCCGACGCGCCCATTTGACCCGGAAGATCTCTATGTAATCATTTTAAATCAAACGGCTAAGATAACCGGCTTCAATTCAGGAGTACCGCTGGCAATATGTCCTCGGCAAATTCACCTACACTAACGATCAGTCGGGAGAAGTCGTGCGCTGGGTGCACGATGGGCCGGGCGACGTTTTCCTTCGTGTATGTCCATTTCGCCGTATGACACCCAAAGTTTCGCCGTTTTGGTCTCATGAATTTTCAATCAATACTTTCAAATAAAATACCGCCCGATGTATTGAATTGCAGGAAGGGGATCGAGTGATCAACCTGCGCAGCAACGTCGACCGGACTGGACGGTGCCGGCCCCCATTTTTCCTAGAGTGGAAATCTGCACAAGTATGGAGACTGGAATATTTGCCTAATCTGAGAGTCTTAGGAGCTCACGCCGGAAGAAGTTTTGGCCAAGGATCGCTTCAACGGGGCCGTTGCTGGGCTGCTCTACGGTGGCAAATGTTGTGTATGCAAGCGAGCGAAGCCTATGAAGATCACGAACTCACACGCCAGCCATTGCCACGCCTGTTATCAATCAATGAAGTAGGCTCGCTCTCAAGGTTTTGCATGTCGTTTTCCAGGAGAGACCCCAAGGCCGTCTGCGATGATCCGGGCCATCGCGACCAGCTTATGGACATCTCCATGCGTAGGCGCCACAAACTCATCCAATCGATGTATTGGTAGCCATCGCGAACGGTTGCCATGGTTGTTCCCGCAAGCGGCTGAAGCATTTGGGATGGGTAAATCTTTGTTTCTACCTTTTTGAACCTTTTTTAGAAATCGAACGGGCGTCCCGACGAAGACTTGGTAGCATTTTCAAGGCAGAGAGGATTCTCTCAAGATCTATACCGATTGGTAGCACATTTTCTAAAGGCGAAGAGGATTCTCTCAAGATCTGCACGATTGGTAGCACATTTCAAGGCGAAGAGGATTCTCTCAAAGATCTGCTACCGATTGGTAGCACATTTTCCGAGCGAAGAAAGTTTATAGATCTGCTACCGATTGGTAGCATTTTTCAAGGCGAAGTTCTCTCGAAAATCTGCTACCGATTGGTAGCACATATTTTCAAGGCGAAGGAATTCTCTCAAGATCTGCTACCGATTGGTAGCACATTTTCAAGCAGTCAGTCGCTCGAAGATCTGCTACACCGATTGGTAGCACATTTTCCAGGAGCAGAGTTCCTAGATCTGCTAGATTTAGTAGCAAATTTTCAAGGCGAAGAGGATTCTCTCCAAAGATCTGCTACCGATTGGTAGCACATTTTCAAGGCGAAGAGGGATTCTCTCAAAGATCTGCTACCGATTGTTAGCACATTTTTCAAGGCGAAGAGGATTCTCTCAAAAAGTCACCCACTACCGATTGACAGCACATTTTCAAAGGCGAAGAGGATTCTCTCAAAAGATCTGCTACCGATTGGTAGCATTTTTTCAAAACGAAAAAAAGTTCTCTCAAAGATCTGCTACCGATTAGTGTGGCATTTTCAAGGCGAAGAGGATTCTCTAAAAGATCTGCTACCGATTGGTAGCACATTTTCAAAGGCAGAGAGGATTCTCTCCCAAGATCTGCTACCGATTGGTAGCACATTTTCAAGGCAGAGGATTCTCAAGATCTGCTCGATTGGTACTTTTTCCAGGCGAAGAGGATTCCATCTCAAAGATCTGCTATGCGATTGGTAGCACATTTTCAAGGCGAAGAGGATTCTCTCAAAAGATCACACTACCGATTGGTAGCACATTTTCAAGGCATGAAGAGGATTATCTCAAAGATCTGCTACCGATTGGTAGCACATTTTCAAGGCGAAGAGGATTCTCTCAAGACCTGCTACCGATTGGTAGCAGTTTTTTTTTTTTTAAAAAAAAACACATTTTCAAGGCGAGGGCAGTCAGTCGCTCGAAGATGCAGCTACCGATTGGTAGCACATTTTGAAGAGCGAAGAGCAGTCAGTCGCTCGAAGATCTGCTACCGATTGGTAGCACATTTTCAAGGCGAAGGGGATTCTCCTCAAAAATCTGCGACGATTGGTAGCACATTTTCAAAGGCGAAGAGCAGTCAGTCGCTCGAAGATCTGCTACCGATTGGTAGCACATTTTTAAAGGCGAAGAGGATTCTCTCAAGATCTGCTACCGATTGGTAGCAAAATTTCAAAGAAACGAAGAGAGGATTCTCTCCAAGATCTGCTACCGATTGGTAGCACATTTTCAAGGCGAAGGGATTCTCTCAAAGATCTGCACTACCGATTGGTAGCACATTTTCAAGAGCGAAGAGGATTCTCTCAAAGATCTGCTACCAGGAATTGGTAGCATTTTTCAAAGGAGAAGAGCGGTCCAGTCGCTCGAAGATCTGCTACCGATTGGTAGCACATTTTCAAGAGCTAAGAGCAGTCAGACGCTCGAAGATCTGCTACCGATTGGTAGCACATTTTCTAAGGCAAGAGGATTCTCTCAAAGATCTGCTACCGATTGGTAGCACATTTTCAAGGCGAAGAGGATTCTCTCAAAGATCAACTACCGGTTGGTAGCACATTTTCAAGGCAGAAAGGATTCTCTGAAAGATCTGCTACCGATTGGTAGCACTATTTCAAGGCGAAGAGGATTCTCTCAAAGATCTGCTACACCGATTAATTGCACAGATTTTCAAGAGCGAAGAGGATTCTCTCCAAAGATCTGCTACCGATTGGTAGCACATTTTCAAGCGAAGAGGATTCTCTAAAGATCTGCTACCGATTGGTAGCACATTTTCAAGGCGAAGAGGATTCTCTGAAAGATCTTCTACCGATTGGTAGCACATTTTCAAAGGCGAAGAGGATTCTCTCAAAGATCTGCTACCGATTGGTAGCACATTTTCAAGGCGAAGGGATTCTCTCAAGGATCTGCTACCGATTGGTTGCACATTTTCAAGAGGCAGAGAGGATTCTCTCCGAGGATCTGCTACCGATTGGTAGCATATTTTCAAAGGCGAGAGGATTCTCTCGAAGGTCTGCTACCGATAGGTGCAAACAGCACATTTTCAAGACCAAGGGATCCTCTCGAGAGATCTGCTTTTACCGATTGGTAGCACATTTTCAAGGCGAAGAGGGATTCTCTCAAAGATCTCTTCACCGATTGGTAGCGACATTTTCAAGAGCGAAGAGGGATTCTGCTCCGAAGATCTGCTACCGATTGGTAGCATATTTCAAGGCCAAGAGGAGTCTCTCAAAGATCTGCTACCGATTGGTAGCACATTTTCAAAACGAAGGGTTTCTCGAAAGATCCTGCTACCGATTGGTAGCACATTTTCAAGGCGAAGAGGATTCTCTCGAAGTCTGCTACCGATTGGTAGCACATTTTTCAAGAGCGAAGAGCAGTCAGTCGCTCCGAAGATCTGCTGCTCCGATTGGTAGCACATTTTTCGAAGGCGAAGAGGATTCTCTCAAAGATCTGCTACCGATTGGTAGCACATTTTCAAGGCGAAGGCAGTCAGTCGCTCGAAGATCTGCTACCGATTGGTAGCACATTTTCAGGCGAAGACAGTCAGTCGCTCGAAGATCTGCCTACCGATTGGTAGCACATTTTCCAGCAGAGGATTCTCAGATCAGCTACCGATTGGTAGCACATTTTTCAAGGCGAAGAGCAGTCAGTCGCTCGAAGATCTGCTACCGATTGGTAGCACATTTTCAAGGCGAAAAGGATCAGTCGCTCCAAGATCTGCTACCGATTGGTAGCACATTTTTCAAGAGCGAAGGGATTCTCTCAAAGATCTGCTACCGATTGGTAGCACATTTTCAAGGCGAAGAGCAGTCAGTCGCTCGAAGATCTGCTACCGATTGGTAGCAGATTTTCAAGGCGAGGAGCAGTCAGACGCTCGAAGATCTGCTTCCCGATTGGTAGCACATTTTCAAGGCGAAGAAGTTCTCTCAAGATCTGCTACCGATTGGTAGCACATTTTTCAAACGAAGAGGATTCTCTCAAAGATCTGCTACCGGTTGGTAGCACATTTTCAAGGCGAAGAGGATTCTCTAAAGATCTACTACCGATTGGTAGCACATTTTCAAGGCGAAGAGGAGTCTCTCAAAGATCTGCTACCGATTGGTAGCACATTTTCAAGGCGAAGAGGATTCTCTCAAGATCTGCTACCGATTGGTGGCACATTTTCAAGGCGAAGAGGATTCTCTCAAAGATCTGCTACCGATTGGTAGCACATTTTCAAGGCAGAGGGATTCTCTCGAGATCTGCTACCGATTGGTAGCTACATTTTCAAGGCGAAGAGGATTCTCTCGAAGATCTGCTACCGATTGGTAGGACATTTTTAAGGCGAAGAGCGGTCAGTCGCTCGAAGTCTGCTACCGATTGGTAGCACATTTTCCAAGGCGAGGATTCTCTCGAAGATCTGCTACCGATTGGTAGCACATTTTCAAGGCGAAGAGGATTCTCTCGAAGATCTGCTACCGATTGGTAGCACATTTTCAAGGCAGAAGAGCAGTCGCTCGAAGATCTGCTACCGATTGGTAGCACATTTTCAAGAGCGAAGAGGATCACTCTCGAGGAATCTGCTACCGATTGGTAGCACATAAAAATTTTCAAGAGCGAAGAGGATTCTCTCAAAGATCTGCTACCGATTGGTAGCACATTTTCAAGGCGAAGAGGATTCTCTCGAGGATCTGCTACCCGATTGGTAGCACATTTCCAAAGGCGAAGAGCAGTCAGTCGCTCGAAGATCTGCTACCGATTGGTAGCACATTTTTCAAGAGCGAAGGGGATTCTCTCAAGATCTGCTACCGATTGGTAGCACATTTTCAAGGCGAAGAGCAGTCAGTCGCTCGAAGATCTGCTACCGATTGGTAGCACATTTTCAAGGCGAAGAGCAGTCGGTCGTCGAAGTCTGCTACCGATTGTGGCACATTTTCAAGGCGAAGAGCAGTCGCTCAGAAGTCTGCTACCGATTGGTAGCACATTTTCAAGGCGAAGAGGAGTCTCTCGAAGATCTGCTACCGATTGGTAGCACATTTTCAAGGCGAAGAAGAAGTTCGCTCGAAGATCTGCTACCGATTGGTAGCACATTTCAAGGCGAAGAGCAGTCAGTCGCTCGAAGATCTGCTACCGATTGGTAGCACATTTCAAGGCGAAGAGGATTCTCTCCAAGATCTGCTACCGATTGGTAGCACATTTTCAAGGCGAAGAGGAGTCGCTCGAAGATCTGCTACCGATTGGTAGCACATTTTCAAAGGCGAGAGGAGTTCGCTCAAGAGATCTGCTACCGATTGGTAGCACATTTTCAAGGCGAAGAGATGTCGCTCAAAGATCTGCTACCGATTGGTAGCACATTTTCAAGGCGAAGAGAGTCAGTCGCTCAGAAGATCTGCTGACCGATTGGTAGCACATTTTCAAGGCGAAGAGCAGTCGCTGGGATCTGCTACCGATTGGTAGCACATTTTCAAGGCGAAGTAGGATTCTCTCTAAAGATCTGCTACCGATTGGTAGCACATTTTCAAGGCGAAGAGGATTCTCTCAAAGATCTGCTACCCATTGGTAGCACATTTTCAAGGCGAAGAGGGATTCGCTCGAAGATCTGCTACCGATTGGTTAGGCACATTTTCAAGGCGAAGAGGATTCTCTCAAGAATCTGCTACCGATTGGTAGCACATTTTCAAGGCGAGGAGGATTCTCTCAAAGATCTGCTACCGATTGGTAGCACATTTTCAAGGCGAAGAGGAGTCAGTCCCTCGAAAGATCTGCTACCGGTTGGTAGCACATTTTCAAGGCGAAGAGCAGTCGCTCGAGGATCTGCTACCGATTGGTAGCACATTTTCAAGGCGAAAAGAGGGATTCTCTCAAGATCTGCTACCGATTGGTAGCACATTTTCAAGGCAGGAGGGATTCTCTCAGAAGATCTGCTACCGATTGGTAGCACATTTTCAAGGCGAGAGGAGTCTCTCAAGATCTGCTACCGATTGGTAGCACATTTTCAAGGCGAAGAGGAGTTACTCTCGAAGATCTGCTACCGATTGGTAGCACATTTTCAAGGCGAAGAGGATCTCTCAAAGATCTGCTACCGATTGGTAGCACATTTTCAAGGCGAAGAGGATTCTCTCAAAGATCTGCTACCGATTGGTAGCACATTTTCCAAGGCGAAGAGGGATTCTCTCAAAGATCTGCTACCGATTGGTAGCACATTTTCAAGGCGAAGAGCAGTCTCTCAAGAGATCTGCTACCGATTGGTAGCACATTTTCAAGGCGAAGAGCAGTCGTCCTCGAAGATCTGCTACCGATTGGTAGCACATTTTCAAGGCGAAGAGAGTCGCTCGAAGATCTGCTACCGATTGGTAGCACATTTTCAAGGCGAAGAGCATTGCTCTCAAAGATCTGCTACCGATTGGTAGCACATCTTTCAAGGCGAAGAGGAGTCGGTCGCTCAAGAGATCTGCTACCGATTGGTAGCACATTTTCAAGGCGAAGAGGAGTATCGCTCAAAGATCTGCTACCGATTGGTAGCACATTTTCAAGGCGAAGAGCAGTCAGTCGCTCGAAGATCTGCTACCGATTGGTAGCACATTTTCAAGGCGAAGAGGATTCCCTCGCTAAAGAGGATCTGCTAACCGATTGGTAGCACATTTTCAAGGCGCGAGAGGATTCTCTCGAAAGACCTGCTACCGATTGGTAGCACATTTTCAAGGCGAAGAGGATTCGCTCGAGGATCTGCTACCGATTGGTAGCACATTTTCAAAAGCGAAGAGGATTCTCTCGAAGATCTGCTACCGATTGGTAGCACATTTTTAAAGGCGAAGAGCAGTCTCTCGAAGATCTGCTACCGATTGGTAGCACATTTCAAGGCGAAGAGCAGTTCGCTCGAAGATCTGCTACCGATTGGTAGCACATTTTCCAAGGCGAAGAGAGTCAGTCGCTCGAAGATCTGCTACCGATTGGTAGCACATTTTCAAGGCGAAGAGGATTCTCTCAAAGATCTGCTACCGATTGGTAGCACATCTTTCAGGCGAAGAGCAGTCGTCTCGAAGATCTGCTACCGATTGGTAGCACATTTTCAAGGCGAAGAGGATCGTCGCTCGAAGATCTGCTACCGATTGGTAGCACATTTTCAAGGCGAAGAGGAGTCACTCTCAAAGATCTGCTACCGATTGGTAGCACATTTTTCCAAGGGCGAAGAGGATTCTCTTAGGATCTGCTACCGATTGGTAGCACATTTTCAAGGCGAAGAGGATTCTCTCGAAGATCTGCTACCGATTGGTAGCACATTTTCAAGGCGAAGAGGATTCTCTCAAAGATCTGCTACCGATTGGTAGCACATTTTTCAAGGCGAAGAGCAGTCGCTCGAGATCTGCTACCGATTGGTAGCACATTTTCAAGGCCGAAGAGCATTCGTCAAAGATCTGCTACCGATTGGTAGCACATTTTCAAAGGCGAAGAGGAGTCGCTCGAAGGTCTGCTACCGATTGGTAGCACATTTTCAAGGCGAAGAGCAGTCGTCGCTCCGAGGGGGGGAGATCTGCTACCGATTGGTAGCACATTTTCAAGGCGAAGAGGATTCTCTCAAAGATCTGCTACCGATTGGTAGCACATTTTCAAGGCAAGAGGAGTAGTCGCTCGAAGATCTGCTACCGATTGGTAGCACATTTTCAAGGCGAAGAGGATTCGCTCAAAGATCTGCTACCGATTGGTAGCACATTTTCAAGGCGAAGAGCAGTCGTCTCAAAGATCTGCTACCGATTGGTAGCACATTTTCAAGGCGAAGAGGATTTCTCTCAAAGATCTGCTACCGAGTGGTAGCACATTTTCAAGGCGAAGAGCAGTCGCGCTCGAAGATCTGCTACCGATTGGTAGCACATTTTCAAGGCAGAAGAGGATTCTCTCAGATCTGCTACCGATTGGTAGCACATTTTCAAGGCGAAGAGGATTCTCTCAAAGAGCTGCTACCGATTGGTAGCACATTTTCAAGGCGAAGAAGCGGTCGCTCGAAGATCTGCTACCGATTGGTAGCACATTTTCAAGGCGAAGAGCAGTCTCTCGAAGATCTGCTACCGATTGGTAGCACATTTTCAAGGCGAAGAGGATCTGTCGCTCGAAGATCTGCTACCGATTGGTAGCACATTTTCAAGGCGAAGAGGATTCTCTCAAAGATCTGCTACCGATTGGTAGCACATTTTCAAGGCGAAGAGCAGTCGAACCTCGAAGATCTGCTACCGATTGGTAGCACATTTTCAAGGCGAAGAGCAGTCGCTCGGGGATCTGCTACCGATTGGTAGCACATTTTTCAAGGCGAAGAGGGATTCTCTCAAAGATCTGCTACCGATTGGTAGCACATTTTCAAGGCGAAGAGCAGTCAGTCGCTCGAAGATCTGCTACCGATTGGTAGCGCATTTTTCAAGGCGAAGAGCAGTCAGTCACTCGAAGATCTGCTACCGATTGGTAGCACATTTTCAAGGCGAAAAGGAGTCAGACGCTCGAAGATCTGCTACCGATTGGTAGCACATTTTCAAGGCGAAGGAGTCGACGCTCGAAGATCTGCTACCGATTGGTAGCACATTTTTCAAGGCGAAGAGGATTCTCTCAAAGATCTGCTACCGATTGGTAGCACATTTTCAAGGCGAAGAGGATTCTCTCAAAGATCTGCTACCGATTGGTAGCACATTTTCAAGGCGAAGAGGAGTCGTCGCTCGAAGATCTGCTACCGATTGGTAGCACATTTTTCAAGGCGAAGAGCAGTCCAGTCGCTCGAAGATCTGCTACCGATTGGTAGCGCATTTTCAAGGCGAAGAGGATTCTCTCAAAGATCTGCTACCGATTGGTAGCACATTTTCAAGGCGAAGAGGATTCTCTCGAAGATCTGCTACCGATTGGTAGCACATTTTCAAGGCGAAGAGCAGTCAGTCGCTCGAAGATCTGCTACCGATTGGTAGCACATTTTCAAGGCGAAGAGGATTCTCTCAAAGATCTGCTACCGATTGGTAGCACATTTTCAAGGCGAAGAGGATTCTCTCAAAGATCTGCTACCGATTGGTAGCACATTTTCAAGGCGAAGAGGTTCTCTCAAAGATCTGCTACCGATTGGTAGCACATTTTCAAGGCGAAGAGGATTCTCTCGAAGATCTGCTACCGATTGGTAGCACATTTTCAAGGCGAAGAGCAGTCGCTCGAAGATCTGCTACCGATTGGTAGCACATTTTCAAGGCGAAGAGGATTCTCTCAAAGATCTGCTACCGATTGGTAGCGCATTTTCAAGGCGAAGAGCAGTCAGTCGCTCGAAGATCTGCTACCGATTGGTAGCACATTTTCAAGGCGAAGAGGATTCGCTCGAAGATCTGCTACCGATTGGTAGCACATTTTCAAGGCGAAGAGCAGTCGCTCGAAGATCTGCTACCGATTGGTAGCACATTTTCAAGGCGAAGAGGATTCTCTCAAAGATCTGCTACCGATTGGTAGCACATTTTCAAGGCGAAGAGGATTCGCTCGAAGATCTGCTACCGATTGGTAGCACATTTTCAAGGCGAAGAGGATTCTCTCAAAGATCTGCTACCGATTGGTAGCACATTTTCAAGGCGAAGAGGAGTCGTCTCGAAGATCTGCTACCGATTGGTAGCACATTTTCAAGGCGAAGAGGATTCGCTCAAAGATCTGCTACCGATTGGTAGCACATTTTCAAGGCGAAGAGCAGTCAGTCGCTCGAAGATCTGCTACCGATTGGTAGCACATTTTCAAGGCGAAGAGGATTCTCTCAAAGATCTGCTACCGATTGGTAGCACATTTTCCAAGGCGAAGAGGATTCTCTCAAAGATCTGCTACCGATTGGTAGCACATTTTCAAGGCGAAGAGGATTCTCTCAAAGATCTGCTACCGATTGGTAGCACATTTTCAAGGCGAAGAGCATTCTCTCAAGATCTGCTACCGATTGGTAGCACATTTTCAAGGCGAAGAGGATTCTCTCAAAGATCTGCTACCGATTGGTAGCACATTTTCAAGGCGAAGAGGATTCGCTCAAAGATCTGCTACCGATTGGTAGCACATTTTCAAGGCGAAGAGGATTCTCTCAAAGATCTGCTACCGATTGGTAGCACATTTTCAAGGCGAAGAGGATTCTCTCAAAGATCTGCTACCGATTGGTAGCACATTTTCAAGGCGAAGAGCAGTCAGTCGCTCGAAGATCTGCTACCGATTGGTAGCACATTTTCAAGGCGAAGAGCAGCCCGACGCTCGAAGATCTGCTACCGATTGGTAGCACATTTTCAAGGCGAAGAGGATTCTCTCAAAGATCTGCTACCGATTGGTAGCACATTTTCAAGGCGAAGAGGATTCTCTCAAAGATCTGCTACCGATTGGTAGCACATTTTCAAGGCGAAGAGCAGTCAGTCGCTCAAAGATCTGCTACCGATTGGTAGCACATTTTCAAGGCGAAGAGGATTCTCTCAAAGATCTGCTACCGATTGGTAGCACATTTTTCAAGGCGAAGAGGATTCTCTCAAAGATCTGCTACCGATTGGTAGCACATTTTCAAGGCGAAGAGGATTCTCTCAAAGATCTGCTACCGATTGGTAGCACATTTTCAAGGCGAAGAGGAGTCAGCGCTCGAAGATCTGCTACCGATTGGTAGCACATTTTCAAGGCGAAGAGGATTCTCTCAAAGATCTGCTACCGATTGGTAGCACATTTTCAAGGCGAAGAGCAGTCGTCGCTCGAAGATCTGCTACCGATTGGTAGCACATTTTTCAAGGCGAAGAGGATTCTCTCAAAGATCTGCTACCGATTGGTAGCACATTTTCAAGGCGAAGAGCAGTCAGTCGCTCGAAGATCTGCTACCGATTGGTAGCACATTTTCAAGGCGAAGAGCAGTCAGTCGCTCGAAGATCTGCTACCGATTGGTAGCACATTTTCAAGGCGAAGAGGATTCGCTCAAAGATCTGCTACCGATTGGTAGCACATTTTCAAGGCGAAGAGGATTCGCTCGAAGATCTGCTACCGATTGGTAGCACATTTTCAAGGCGAAGAGGATTCTCTCAAAGATCTGCTACCGATTGGTAGCACATTTTCAAGGCGAAGAGGATTCTCTCAAAGATCTGCTACCGATTGGTAGCACATTTTCAAGGCGAAGAGGATTCTCTCGAAGATCTGCTACCGATTGGTAGCACATTTTCAAGGCGAAGAGGATTCTCTCAAAGATCTGCTACCGATTGGTAGCACATTTTCAAGGCGAAGAGGATTCTCTGAAAGATCTGCTACCGATTGGTAGCACATTTTCAAGGCGAAGAGGATTCTCTCAAAGATCTGCTACCGATTGGTAGCACATTTTCAAGGCGAAGAGGATTCTCTCAAAGATCTGCTACCGATTGGTAGCACATTTTCAAGGCGAAGAGGATTCTCTCAAAGACCTGCTACCGATTGGTAGCACATTTTTCAAGGCGAAGAGGATTCTCTCAAAGATCTGCTACCGATTGGTAGCACATTTTCAAGGCGAAGAGGATTCTCTCAAAGATCTGCTACCGATTGGTAGCACATTTTCAAGGCGAAGAGCAGTCGCTCGAAGATCTGCTACCGATTGGTAGCACATTTTCAAGGCGAAGAGCAGTCTGCGCTCGAAGATCTGCTACCGATTGGTAGCACATTTTCAAGGCGAAGAGGATTCTCTCAAAGATCTGCTACCGATTGGTAGCACATTTTCAAGGCGAAGAGGATTCTCTCAAAGATCTGCTACCGATTGGTAGCACATTTTCAAGGCGAAGAGCAGTCGTCGCTCGAAGATCTGCTACCGATTGGTAGCACATTTTCAAGGCGAAGAGGGATTCTCTCAAAGATCTGCTACCGATTGGTAGCACATTTTCAAGGCGAAGAGGATTCTCTCAAAGATCTGCTACCGATTGGTAGCACATTTTCAAGGCGAAGAGGAGTCTCTCGAAGATCTGCTACCGATTGGTAGCACATTTTCAAGGCGAAGAGCAGTCGTCTCGAAGATCTGCTACCGATTGGTAGCACATTTTCAAGGCGAAGAGGATTCTCTCAAAGATCTGCTACCGATTGGTAGCACATTTTCAAGGCGAAGAGGATTCTCTCAAAGATCTGCTACCGATTGGTAGCACATTTTCAAGGCGAAGAGCAGTCAGTCGCTCGAAGATCTGCTACCGATTGGTAGCACATTTTCAAGGCGAAGAGGATTCTCTCAAAGATCTGCTACCGATTGGTAGCACATTTTCAAGGCGAAGAGGATTCTCTCGAAGATCTGCTACCGATTGGTAGCACATTTTCAAGGCGAAGAGCAGTCGGTCGCTCGAAGATCTGCTACCGATTGGTAGCACATTTTCAAGGCGAAGGGATTCTCTCAAAGATCTGCTACCGATTGGTAGCACATTTTCAAGGCGAAGAGGATTCTCTCGAAGATCTGCTACCGATTGGTAGCACATTTTCAAGACGAAGAGGATTCTCTCGAAGATCTGCTACCGATTGGTAGCACATTTTCAAGGCGAAGAGGATTCTCTCAAAGATCTGCTACCGATTGGTAGCACATTTTCCAAGGCGAAGAGGATTCTCTCAAAGATCTGCTACCGATTGGTAGCACATTTTCAAGGCGAAGAGCAGTCGTCGCTCGAAGATCTGCTACCGATTGGTAGCACATTTTCAAGGCGAAGAGGGATTCTCTCAAAGATCTGCTACCGATTGGTAGCACATTTTCAAGGCGAAGAGGATTCTCTCGAAGATCTGCTACCGATTGGTAGCACATTTTCAAGGCGAAGAGGATTCTCTCAAAGATCTGCTACCGATTGGTAGCACATTTTCAAGGCGAAGAGGATTCTCTCAAAGATCTGCTACCGATTGGTAGCACATTTTCAAGGCGAAGAGGATTCTCTCAAAGATCTGCTACCGATTGGTAGCACATTTTCAAGGCGAAGAGGATTCTCTCAAAGATCTGCTACCGATTGGTAGCACATTTTCAAGGCGAAGAGGATTCTCTCAAAGATCTGCTACCGATTGGTAGCACATTTTCAAGGCGAAGAGGTCAGTCGCTCGAAGATCTGCTACCGATTGGTAGCACATTTTCAAGGCGAAGAGCAGTCAGACGCTCGAAGATCTGCTACCGATTGGTAGCACATTTTCAAGGCGAAGAGGATTCTCTCAAAGATCTGCTACCGATTGGTAGCACATTTTCAAGGCGAAGAGGATTCTCTCGAAGATCTGCTACCGATTGGTAGCACATTTTCAAGGCGAAGAGCAGTCGTCGCTCGAAGATCTGCTACCGATTGGTAGCACATTTTCAAGGCGAAGAGCGCAGTCGCTCAAAGATCTGCTACCGATTGGTAGCACATTTTCAAGGCGAAGAGCAGTCGCGCTCGAAGATCTGCTACCGATTGGTAGCACATTTTCAAGGCGAAGAGGATTCGCTCAAAGATCTGCTACCGATTGGTAGCACATTTTCAAGGCGAAGAGGATTCTCTCAAAGATCTGCTACCGATTGGTAGCACATTTTCAAGGCGAGGAGCGTTCGCTCGAAGATCTGCTACCGATTGGTAGCACATTTTCAAGGCGAAGAGGATTCTCTCAAAGATCTGCTACCGATTGGTAGCACATTTTCAAGGCGAAGAGCAGTCGGTCGAAGATCTGCTACCGATTGGTAGCACATTTTCAAGGCGAAGAGGATTCTCTCGAAGATCTGCTACCGATTGGTTGCACATTTTCAAGGCGAAGAGGATTCTCTCAAAGATCTGCTACCGATTGGTAGCACATTTTCAAGGCGAAGAGGATTCTCTCAAAGATCTGCTACCGATTGGTAGCACATTTTCAAGGCGAAGAGGATTCGCTCAAGATCTGCTACCGATTGGTAGCACATTTTCAAGGCGAAGAGGATTCTCTCGAAGATCTGCTACCGATTGGTAGCACATTTTCAAGGCGAAGAGGATTCTCTCAAAGATCTGCTACCGATTGGTAGCACATTTTCAAGGCGAAGAGGAGTCTCGCCAAAGATCTGCTACCGATTGGTAGCACATTTTCAAGGCGAAGGGATTCTCTCGAAGATCTGCTACCGATTGGTAGCACATTTTCCAAGGCGAAGAGGATTCTCTCAAAGATCTGCTACCGATTGGTAGCACATTTTCAAGGCGAAGGGATTCTCTCAAAGATCTGCTACCGATTGGTAGCACATTTTCAAGGCGAAGAGGATTCTCTCAAAGATCTGCTACCGATTGGTAGCACATTTTCAAGGCGAAGAGCATTCGCTCGAAGATCTGCTACCGATTGGTAGCACATTTTCAAGGCGAAGAGGAGTCTCTCGAAAGATCTGCTACCGATTGGTAGCACATTTTCAAGGCGAAGGGATTCTCTCAAAGATCTGCTACCGATTGGTAGCACATTTTCAAGGCGGAGGGGATTCGCTCGAAGATCTGCTACCGATTGGTAGCACATTTTCAAGGCGAAGAGGAGTCTCTCAAAGATCTGCTACCGATTGGTAGCACATTTTCAAGGCGAAGAGGATTCTCTCGAAGATCTGCTACCGATTGGTAGCACATTTTCAAGGCGAAGAGGATTCTCTCAAAGATCTGCTACCGATTGGTAGCACATTTTCAAGGCGAAGAGGATTCTCTCAAAGATCTGCTACCGATTGGTAGCACATTTTCAAGGCGAAGAGCAGTCGCTCGAAGATCTGCTACCGATTGGTAGCACATTTTCAAGGCGAAGAGGATTCGCTCAAAGATCTGCTACCGATTGGTAGCACATTTTCAAGGCGAAGAGGATTCTCTCAAAGATCTGCTACCGATTGGTAGCACATTTTCAAGGCGAAGAGCAGTCGCTCGAAGATCTGCTACCGATTGGTAGCACATTTTCAAGGCGAAGAGCAGTCGCTCGAAGATCTGCTACCGATTGGTAGCACATTTTCAAGGCGGAGAGGATTCTCTCGAAGATCTGCTACCGATTGGTAGCACATTTTCAAGGCGAAGAGGATTCTCTCAAGAGATCTGCTACCGATTGGTAGCACATTTTCAAGGCGAAGAGGATTCTCTCAAAGATCTGCTACCGATTGGTAGCACATTTTCAAGGCGAAGAGGATTCTCTCGAAAGATCTGCTACCGATTGGTAGCACATTTTCAAGGCGAAGAGCAGTCAGTCGCTCGGAGATCTGCTACCGATTGGTAGCACATTTTCAAGGCGAAGAGCAGTCGCTCGAAGATCTGCTACCGATTGGTAGCACATTTTCAAGGCGAAGAGGATTCTCTCAAAGATCTGCTACCGATTGGTAGCACATTTTCAAGGCGAAGAGGATTCGTCTCGAAGATCTGCTACCGATTGGTAGCACATTTTTCAAGGCGAAGAGGATTCTCTCAAAGATCTGCTACCGATTGGTAGCACATTTTCCAAGGCGAAGAGGATTCTCTCAAAGATCTGCTACCGATTGGTAGCACATTTTCAAGGCGAAGAGGAGTCGCTCAAAGATCTGCTACCGATTGGTAGCACATTTTCAAGGCGAAGAGGATTCTCTCAAAGATCTGCTACCGATTGGTAGCACATTTTCAAGGCGAAGAGGATTCTCGCTCGAAGATCTGCTACCGATTGGTAGCACATTTTCAAGGCGAAGAGGATTCTCTCAAGATCTGCTACCGATTGGTAGCACATTTTCAAGGCGAAGAGGAGTCTCTCAAAGATCTGCTACCGATTGGTAGCACATTTTCAAGGCGAAGAGGATTCTCTCAAAGATCTGCTACCGATTGGTAGCACATTTTCAAGGCGAAGAGGATTCTCTGAAAGATCTGCTACCGATTGGTAGCACATTTTCAAGGCGAAGAGGAGTCTGTCGCTCGAAGATCTGCTACCGATTGGTAGCACATTTTCAAGGCGAAGAGGAGTCCTCTCGAAGATCTGCTACCGATTGGTAGCACATTTTCAAGGCGAAGAGGATTCGCTCAAAGATCTGCTACCGATTGGTAGCACATTTTCAAAGCGAAGAGGATTCTCTCAAAGATCTGCTACCGATTGGTAGCCATTTTCAAGGCGAAGAGCAGTCAGTCGCTCGAAGATCTGCTACCGATTGGTAGCACATTTTCAAGGCGAAGAGCAGTCAGTCGCTCGAAGATCTGCTACCGATTGGTAGCACATTTTCAAGGCGAAGAGGATTCTCTCAAAGATCTGCTACCGATTGGTAGCACATTTTCAAGGCGAAGAGGATTCTCTCAAAGACCTGCTACCGATTGGTAGCACATTTTCAAGGCGAAGAGGATTCTCTCAAAGATCTGCTACCGATTGGTAGCACATTTTCAAGGCGAAGAGGATTCGTCTCAAAGATCTGCTACCGATTGGTAGCACATTTTCAAGGCGAAGAGCAGTCGTCGCTCGAAGATCTGCTACCGATTGGTAGCACATTTTCAAGGCGAAGGGGATTCTCTCAAAGATCTGCTACCGATTGGTAGCACATTTTCAAGGCGAAGAGCAGTCTCGCTCGAAGATCTGCTACCGATTGGTAGCACATTTTCAAGGCGAAGAGGATTCTCTCAAAGATCTGCTACCGATTGGTAGCACATTTTCAAGGCGAAGAGGATTCGTCTCGAAGATCTGCTACCGATTGGTAGCACATTTTCAAGGCGAAGAGGATTCTCTCAAAGATCTGCTACCGATTGGTAGCACATTTTCAAGGCGAAGAGGAGTCTCTCGAAGATCTGCTACCGATTGGTAGCACATTTTCAAGGCGAAGAGGATTCTCTCAAAGACCTGCTACCGATTGGTAGCACATTTTCAAGGCGAAGAGGATTCTCTCAAAGATCTGCTACCGATTGGTAGCACATTTTCAAGGCGAAGAGGATTCTCTCAAAGATCTGCTACCGATTGGTAGCACATTTTCAAGGCGAAGAGCAGTCAGTCGCTCGAAGATCTGCTACCGATTGGTAGCACATTTTCAAGGCGAAGAGCAGTCAGTCGCTCGAAGATCTGCTACCGATTGGTAGCACATTTTCAAGGCGAAGAGCAGTCAGTCGCTCGAAGATCTGCTACCGATTGGTAGCACATTTTCAAGGCGAAGAGGATTCGCTCAAAGATCTGCTACCGATTGGTAGCACATTTTCAAGGCGAAGAGGATTCTCTCGAAGATCTGCTACCGATTGGTAGCACATTTTCAAGGCGAAGAGGATTCTCTCAAAGATCTGCTACCGATTGGTAGCACATTTTCAAGGCGAAGAGGATTCTCTCGAAGATCTGCTACCGATTGGTAGCACATTTTCAAGGCGAAGAGGATTCTCTCGAAGATCTGCTACCGATTGGTAGCACATTTTCAAGGCGAAGAGGATTCTCTCAAAGATCTGCTACCGATTGGTAGCACATTTTCAAGGCGAAGGGAGTCGCTCAAAGATCTGCTACCGATTGGTAGCACATTTTCAAGGCGAAGAGGATTCTCTCAAAGATCTGCTACCGATTGGTAGCACATTTTCAAGGCGAAGAGGATTCTCTCAAAGATCTGCTACCGATTGGTAGCACATTTTCAAGGCGAAGAGGATTCTCTCAAAGATCTGCTACCGATTGGTAGCACATTTTCAAGGCGAAGAGGATTCTCTCAAAGATCTGCTACCGATTGGTAGCACATTTTCAAGGCGAAGAGGATTCTCTCAAAGATCTGCTACCGATTGGTAGCACATTTTCAAAGCGAAGAGGATTCTCTCAAAGATCTGCTACCGATTGGTAGCACATTTTCAAGGCGAAGAGGATTCTCTCAGAGATCTGCTACCGATTGGTAGCACATTTTCAAGGCGAAGAGAGTCGCTCGAAGATCTGCTACCGATTGGTAGCACATTTTCAAGGCGAAGAGGATTCTCTCAAAGATCTGCTACCGATTGGTAGCACATTTTCAAGGCGAAGAGGATTCTCTCAAAGATCTGCTACCGATTGGTAGCACATTTTCAAGGCGAAGAGGATTCTCTCAAAGATCTGCTACCGATTGGTAGCACATTTTCAAGGCGAAGAGCAGTCGCTCGAAGATCTGCTACCGATTGGTAGCACATTTTCAAGGCGAAGAGGAGTCGCTCGAAGATCTGCTACCGATTGGTAGCACATTTTCAAGGCGAAGGGATTCTCTCAAAGATCTGCTACCGATTGGTAGCACATTTTCAAGGCGAAGAGCAGTCGCTCGAAGATCTGCTACCGATTGGTTGCACATTTTCAAGGCGAAGAGGATTCTCTCAAAAATCTGCTACCGATTGGTAGCACATTTTCAAGGCGAAGAGGATTCGCTCGAAGATCTGCTACCGATTGGTAGCACATTTTCAAGGCGAAGAGGAGTCTCTCAAAGATCTG
The DNA here is from genome assembly GCA_958295435.1 of Mesorhabditis spiculigera. Taxonomy (NCBI): domain Eukaryota; kingdom Metazoa; phylum Nematoda; class Chromadorea; order Rhabditida; family Rhabditidae; genus Mesorhabditis; species Mesorhabditis spiculigera. The sequence continues at coordinate 808,854 of CATQJA010002698.1, read as the reverse complement.
CTACCGATTGGTAGCACATTTTCAAGGCGAAGAGGATTCTCTCAAAGATCTGCTACCGATTGGTAGCACATTTTCAAGGCGAAGAGCATCTCTCGAAGATCTGCTACCGATTGGTAGCACATTTTCAAGGCGAAGAGGATTCTCTCAAAGATCTGCTACCGATTGGTAGCACATTTTCAAGGCGAAGAGGATTCTCTCAAAGATCTGCTACCGATTGGTTGCACATTTTCAAGGCGAAGAGGATTCTCTCAAAGATCTGCTACCGATTGGTAGCACATTTTCAAGGCGAAGAGGATTCTCTCAAAAATCTGCTACCGATTGGTAGCACATTTTCAAGGCGAAGAGCAGTCAGTCGCTCGAAGATCTGCTACCGATTGGTTGCACATTTTCAAGGCGAAGAGGATTCTCTCAAAGATCTGCTACCGATTGGTAGCACATTTTCAAGGCGAAGAGGATTCTCTCAAAGATCTGCTACCGATTGGTAGCACATTTTCAAGGCGAAGAGGAGTCTCTCGAAGATCTGCTACCGATTGGTAGCACATTTTCAAGGCGAAGAGGATTCTCTCAAAGATCTGCTACCGATTGGTAGCACATTTTCAAGGCGAAGAGGAGTCTCTCAAAGATCTGCTACCGATTGGTAGCACATTTTCAAGGCGAAGAGGAGTCGCTCAAAGATCTGCTACCGATTGGTAGCACATTTTCAAGGCGAAGAGGATTCTCTCGAAGATCTGCTACCGATTGGTAGCACATTTTCAAGGCGAAGAGGATTCGCTCGAAGATCTGCTACCGATTGGTAGCACATTTTCAAGGCGAAGAGGATTCTCTCAAGATCTGCTACCGATTGGTAGCACATTTTCAAGGCGAAGAGGAGTCTCTCAAAGATCTGCTACCGATTGGTAGCACATTTTCAAGGCGAAGAGGAGTCGTCTCAAAGATCTGCTACCGATTGGTAGCACATTTTCAAGGCGAAGAGGATTCTCTCAAAGATCTGCTACCGATTGGTAGCACATTTTCAAGGCGAAGAGCAGTCAGTCGCTCGAAGATCTGCTACCGATTGGTAGCACATTTTCAAGGCGAAGAGGAGTCGTCTCGAAGATCTGCTACCGATTGGTAGCACATTTTCAAGGCGAAGAGGAGTCTCTCAAAGATCTGCTACCGATTGGTAGCACATTTTCAAGGCGAAGAGGATTCTCTCAAAGATCTGCTACCGATTGGTAGCACATTTTCAAGGCGAAGAGGATTCGCTCGAAGATCTGCTACCGATTGGTAGCACATTTTCAAGGCGAAGAGGATTCTCTCAAAGATCTGCTACCGATTGGTAGCACATTTTCAAGGCGAAGAGGATTCTCTCAAAGATCTGCTACCGATTGGTAGCACATTTTCAAGGCGAAGAGGAGTCTCTCAAAGATCTGCTACCGATTGGTAGCACATTTTCAAGGCGAAGAGCAGTCGCTCGAAGATCTGCTACCGATTGGTAGCACATTTTCAAGGCGAAGAGCAGTCGCTCGAAGATCTGCTACCGATTGGTAGCACATTTTCAAGGCGAAGAGGATTCTCTCAAAGATCTGCTACCGATTGGTAGCACATTTTCAAGGCGAAGAGGAGTCAGTCGCTCGAAGATCTGCTACCGATTGGTAGCACATTTTCAAGGCGAAGAGCAGTCAGTCGCTCGAAGATCTGCTACCGATTGGTAGCACATTTTCAAGGCGAAGAGGAGTCGCTCAAAGATCTGCTACCGATTGGTAGCACATTTTCAAGGCGAAGAGGATTCTCTCAAAGATCTGCTACCGATTGGTAGCACATTTTCAAGGCGAAGAGGATTCTCTCAAAGATCTGCTACCGATTGGTAGCACATTTTCAAGGCGAGGAGGATTCTCTCAAAGATCTGCTACCGATTGGTAGCACATTTTCAAGGCGAAGAGCAGTCAGTCGCTCGAAGATCTGCTACCGATTGGTAGCACATTTTCAAGGCGAAGAGGATTCTCTCAAAGACCTGCTACCGATTGGTAGCACATTTTCAAGGCGAAGAGCAGTCAGTCGCTCGAAGATCTGCTACCGATTGGTAGCACATTTTCAAGGCGAAGAGCAGTCAGTCGCTCGAAGATCTGCTACCGATTGGTAGCACATTTTCAAGGCGAAGAGCAGTCAGTCGCTCGAAGATCTGCTACCGATTGGTAGCACATTTTCAAGGCGAAGAGCAGTCGCTCGAAGATCTGCTACCGATTGGTAGCACATTTTCAAGGCGAAGAGGATTCTCTCAAAGATCTGCTACCGATTGGTAGCACATTTTCAAGGCGAAGAGCAGTCAGTCGCTCGAAGATCTGCTACCGATTGGTAGCACATTTTCAAGGCGAAGAGGATTCTCTCAAAGATCTGCTACCGATTGGTAGCACATTTTCAAGGCGAAGAGGATTCTCTCAAAGATCTGCTACCGATTGGTAGCACATTTTCAAGGCGAAGAGGTCATTCTCTCGAAGATCTGCTACCGATTGGTAGCACATTTTCAAGGCGAAGAGCAGTCAGTCGCTCGAAGATCTGCTACCGATTGGTAGCACATTTTCAAGGCGAAGAGGATTCTCTCAAAGATCTGCTACCGATTGGTAGCACATTTTCAAGGCGAAGAGCATTCTCTCGAAGATCTGCTACCGATTGGTAGCACATTTTCAAGGCGAAGAGGATTCTCTCAAAGATCTGCTACCGATTGGTAGCACATTTTCAAGGCGAAGAGCAGTCGCTCGAAGATCTGCTACCGATTGGTAGCACATTTTCAAGGCGAAGAGGAGTCTCTCAAAGATCTGCTACCGATTGGTAGCACATTTTCAAGGCGAAGAGGATTCGCTCGAAGATCTGCTACCGATTGGTAGCACATTTTCAAGGCGAAGAGGATTCTCTCAAAGATCTGCTACCGATTGGTAGCACATTTTCAAGGCGAAGAGGCATTCGCTCGAAGATCTGCTACCGATTGGTAGCACATTTTCAAGGCGAAGAGGATTCTCTCAAAGATCTGCTACCGATTGGTAGCACATTTTCAAGGCGAAGAGGATTCTCTCAAAGATCTGCTACCGATTGGTAGCACATTTTCAAGGCGAAGAGGATTCGCTCGAAGATCTGCTACCGATTGGTAGCACATTTTCAAGGCGAAGAGGATTCTCTCAAAGATCTGCTACCGATTGGTAGCACATTTTCAAGGCGAAGAGGATTCTCTCAAAGATCTGCTACCGATTGGTAGCACATTTTCAAGGCGAAGAGGATTCGTCTCAAAGATCTGCTACCGATTGGTAGCACATTTTCAAGGCGAAGAGATTCGCTCGAAAGATCTGCTACCGATTGGTAGCACATTTTCAAGGCGAAGAGGATTCTCTGAAAGATCTGCTACCGATTGGTAGCACATTTTCAAGGCGAAGAGCAGTCAGTCGCTCGAAGATCTGCTACCGATTGGTAGCACATTTTCAAGGCGAAGAGGATTCTCTCAAAGATCTGCTACCGATTGGTAGCACATTTTCAAGGCGAAGAGGATTCTCTCAAAGATCTGCTACCGATTGGTAGCACATTTTCAAGGCGAAGAGGATTCTCTCAAAGATCTGCTACCGATTGGTAGCACATTTTCAAGGCGAAGAGGATTCTCGCTCAAAGATCTGCTACCGATTGGTAGCACATTTTCAAGGCGAAGAGGAGTCTGTCGCTCAAAGATCTGCTACCGATTGGTAGCACATTTTCAAGGCGAAGAGGATTCTCTCAAAGATCTGCTACCGATTGGTAGCACATTTTCAAGGCGAAGAGAGTCAGTCGCTCAAAGATCTGCTACCGATTGGTAGCACATTTTCAAGGCGAAGAGGATTCTCTCGAAGATCTGCTACCGATTGGTAGCACATTTTCAAGGCGAAGAGGATTCTCTCAAAGATCTGCTACCGATTGGTAGCACATTTTCAAGGCGAAGAGGATTCTCTCAAAGATCTGCTACCGATTGGTAGCACATTTTCAAGGCGAAGAGGAGTCAGTCGCTCGAAGATCTGCTACCGATTGGTAGCACATTTTCAAGGCGAAGAGCAGTCAGTCGCTCGAAGATCTGCTACCGATTGGTAGCACATTTTCAAGGCGAAGAGGATTCTCTCAAAGATCTGCTACCGATTGGTAGCACATTTTCAAGGCGAAGAGCAGTCAGTCGCTCGAAGATCTGCTACCGATTGGTAGCACATTTTCAAGGCGAAGAGCAGTCAGTCGCTCGAAGATCTGCTACCGATTGGTAGCACATTTTCAAGGCGAAGAGGATTCTCTCAAAGATCTGCTACCGATTGGTAGCACATTTTCAAGGCGAAGAGGATTCTCTCAAAGATCTGCTACCGATTGGTAGCACATTTTTCAAGGCGAAGAGGATTCTCTCAAAGATCTGCTACCGATTGGTAGCACATTTTCAAGGCGAAGAGGAGTCAGTCTCTCGAAGATCTGCTACCGATTGGTAGCACATTTTCAAGGCGAAGAGCAGTCAGTCGCTCGAAGATCTGCTACCGATTGGTAGCACATTTTCAAGGCGAAGAGGATTCTCTCAAAGATCTGCTACCGATTGGTAGCACATTTTCAAGGCGAAGAGCAGTCATTCGCTCGAAGATCTGCTACCGATTGGTAGCACATTTTCAAGGCGAAGAGGATTCTCTCAAAGATCTGCTACCGATTGGTAGCACATTTTCAAGGCGAAGAGAGCAGTCGCTCGAAGATCTGCTACCGATTGGTAGCACATTTTCAAGGCGAAGAGGATTCTCTCAAAGATCTGCTACCGATTGGTAGCACATTTTCAAGGCGAAGAGCAGAGTCGCTCGAAGATCTGCTACCGATTGGTAGCACATTTTCAAGGCGAAGAGGATTCTCTCAAAGATCTGCTACCGATTGGTAGCACATTTTCAAGGCGAAGAGGATTCGTCTCAAAGATCTGCTACCGATTGGTAGCACATTTTCAAGGCGAAGAGGTCATTCGCTCGAAGATCTGCTACCGATTGGTAGCACATTTTTCAAGGCGAAGAGGATTCTCTCAAAGATCTGCTACCGATTGGTAGCACATTTTCAAGGCGAAGAGGATTCTCTCAAAGATCTGCTACCGATTGGTAGCACATTTTCAAGGCGAAGAGGATTCTCTCAAAGATCTGCTACCGATTGGTAGCACATTTTCAAGGCGAAGAGGATTCGTCTCAAAGATCTGCTACCGATTGGTAGCACATTTTCAAGGCGAAGAGGATTCTCTCAAAGATCTGCTACCGATTGGTAGCACATTTTCAAGGCGAAGAGGATTCTCTCAAAGATCTGCTACCGATTGGTAGCACATTTTCAAGGCGAAGAGGATTCTCTCAAAGATCTGCTACCGATTGGTAGCACATTTTCAAGGCGAAGAGGATTCTCTCAAAGATCTGCTACCGATTGGTAGCACATTTTCAAGGCGAAGAGCAGTCAGTCGCTCGAAGATCTGCTACCGATTGGTAGCACATTTTCAAGGCGAAGAGGGGTCAGGCGTCGAAGATCTGCTACCGATTGGTAGCACATTTTCAAGGCGAAGAGCAGTCAGTCGCTCGAAGATCTGCTACCGATTGGTAGCACATTTTCAAGGCGAAGGGAGTCAGTCGCTCGAAGATCTGCTACCGATTGGTAGCACATTTTCAAGGCGAAGAGCAGTCGCTCGAAGATCTGCTACCGATTGGTAGCACATTTTCAAGGCGAAGAGGATTCTCTCAAAGATCTGCTACCGATTGGTAGCACATTTTCAAGGCGAAGAGGATTCTCTCAAAGATCTGCTACCGATTGGTAGCACATTTTCAAGGCGAAGAGGATTCTCTCAAAGATCTGCTACCGATTGGTAGCACATTTTCAAGGCGAAGAGGATTCTCTCAAAGATCTGCTACCGATTGGTAGCACATTTTCAAGGCGAAGAGGATATCGCTCGAAGATCTGCTACCGATTGGTAGCACATTTTCAAGGCGAAGAGGATTCTCTCAAAGATCTGCTACCGATTGGTAGCACATTTTCAAGGCGAAGAGGATTCTCTCAAAGATCTGCTACCGATTGGTAGCACATTTTCAAGGCGAAGAGCATTCGTCTCGAAGATCTGCTACCGATTGGTAGCACATTTTCAAGGCGAAGAGCAGTCAGTCGCTCGAAGATCTGCTACCGATTGGTAGCACATTTTCAAGGCGAAGAGGATTCTCTCAAAGATCTGCTACCGATTGGTAGCACATTTTCAAGGCGAAGAGGAGTTCGTGGCTCGAAGATCTGCTACCGATTGGTAGCACATTTTCAAGGCGAAGAGCGAGTCAGCCGCTCGAAGATCTGCTACCGATTGGTAGCACATTTTCAAGGCGAAGAGGATTCTCTCAAAGATCTGCTACCGATTGGTAGCACATTTTCAAGGCGAAGAGGGAGTCGGCGTCGAAGATCTGCTACCGATTGGTAGCACATTTTCAAGGCGAAGAGCAGTCAGTCGCTCGAAGATCTGCTACCGATTGGTAGCACATTTTCAAGGCGAAGAGGATTCTCTCAAAGATCTGCTACCGATTGGTAGCACATTTTCAAGGCGAAGAGGATTCTCTCAAAGATCTGCTACCGATTGGTAGCACATTTTCAAGGCGAAGAGGATTCTCTCAAAGATCTGCTACCGATTGGTAGCACATTTTCAAGGCGAAGAGGATTCTCTCAAAGATCTGCTACCGATTGGTAGCACATTTTCAAGGCGAAGAGGATTCTCTCAAAGATCTGCTACCGATTGGTAGCACATTTTCAAGGCGAAGAGGATTCTCTCAAAGATCTGCTACCGATTGGTAGTACATTTTCAAGGCGAAGAGGATTCAGTCTCAAAGATCTGCTACCGATTGGTAGCACATTTTCAAGGCGAAGAGCAGTCAGTCGCTCGAAGATCTGCTACCGATTGGTAGCACATTTTCAAGGCGAAGAGGATTCTCTCAAAGATCTGCTACCGATTGGTAGCACATTTTCAAGGCGAAGAGCAGTCAGTCGCTCGAAGATCTGCTACCGATTGGTAGCACATTTTCAAGGCGAAGAGCAGTCAGTCAGCTCGAAGATCTGCTACCGATTGGTAGCACATTTTCAAGGCGAAGAGGATTCTCTCAAAGATCTGCTACCGATTGGTAGCACATTTTCAAGGCGAAGAGGATTCTCTCAAAGATCTGCTACCGATTGGTAGCACATTTTCAAGGCGAAGAGGATTCTCTCAAAGATCTGCTACCGATTGGTAGCACATTTTCAAGGCGAAGAGCATTCTCTCAAAGATCTGCTACCGATTGGTAGCACATTTTCAAGGCGAAGAGCAGTCGGTCGCTCGAAGATCTGCTACCGATTGGTAGCACATTTTCAAGGCGAAGAGGATTCTCTCAAAGACCTGCTACCGATTGGTAGTACATTTTCAAGGCGAAGAGCAGTCAGTTGCTCGAAGATCTGCTACCGATTGGTAGCACATTTTCAAGGCGAAGAGCAGTCAGTCGCTCGAAGATCTGCTACCGATTGGTAGCACATTTTCAAGGCGAAGAGCAGTCAGTCGCTCGAAGATCTGCTACCGATTGGTAGCACATTTTCAAGGCGAAGAGGATTCAGTCTCGAAGATCTGCTACCGATTGGTAGCACATTTTCAAGGCGAAGAGGATTCTCTCAAAGACCTGCTACCGATTGGTAGCACATTTTCAAGGCGAAGAGGATTCTCTCAAAGATCTGCTACCGATTGGTAGCACATTTTCAAGGCGAAGAGGATTCTCTCAAAGATCTGCTACCGATTGGTAGCACATTTTCAAGGCGAAGAGGATTCTCTCAAAGATCTGCTACCGATTGGTAGCACATTTTCAAGGCGAAGAGGATTCTCTCAAAGACCTGCTACCGATTGGTAGCACATTTTCAAGGCGAAGAGCAGTAGTCGCTCGAAGATCTGCTACCGATTGGTAGCACATTTTCAAGGCGAAGAGCAGTCAGTCGGCTCGAAGATCTGCTACCGATTGGTAGCACATTTTCAAGGCGAAGAGCAGTCGGTCGCTCGAAGATCTGCTACCGATTGGTAGCACATTTTCAAGGCGAAGAGGATTCTCTCAAAGATCTGCTACCGATTGGTAGCACATTTTCAAGGCGAAGAGCAGTCAGTCGCTCGAAGATCTGCTACCGATTGGTAGCACATTTTCAAGGCGAAGAGGATTCTCTCAAAGATCTGCTACCGATTGGTAGCACATTTTTAAGGCGAAGAGGATTCTCTCAAAGATCTGCTACCGATTGGTAGCACATTTTCAAGGCGAAGAGGATTCTCTCAAAGATCTGCTACCGATTGGTAGCACATTTTCAAGGCGAAGAGCAGTCAGTCTCGAAGATCTGCTACCGATTGGTAGCACATTTTCAAGGCGAAGAGGATTCTCTCAAAAATCTGCTACCGATTGGTAGCACATTTTCAAGGCGAAGAGCAGTCATTCGCTCGAAGATCTGCTACCGATTGGTTGCACATTTTCAAGGCGAAGAGGATTCTCTCAAAGATCTGCTACCGATTGGTAGCACATTTTCAAGGCGAAGAGGATTCTCTCAAAAATCTGCTACCGATTGGTAGCACATTTTCAAGGCGAAGAGCAGTCATTCGCTCGAAGATCTGCTACCGATTGGTTGCACATTTTCAAGGCGAAGAGGATTCTCTCAAAAATCTGCTACCGATTGGTAGCACATTTTCAAGGCGAAGAGGATTCTCTCAAAGATCTGCTACCGATTGGTAGCACATTTTCAAGGCGAAGAGCAGTCATTCGCTCGAAGATCTGCTACCGATTGGTTGCACATTTTCAAGGCGAAGAGGATTCTCTCAAAAATCTGCTACCGATTGGTAGCACATTTTCAAGGCGAAGAGGATTCTCTCAAAGATCTGCTACCGATTGGTAGCACATTTTCAAGGCGAAGAGGATTCTCTCAAAGATCTGCTACCGATTGGTAGCACATTTTCAAGGCGAAGAGGATTCTCTCAAAGATCTGCTACCGATTGGTAGCACATTTTCAAGGCGAAGAGGATTCTCTCAAAGATCTGCTACCGATTGGTAGCACATTTTCAAGGCGAAGAGGATTCTCTCAAAGATCTGCTACCGATTGGTAGCACATTTTCAAGGCGAAGAGGATTCTCTCAAGATCTGCTACCGATTGGTAGCACATTTTCAAGGCGAAGAGCATTCTCTCAGAAGATCTGCTACCGATTGGTAGCACATTTTCAAGGCGAAGAGGATTCTCTCAAAGATCTGCTACCGATTGGTAGCACATTTTCAAGGCGAAGAGGATTCTCTCAAAGATCTGCTACCGATTGGTAGCACATTTTCAAGGCGAAGAGGATTCTCTCAAAGATCTGCTACCGATTGGTAGCACATTTTCAAGGCGAAGAGGAGTCTCTCGAAGATCTGCTACCGATTGGTAGCACATTTTCAAGGCGAAGAGCAGTCAGTCGCTCGAAGATCTGCTACCGATTGGTAGCACATTTTCAAGGCGAAGAGCAGTCAGTCGGTCGAAGATCTGCTACCGATTGGTAGCACATTTTCAAGGCGAAGAGCAGCCAGGCTCGAGGATCTGCTACCGATTGGTAGCACATTTTCAAGGCGAAGAGCAGTCGCTCGAGGTCTGCTACCGATTGGTAGCACACGGGCAGTCGCTCGAGATCTGCTACCGATTGGTAGCACATTTTCAAGGCGAAGAGGATTCTCTCAGGATCTGCTACCGATTGGTAGCACATTTTCAAGGCGAAGAGCAGTCAGTCACTCGAAGATCTGCTACCGATTGGTAGCACATTTTCAAGGCGAAGAGCAGTCGCTCGAAGATCTGCTACCGATTGGTAGCACATTTTCAAGGCGAACAGCAGTCAGTCACTCGAAGATCTGCTACCGATTGGTAGCACATTTTCAAGGCGAAGAGGATTCTCTCAAAGATCTGCTACCGATTGGTAGCACATTTTCAAGGCGAAGAGCAGTCAGTCGCTCGAAGATCTGCTACCGATTGGTAGCACATTTTCAAGGCGAAGAGCAGTCAGTCGCTCGAAGATCTGCTACCGATTGGTAGCACATTTTCAAGGCGAAGAGGATTCTCTCAAAGACCTGCTACCGATTGGTAGCACATTTTCAAGGCGAAGAGGATTCTCTCAAAGATCTCCTACCGATTGGTAGCACATTTTCAAGGCGAAGAGCAGTCAGTCGCTCGAAGATCTGCTACCGATTGGTAGCACATTTTCAAGGCGAAGAGGATTCTCGTCAAAGATCTGCTACCGATTGGTAGCACATTTTCAAGGCGAAGAGGGATTCTTTCAAAGACCTGCTACCGATTGGTAGTACATTTTCAAGGCGAAGAGCAGTCAGTCGCTCGAAGATCTGCTACCGATTGGTAGCACATTTTCAAGGCGAACAGCAGTCAGTCGCTCGAAGATCTGCTACCGATTGGTAGCACATTTTCAAGGCGAAGAGGATTCTCCAAAGATCTGCTACCGATTGGTAGCACATTTTCAAGGCGAAGAGGATTCTTCAAAGATCTGCTACCGATTGGTAGCACATTTTCAAGGCGAAGAGGATTCTCTCAAAGATCTGCTACCGATTGGTAGCACATTTTCAAGGCGAAGAGGATTCTCTCAAAGATCTGCTACCGATTGGTAGCACATTTTCAAGGCGAAGAGCAGTCGGCGGCTCGAAGATCTGCTACCGATTGGTAGCACATTTTCAAGGCGAAGAGCAGTCAGTCAAAGATCTGCTACCGATTGGTAGCACATTTTCAAGGCGAAGAGGATTCTCTCAAAGATCTGCTGCCGATTGGTAGCACATTTTCAAGGCGAAGACGGATTCTCTCAAAGATCTGCTACCGATTGGTAGCACATTTTCAAGGCGAAGAGGATTCTCTCAAAGATCTGCTACCGATTGGTAGCACATTTTCAAGGCGAAGAGGATTCTCTCAAAGATCTGCTACCGATTGGTAGCACATTTTCAAGGCGAAGAGGATTCTCTCAAAGACCTGCTACCGATTGGTAGTACATTTTCAAGGCGAAGAGGTCAGTCCGCTCGAAGATCTGCTACCGATTGGTAGCACATTTTCAAGGCGAAGAGGATTCTCTCAAAGACCTGCTACCGATTGGTAGTACATTTTCAAGGCGAAGAGCAGTCAGTTGCTCGAAGATCTGCTACCGATTGGTAGTATATTTTCAAGGCGAAGAGCAGTCAGTCGCTCGAAGATCTGCTACCGATTGGTAGCACATTTTCAAGTCGAACAGCAGTCAGTCGCTCGAAGATCTGCTACCGATTGGTAGCACATTTTCAAGGCGAAGAGCAGTCAGTCGCTCGAAGATCTGCTACCGATTGGTAGCACATTTTCAAGGCGAAGAGGATTCTCTCAAAGATCTGCTACCGATTGGTAGCACATTTTCAAGGCGAAGAGGATTCTCTCAAAGATCTGCTACCGATTGGTAGCACATTTTCAAGGCGAAGAGGATTCTCTCAAAGATCTGCTACCGATTGGTAGCACATTTTCAAGGCGAAGAGCAGTCGTCGCTCGAAGATCTGCTACCGATTGGTAGCACATTTTCAAGGCGAAGAGGATTCTCTCAAAGATCTGCTACCGATTGGTAGCACATTTTCAAGGCGAAGAGCAGTCGCTCGAAGATCTGCTACCGATTGGTAGCACATTTTCAAGGCGAAGAGGATTCTCTCCAAAGATCTGCTACCGATTGGTAGCACATTTTCAAGGCGAAGAGGATTCTCTCAAAGATCTGCTACCGATTGGTAGCACATTTTCAAGGCGAAGAGGATTCTCTCAAAGATCTGCTACCGATTGGTAGCACATTTTCAAGGCGAAGAGGATTCTCTCAAAGATCTGCTACCGATTGGTAGCACATTTTCAAGGCGAAGAGGATTCTCTCAAAGATCTGCTACCGATTGGTAGCACATTTTCAAGGCGAAGAGGATTCTCTCAAAGATCTGCTACCGATTGGTAGCACATTTTCAAGGCGAAGAGGATTCTCTCAAAGATCTGCTACCGATTGGTAGCACATTTTCAAGGCGAAGAGGAGTCGCTCGAAGATCTGCTACCGATTGGTAGCACATTTTCAAGGCGAAGAGCAGTCGCTCGAAGATCTGCTACCGATTGGTAGCACATTTTCAAGGCGAAGAGGATTCTCTCAAAGATCTGCTACCGATTGGTAGCACATTTTCAAGGCGAAGAGGATTCTCTCAAAGATCTGCTACCGATTGGTAGCACATTTTTCAAGGCGAAGAGGATTCTCTCAAAGATCTGCTACCGATTGGTAGCACATTTTCAAGGCGAAGAGGATTCTCTCAAAGATCTGCTACCGATTGGTAGCACATTTTCAAGGCGAAGAGGATTCTCTCAAAGAACCTGCTACCGATTGGTAGTACATTTTCAAGGCGAAGAGGAGTCGTCGCTCGAAGATCTGCTACCGATTGGTAGCACATTTTCAAGGCGAAGAGGATTCTCTCAAAGACCTGCTACCGATTGGTAGTACATTTTTTCAAGGCGAAGAGCAGTCAGTTGCTCGAAGATCTGCTACCGATTGGTAGTATATTTTCAAGGCGAAGAGCAGTCAGTCGCTCGAAGATCTGCTACCGATTGGTAGCACATTTTCAAGTCGAACAGAGGTCAGTCGCTCGAAGATCTGCTACCGATTGGTAGCACATTTTCAAGGCGAAGAGGGCAGTCGCTCGAAGATCTGCTACCGATTGGTAGCACATTTTCAAGGCGAAGAGGATTCTCTCAAGATCTGCTACCGATTGGTAGCACATTTTCAGGCGAAGAGGATCTCTCAAAGATCTGCTACCGATTGGTAGCACATTTTCAAGGCGAAGAGGATTCTCTCAAAGATCTGCTACCGATTGGTAGCACATTTTCAAGGCGAAGAGCAGTCAGTCGCTCGAAGATCTGCTACCGATTGGTAGCACATTTTCAAGGCGAAGAGGATTCTCTCAAAGATCTGCTACCGATTGGTAGCACATTTTCAAGGCGAAGAGTAGTCAGTCGCTCGAAGATCTGCTACCGATTGGTAGCACATTTTCAAGGCGAAGGGATTCTCTCAAAGATCTGCTACCGATTGGTAGCACATTTTCAAGGCGAAGAGGATTCTCTCAAAGATCTGCTACCGATTGGTAGCACATTTTCAAGGCGAAGAGGGATTCTCTCAAAGATCTGCTACCGATTGGTAGCACATTTTTCAAGGCGAAGAGGATTCTCTCAAAGATCTGCTACCGATTGGTAGCACATTTTCAAGGCGAAGAGGGATTCTCTCAAAGATCTGCTACCAATTGGTAGCACATTTTCAAGGCGAAGAGGATTCTCTCAAAGATCTGCTACCGATTGGTAGCACATTTTCCAAGGCGAAGAGGATTCTCTCAAAGATCTGCTACCGATTGGTAGCACATTTTCAAGGCGAAGAGGATTCTCTCAAAGATCTGCTACCGATTGGTAGCACATTTTCAAGGCGAAGAGGATTCTCTCAAAGACCTGCTACCGATTGGTAGCACATTTTCAAGGCGAAGAGGATTCTCTCAAAGATCTGCTACCGATTGGTAGCACATTTTCAAGGCGAAGAGGATTCTCTCAAAGATCTGCTACCGATTGGTAGCACATTTTCAAGGCGAAGAGTGTCGCTCGAAGTTCTGCTACCGATTGGTAGCACATTTTCAAGGCGAAGAGGATTCTCTCAAAGATCTGCTACCGATTGGTAGCACATTTTCAAGGCGAAGAGGATTCTCTCAAAGATCTGCTACCGATTGGTAGCACATTTTCAAGGCGAAGAGGATTCTCTCAAAGATCTGCTACCGATTGGTAGCACATTTTCAAGGCGAAGAGGATTCTCTCAAAGATCTGCTACCGATTGGTAGCACATTTTTCAAGGCGAAGAGGATTCTCTCAAAGATCTGCTACCGATTGGTAGCACATTTTCAAGGCGAAGAGGATTCTCTCAAAGATCTGCTACCGATTGGTAGCACATTTTCAAGGCGAAGAGGATTCTCTCAAAGATCTGCTACCGATTGGTAGCACATTTTCAAGGCGAAGAGGATTCTCTCAAAGACCTGCTACCGATTGGTAGCACATTTTCAAGGCGAAGAGGATTCTCTCAAAGATCTGCTACCGATTGGTAGCACATTTTCAAGGCGAAGAGGATTCTCTCAAGATCTGCTACCGATTGGTAGCACATTTTCAAGGCGAAGAGCAGTCAGTCGCTCGAAGTTCTGCTACCGATTGGTAGCACATTTTCAAGGCGAAGAGGATTCTCTCAAAGATCTGCTACCGATTGGTAGCACATTTTCAAGGCGAAGAGCAGTCAGTCGCTCGAAGATCTGCTACCGATTGGTTGCACATTTTCAAGGCGAAGAGGATTCTCTCAAAAATCTGCTACCGATTGGTAGCACATTTTCAAGGCGAAGAGCAGTCATTCGCTCGAAGATCTGCTACCGATTGGTTGCACATTTTCAAGGCGAAGAGGATTCTCTCAAAGATCTGCTACCGATTGGTAGCACATTTTCAAGGCGAAGAGGATTCTCTCAAAGATCTGCTACCGATTGGTAGCACATTTTCAAGGCGAAGAGGATTCTCTCAAAATCTGCTACCGATTGGTAGCACATTTTCAAGGCGAAGAGGATTCTCTCAAAGATCTGCTACCGATTGGTAGCACATTTTCAAGGCGAAGAGCAGTCATTCGCTCGAAGATCTGCTACCGATTGGTAGCACATTTTCAAGGCGAAGAGGATTCTCTCAAAAATCTGCTACCGATTGGTAGCACATTTTCAAGGCGAAGAGCAGTCATTCGCTCGAAGATCTGCTACCGATTGGTTGCACATTTTCAAGGCGAAGAGGATTCTCTCAAAGATCTGCTACCGATTGGTAGCACATTTTCAAGGCGAAGAGCAGTCATTCGCTCGAAGATCTGCTACCGATTGGTAGCACATTTTCAAGGCGAAGAGGATTCTCTCAAAGATCTGCTACCGATTGGTAGCACATTTTCAAGGCGAAGAGGATTCTCTCAAAGATCTGCTACCGATTGGTAGCACATTTTCAAGGCGAAGAAGGATTCTCTCAAAGATCTGCTACCGATTGGTAGCACATTTTCAAGGCGAAGAGGATTCTCTCAAAGATCTGCTACCGATTGGTAGCACATTTTCAAGGCGAAGAGGATTCTCTCAAAGATCTGCTACCGATTGGTAGCACATTTTCAAGGCGAAGAGGATTCTCTCAAAGATCTGCTACCGATTGGTAGCACATTTTCAAGGCGAAGAGGATTCTCTCAAAGATCTGCTACCGATTGGTAGCACATTTTCAAGGCGAAGAGGATTCTCTCAGATCTGCTACCGATTGGTAGCACATTTTCAAGGCGAAGAGGATTCTCTCAAAGATCTGCTACCGATTGGTAGCACATTTTCAAGGCGAAGATCATTCTCTCAAAGATCTGCTACCGATTGGTAGCACATTTTCAAGGCGAAGAGCAGTCAGTCGCTCGAAGATCTGCTACCGATTGGTAGCACATTTTCAAGGCGAAGAGGATTCTCTCAAAGATCTGCTACCGATTGGTAGCACATTTTCAAGGCGAAGAGGATTCTCTCAAAGATCTGCTACCGATTGGTAGCACATTTCAAGGCGAAGAGCAGTCGTCTCCGAAGATCTGCTACCGATTGGTTGCACATTTTCAAGGCGAAGAGGAGTCAGTCGCTCGAAGATCTGCTACCGATTGGTAGCACATTTTCAAGGCGAAGAGGATTCATTCGCTCAAAGATCTGCTACCGATTGGTAGCACATTTTCAAGGCGAAGAGCAGTCAGTCGCTCGAAGTTCTGCTACCGATTGGTAGCACATTTTCAAGGCGAAGAGCAGTCAGTCGCTCGAAGATCTGCTACCGATTGGTAGCACATTTTCAAGGCGAAGAGGATTCTCTCAAAGAGCTGCTACCGATTGGTAGTACATTTTCAAGGCGAAGAGCAGTTGTCTCAAGATCTGCTACCGATTGGTAGTATATTTTCAAGGCGAAGAGCAGTCAGTCGCTCGAAGATCTGCTACCGATTGGTAGCACATTTTCAAGGCGAAGAGCAGTCTCTCGAAGACCTGCTACCGATTGGTAGTACATTTTCAAGGCGAAGAGCAGTCAGTTGCTCGAAGATCTGCTACCGATTGGTAGTATATTTTCAAGGCGAAGAGGATTCTCTCAAAGACCTGCTACCGATTGGTAGCACATTTTCAAGGCGAAGAGCAGTCAGTCGCTCGAAGATCTGCTACCGATTGGTAGCACATTTTCAAGGCGAAGAGGAGTCAGTCGCTCGAAGATCTGCTACCGATTGGTAGCACATTTTCAAGGCGAAGAGGATTCTCTCAAAGACCTGCTACCGATTGGTAGCACATTTTCAAGGCGAAGAGGATTCTCTCAAGATCTGCTACCGATTGGTAGCACATTTTCAAGGCGAAGAGGGATTCTCTCAAAGATCTGCTACCGATTGGTAGCACATTTTCAAGGCGAAGAGGATTCTCTCAAAGATCTGCTACCGATTGGTAGCACATTTTCAAGGCGAAGAGGATTCTCTCAAAGATCTGCTACCGATTGGTAGCACATTTTCAAGGCGAAGAGGATTCTCTCAAAGATCTGCTACCGATTGGTAGCACATTTTCAAGGCGAAGAGGATTCTCTCAAAGATCTGCTACCGATTGGTAGCACATTTTCAAGGCGAAGAGGATTCTCTCAAAGATCTCTACCGATTGGTAGCACATTTTCAAAAGCGAAGAGGATTCTCTCAAGATCTGCTACCGATTGGTAGCACATTTTCAAGGCGAAGAGGATTCTCTCAAAGATCTGCTACCGATTGGTAGCACATTTTCAAGGCGAAGGGCAGTCAGTCGCTCGAAGATCTGCTACCGATTGGTAGCACATTTTCCAAGGCGAAGAGGATTCTCTCAAAGATCTGCTACCGATTGGTAGCACATTTTCAAGGCGAAGAGGAGTCGTCGCTCGAAGATCTGCTACCGATTGGTAGCACATTTTCAAGGCGAAGAGGATTCTCTCAAAGATCTGCTACCGATTGGTAGCACATTTTCAAGGCGAAGAGCAGTCAGCTCGAAGATCTGCTACCGATTGGTAGCACATTTTCAAGGCGAAGAGGATTCTCTCAAAGATCTGCTACCGATTGGTAGCACATTTTCAAGGCGAAGAGCAGTCGTCTCGAAGTTCTGCTACCGATTGGTAGCACATTTTCAAGAGCGAAGAGGATTCTCTCAAAGATCTGCTACCGATTGGTAGCACATTTTCAAGGCGAAGAGCAGTCCGCTCGAAGATCTGCTACCGATTGGTTGCACATTTTCAAGGCGAAGAGGATTCTCTCAAAGATCTGCTACCGATTGGTAGCATATTTTCAAGGCGAAGAGGTCATTCGCTCGAAGATCTGCTACCGATTGGTTGCACATTTTCAAGGCGAAGGATTCTCTCAAAGATCTGCTACCGATTGGTATCACATTTTAGGCGAAGATATCTCTCAAAGATCCTGCTACAAATTAAGGTAGCACACTGTCAAGGCGAAGAGGATTCTCTCAAAAATCTGCTACCGATTGGTAGCACATTTTCAAGGCGAAGAGGAGTATCTCAAAGATCTGCTACCGATTGGTTGCACATTTTCAAGGCGAAGAGGATTCGCTCTCAAAGATCTGCTACCAATTGGTTGCATTTTTTCAAGGCGAAGAGGATTCTCTCAAAGATCTGCTACCGATTGGTAGCACATTTTCAAAAGCGAAGAGGATTCTCTCAAAAATCTGCTACCGATGTGGTAGCACATTTTTCAAGACGAAGAGGATTCTCTCAAAGATCTGCTACCGATTGGTAGCACATTTTCAAGGCGAGAGATCAGTCATTGCTCCAAGATCTGCTACCGATTGGTTGCACATTTTCAAGGCGAAGAGGAGTCAGTCTCTCGAAGATCTGCTACCGTATTGGTAGCACATTTTCAAGGCGAAAAGGATTCTCTCAAAGGTCTGCTACCGATTGGTAGCATTTTTTCAAGGCGAAAAGGATTCTCTCAAAGATTGCTACCGATTAGTAGCACATTTTCAAGAAGAAGAGGATTCTCTCAAAGATATGCTACCGATTGATAGCACATTTTCAAGGCGAGAGATCAAGTCGCTCGAGTGAGATCTGCCCTCGATTAGTTGCACATTTTCAAGGCGGAGAGGATTCTCTCAAAGATCTGCTACCGATTGGTAGCACATTTTTAAGGCGAAGAGGAGTCGCTCTAAGATCTGCTATCGATTGGTTTCTCATTTTCAAGGCGAACAGGTGATTCGCTCGAAGTTATGCTACCGATTGGTAGCACATTTTCAAGCGAAAAGTTCTCTCAAAGAGATGCGACCGATTGGTAGCATTTCAAGGCGAAGAGGAGTCGGTCGCTCGAAGATCTGCTACCGAGTAGTTGCACATTTTCAAGGCGAAGAGGATTCTCTCAAAAATCAGCTTCCGATTGGTAGCACATTTTCAAGGCGAAGAGCAGTCGCTCGAAGATCTGCTACCGATTGATTGATTTTTTTGTTGGTTGCACATTTTCAAGGAGAGAGGAGTCAGTCTCTCGAAGTTCTGCTACCGATTGGTAGCAATTTTCAAGGCGAAGAAGGATTCTCTCAAAGATCTGCTACCGATTGGTAGCACTTTTTTCAAGGCGAAGATCATTCTCTCAAAGATCACTAGATTGGTAGACATTTCAAGGCGAAGAGGAGTCAGTTGCTCGAAGATCTGCTACCGATTGGTTGCACATTTTCAAGGCGAAGGGGATTCTCTCAAAGATCTGCTGCCGATTGGTAGCACATTTTGAAGGAAAAGGGCAGTGATTGCTCGAAGATCTGCTACCTGATTAGTTGCACATTTTCAAGGCGAAGAGGATTATCTCAAAGATCTGCTACCGATTGGTAGCACATTTTCAGAAAATCGAAGAGGAGTTCTTTCAAAAAGATCTACTACTGATTGGTTGCACATTTTCAAGGCGAAGAGCATTCTCTCAAAGAGATCTGCTACCGTTTAGTAGCACATTTTCAAGGCGAAGATCATTCTCTCGAAGATCTGCTACCGATTGGTAGCACATTTTCAAAGTGAAGTAAATTCTCTCAAAGATCTGCTACCAATTGGTACTCATTTTCAAAAGAGGATTCTCCAAGATGACTACGATTGTAGCATTTGAAGGCGAAGAGGAGTCATCTCGAAGATCTGCTACCGATTGGTTGCACATTTTCGAGGCGAAGAGAAGTTAGTCGTCGAAGATCTGCTACCATTGGTTGCACATTTTCAAGGCGAAGGGATTCTCGTGCTAAGATCTGCTACCCGATTGGTAGCACATTTTCAAGACGAAGGGATCAATTCTGCTCGAAGATCTGCTACCGATTGGTTGCACATTTTCAAGGCGAAGGGGATTCTCTCAAAGATCTGCTACCGATTGGTAGCACATTTTCAAGGCGAAGAGCAGTCGCTCGAAGATCTTGTACCGGTTGGTAGCACATTTTCAAGGCGAAGAGGAGTCTCGTCGAAGTTCTGCTACCGATTGGTAGCACATTTTCAGAGCGAAGAGGATTCTCTCAAGATCTTTGATTATTGCTACATTTGAAGAATGGTTGGCGAAGAGGGTTCGAT
This sequence comes from Mesorhabditis spiculigera, assembly GCA_958295435.1. NCBI lineage: Eukaryota > Metazoa > Nematoda > Chromadorea > Rhabditida > Rhabditidae > Mesorhabditis > Mesorhabditis spiculigera. The sequence goes on along the minus strand of CATQJA010002698.1, from coordinate 789,234 downwards.
TAAAAGATCTGCTACCGATTGGTAGCACTTTTTCTAGGCGAAGAGGATTCTCTCAAAGATCTGCTACCGATTGGTAGCACATTTTCAAGGCGAAGAGGAATATGTCCAAGATCTGCTACCGATTGGTAGCACATTTTCCAAGGCGAAGAGGATTCTCTCAAAGATCTGCTACCAATTGGTAGCACATTTTCAAGGCGAAGAGGAGTCACTCGAAGATCTGCTACCGATTGGTAGCACATTTTCAAGGCGAAGAGGAGTTCTCTCAAAGATCTGCTACCGATTGGTAGCACATTTTCAAGGCGAAGAGCAGTCGCTCGAAGATCTGCTACCGATTGGTACCACATTTTCAAGGCGAAGGGATTCTCTCAAAGATCTTCTACCGATTGGTAGCACATTTTCAAAAGCGAAGAGCAGTCGCTCGAAGATCTACTACCGATTGGTAGCACATTTTCAAGGCGAAGAGGATTCTCTCAAAGATCTGCTACCGATTGGTAGCACATTTTCAAGGCGAAGAGGAGTCTGTCAAAGATCTGCTACCGGTTGGTAGCACATTTTCAAAGCGAGGAGGTTTCTCTCAAAGATCCTCCTACCGATTGGTAGCACATTTTCCAAGGCAGAGAGGAGTCTCTCAAAGATCTGCTACCGATTGATAGCACATTTTCAAGGCGAAGAGAAGTTCTCTCAAAGATCTGCTACCGATTGGTTGCACATTTTCAAGGCGAGGAGGATTCGCTCGAAGATCGCGCCGATTGGTAGCACATTTTCAAGGCGAAGAGGATTCTCTCGAAGATCTGCTACTGGATTGGTAGCACATTTTCAAGGCGAAGAGGAGTCTCTCGAAGATCTGCTACCGATTGGTAGCTTTTGTTCAAGGCGAAGAGGAGTCTCTCGAAGATCTGCTACCGATTGGTAGCACATTTTCAAGGCGAGAGAGGATTCTCTCAAAGATCCTGCTACCGATTGGTAGCACATTTTCAAAACGAAGAGAAGTCTCTCGAAGATCTGCATACCGATTGGTAGCTTATTTTCAAGGCGAGGAGTAGTTCTCTCAAAGGTGTGCTACACGATTGGTAGCACATTTTCAAGGCGAAGAGCAGTCGCTCGAAGATCTGCTACCGAATAAATGGTAGCATATTTTCAAAACGAAGAGGGTTCTCTCGAAGATCTGCTACCGATTGGTAGCACATTTTCAAGGCCGAAGGGATATTCGCTCGAAGATCCTGCTGTCGATTGGTAGCATTTTTCAAGGCGAAGAGGATTTCTCTCAAAGATCTGCTACCGATTGGTGCAGCACATTTTAAAGGCGAAGGCAGTCGCTCGAAGATCAACTACCGATTGGTAGCACATTTTCAAGGCTGAAGATAGTTCTCTCGAAGATCTGCTACCGATTGGTAGCACATTTTCAAGGCGAAGAGCAGTCGCTCGAAGATCTGCTACCGATTGGTAGCACATTTTCAAGGCGAGGAGCATCGCTCGAAGATCTGCTACCGATTGGTAGCACATTTTCCAAGGCGAAGAGCAGTCGCTCGAAGATCTGCTACCGATTGGTACGCTTATTTTCAAAACGAAGGGGATTTCTATCTCCAAGATCTGCTTCCGATTGGTAGCACATTTTCCAAGGCGAAAGCAGTCGCTCGAAGATCTGCTACCGATTGGTAGCACATTTTCAAGACGAAGGGATTCTCTCAAAGATCTGCTACCGATTGGTAGCACACTTTTCAAGGCGAAGAGCAGTCGCTCGAAGATCTGCTGCCGATTGGTAGCACATTGTCAAGGCGATGAGGATTCAATCTCGAAGATCTGCTACCGATTGGTAGCACATTTTCAAGGCGAAGAGCAGTCGCTCGAAGATCTGCTACCGATTGGTAGCACATTTTCAAGGCGAAGAGGATTCTCTCAAAGATCTGCTACCGATTGGTAGCACATTTTCAAGGCGAAGAGCAGTCGCTCGAAGATCTGCTACCGATTGGTAGCACATTTTCAAGGCGATGAGGGTTCTCTCAAAGATCTGCTACCAGTTGGTAGCGGGTTTTCCAAGGCGAAGAGCAGTCGCTCGAAGATCTGCTGCCGATTGGTAGCACGTTTTCCAAGGCGATGAAGGATTCTCTCAAAGATCTGCTACCGATTGGTAGCACATTTTCAAGGCGAAGAGGATTCTCTCAAAGATCTGCTACCGATTGGTAGCACATTTTCAAAAGCGAAGAGCGGTCGCTCAAAGATCTGCTACCGATTGGTAGCACATTTTCAAGGCGAAGAGGAGTCTCTCGAAGATCTGCTACCGATTGGTAGCACATTTTCAAGGCGATGAGGAGTCTCTCGAAGATCTGCTACCGATTGGTAGCACATTTTCAAGGCGAAGAGGATGATCTCTCGAAGAGATCTGCTACCGATTATTTAGCGGCATTTTCAAGGCGAAAGATTCGCTCGAAGATCTGCTACCGATTGGTAGCACATTTTCAAGGCGAAGAGCAGGTTCTCTCGAAGATCTGCTACCGATTGGTAGCACATTTTCAAGGCGGAGGGAGTCAGCTCCGAAGATCTGCTACCGATTGGTAGCACATTTTCAAGGCGAAGAGGAGTCTCTCGAAGATCTACCTCTCACCTCTCACTCGAGTCTCCTCTCTTCTCTCTTTCTCTCTGCTACCGACTGGTAGCGCATTTTCCAGACGAAGAGAAGTTGCTCAAAGATCTGCTACCGAGTGGTAGCAAATTTTCCAAAGGCGAAGAGGAGTCTCTCAAAGATCTGCTGCCGATTGGTAGCACATTTTCAAGGCGAAGAGCAGTCGCTCCGAAGATCTACTACCTCGATTGGTAGCGCGTTTTCTAGGCGAAGAGGAGTCTTTCGAAGATCTACTACCGATTGGTAGCACATTTTCCAAGGCGAAGAGGAGTCTCTCAAGAGATCTGCTACACCGATTGGTAGCACATTTTCAAGGCGAAGGGAATTGCTCGAAGATCTGCTGCCGATTGGTAGCACATTTTCAAGGCGAGGAGCAGTTCGCTCGAAGATCTGCTACCGATTGGTAGCACATTTTCAAGGCGAAGAGCAGTCGCTCGAAGATCTGCTACCGATTGATAGCACATTTTTAAGGCGAAGAGGATTCTCTCGAAGATCTGCTACCGATTGGTAGCACGTTTTCAAGGCGAAGAGGATTCTCTCAAAGATCCTGCTACCGAGTGGTAGCACATTTTCCAAGGCGAAGAGGAGTCTCTCAGAAGATCTGCTACCGATTAGTAGCATTTTTTCAAGGCGAAGAGGATTCTCTCAAGGATCTGCTACCGATTGGTAGCACATTTTCAAGGCGAGGAGGGGTTCGCTCGAAGATCTGCTACCGATTGGTAGCACATTTTCAAGGCGAAGAGCAGTCTGCTCGAAGATCTAGCTACCGATTGGTAGCACATTTTCAAGGCGAAGAGGAGTCTCTCGAAGATCTGCATATGGATTGGTAGTTCATTTTCAAGGCGAAGGAGATTTTCTCAAAGATCTGCTACCGATTGGTAGCACATTTTTCAAGGCGAAGAGAATTCTCTCAAAGATCTGCTACCGATTGGTAGCACATTTTCAAGGCGAAGAGGATTCCTCTCAAAGATCTGCTACCGATTGGTAGCTTTGGTTTTCAAGGCGAAGAGCAGTCGCTCGAAGATCTGCTACCGATTGGTAGCACATTTTCAAGGCCCAGAGGATTCTCTCAAAGATCTGCTACTGATTGGTAGCACATTTTCTAGGCGAAGAGCGGTCGGCTCGAAGATCCTGCTACAAAATTAGTAGCACATTTTCAAGGCGATTTTTAAAGAGAAGTCTCTCAAAGATCTGCTACCAATTGTGTAGCTGATTTTCAAGGCCAGGAGGATTCTCTCAAAGATCTGCTACCTGATTGGTAGCACATTTTTCAGGCGAAGAGCAGTCGCTCGAAGATCTGCTACCGATTGGTAGCATATTTTCAAGAGCGAAGAGGATTCTCTCAAAGATCTGCTACCGATTGGTAGCACATTTTCAAGGCGAAGAGCGGTCAGCTCGAAGATCTGCTACTAGGTTGGTAGCTTGTTTTCAAGGCGAAGAGGATTTCTCTCAAAGATCTGCTACCGATTGGTAGCACATTTTCAAGGCGAAGTGCAGTCGCTCGAAGATCTGCTACCGATTGGTAGCACATTTTCAGGACGAAGAGGAGTCGCTCGAAGATCTGCTACCGAATTGGTTTTAGCACATTTTTAAGGCGAAGAGCAGTCGCTCGAAGATCTGCTACCGATTGGTAGCACATTTTCAAGGCGAAGAGGATTCTCTCAAAGATCTGCTACCGATTGGTAGCACATTTTCAAGGCGAAGAGCGGTCGCTCGAAGATCTACTACCGATTGAGTAGCACATTTTCAAGGCGAAGAGGAGTCTCTCCAAAGAGTCTGCTACCAATTGGTAGCACATTTTCAAGGCGAGAGAGGATTCTCTCGAAGATCTGCTACCGATTGGTAGCACATTTTCAAGGCGATAGGAGTCTCTCGAAGATCTGCTACCGATTGGTAGCACATTTTCAAGGCGAAGAGGAGTCTCTCGAAGATCTGCTACCGATTGGTAGCACATTTTCAAGGCGAAGAGCAGTCGCTCGAAGATCTGCTACCGATTGGTATTACATTTTCAAAACCGAAGAGGATTCTCTCATCAGATCTGCTCCCGATTGGTAGCGCATTTTCAGGGCGAAGAGCAGTCGCTCGAAGATCTGCTACCGATTGGTAGCACATTTTCAAGGCGAAGAGGATTCTCTCAAAGATCTGCTACCGATTGGTAGCACATTTTCAAGGCGAAGAGCAGTCGCTCGAGAGATCTGCTACCGATTGGTAGCACATGTTCAAGGCGATGAGGATTCTCTCAAAGATCTGCTACCGATTGGTAGTACATTTTCAAGGCGAAGAGGAGTCTCTCAAAGATCTGCTACCGATTGGTAGCACATTTTGAAGGAGAAGAGGATTCTCTCAAGATCTGCTACCGATTGGTAGCACATTTTCAAGGCGAGAGAGGATCGCTCGAAGATCTGCTACCAATTGGTAGCACTTTTTTCAAGGACGATGAGGATTCTCTCAAAGATCTACTACCGATTGGTAGCACAATTTTCAAGGCGAAGAGGATTCTCTCCAAAGATCTGCTACCGATTGGTAGCACATTTTGAAGGCGAAGAGGATTCTCTCAAAGATCTGCTACCGATTGTGTAGCGCATTTTCAAGGCGAAGAGCAGTGGATTCTCTAGAAGATCCTCTACAAATTGGTAGCATTTTTGAAGGCGAAGAGGATTCTCTCAAAGATCTGCTACCGATTGGTAGCACATTTTCAAGGCGAAAAAAAGTCGCTCGAAGATCTGCTACCGATTGTTAGCTTTATTTTGAGGGCGAAGAGGATTCTCTCAAAGATCTGCTACCGATTGGTAGAGCATTTTCAAGGCGAAGAGGATTCGCTCAAAGATCTGCTACCGATTAGTAGCACATTTTGAAGGCGAAGAGGATTCTCTCAAAGATCTGCACCTGATTAGTAGCACATTTTCAAGGCGAGAGAGGGTCGTCTCGAAGATCTGCTACCGATTGGTAGCACATTTTTGGAAGAGCGAAGAGGATTCTCTCAAGTCTGGTGGGGTAGAAGATCTGCTGCCAATTGGTAGCACATTTTCAAGGCGAAGAGGATTCTCTCAAAGGTCTGCTACCGATTGGTAGCATATTTTCAAGGCGAAGGGATTCTCTCAAGATCTGCTTTACCGATTGGTAGCACATTTTGAAGGCGAAAGGATTCTCTCAAAGATCTGCTACCGATTGGTAGCACATTTTCAAGGCGAAGAGGATTCTCTCAAAGATCTGCTACGAGATTGGTAGCACATTTTCAAGCGAAGAGGATTCTCTCAAAGAATTACTACCGATTGGTAGCACATTTTCAAGAGAGAAGAGGATTCTCTCAAGATCTGCTACCGATTGGTAGCACATTTTCAAGGCGAAGAGGATTCAGGTCGAAGCTCTGCTACCGATTGGTAGCTTCATTTTCAAGCAGAAGGGATTCTCTCAATGATTGCTACCGATTGGTAGCACATTTTCAAGGCGAAGAGGATTCTCTCAAAGATCTGCTACCGATTGGTAGCACATTTTCAAGGCGAAAGGATTCTCTCAAGACCTGCTACCGATTGGTAGCATTTTTTCAAGACGAAGAGGAGTCGCTCAATGATCTGCTACCGATTGGTAGCACATTTTCAAGGCGAAGAGGGGTCTCTCGAAGATCTACTACCGATTGGTAGCACATTTTCAAGGCGAAGAGGATTCGCTCGAAGATCTGCTACCGATTGGTAGCACATTTTCAAGGCGAAGAGGAGTCTCTCGAAGATCTGCTACCGATTGGTAGCACATTTTCAAGGCGAGAGAGGATCCTCTCAAGATGCTGCTTTCCACCCGAGGTGGTAGCACATTTTCAAGGCGAAGAGCATTCGCTCGAAGATCTGCTACCGATTGGTAGCACATTTTCAAGGCAGAAGAGGATTCTCTCAAAGATCTGCTACCGATTGGTAGCACATTTTCAAGGCGAAGGGAGTCTCTCGAAGATCTGCTACCGATTGGTAGCACATTTTCAAGGCGAAGAGGATTCTCTCAAAGATCTGCTACCGATTGGTAGCACATTTTCAAGGCGAAGAGGATTCTCTCAAGATCTGCGACTGATTGGTAGCACATTTTCAAGGCGAAGAGCAGTCGCTCGAAGATCTGCATACCGATTGGTAGCACATTTTCAAGGCGACGAGGATTCCTCTCCAAAGATCTGCTACCGATTGGTAGCACATTTTCAAGGCGAAGAGGAGTCGCTCGAAGATCTGCTACCGATTGGTAGCACATTTTCAAGGCGAAGAGGATTCTCTCGAAGATCTGCTACACGATTGGTAGCACATTTTCAAGGCGAAGAGGGGTCGCTCCGAAGATCTGCTACCGGTTGGTAGCACATTTTCAAGGCGAAGAGCAGTCGCTCGAAGATCTGCGACCGATTGTTTAGCACATTTTCAAGGCGAAGAGGATTCTCTCAAAGATCTGCTACCGATTGGTAGCACATTTTCAAGCGAAGAGCAGTCCGGGCTCGAGGATCTGCTGCCGATTGGTAGCACATTTTCAAGGCGAAGAGGATTCGCTCGAAGATCTGCTACCCGATTGGTAGCACTTTTTCAAGGCGAAGAGCAGTCCCTCGAAGTTCTTGCTACTGAATTGGTACCTTAGTTTTCGAGGACGAAGAGCGGTAGCTCAGAAGTTCTGTTACCGATCTGTTAGCGCATTTTCAAGGCGAAGAGGATTCTCTCAAAGATCTGCTACCGATTGGTAGCACATTTTCAAGGCGAAGAGCAGTCGCTCGAAGATCCTGCTACCGATTGGTAGCACATTTTCCAAGGCGAAAAGGATTCGCTCAGAGATCTGCTTTCGATTGGTAGCACATTTTCAAAGAAGAGGAGTCTCTCGAAGATCTGCTACCGATTGGTAGCACATTTTCAAGGCGAAGTGCAATCGCTCGAAGATCTGCTACCGATTGGTAGCACATTTTCAAGGCGAAGAGGATTCTCTCAAAGATCCTGCTACCGATTGGTAGCACATTTTTCAAGGCGAAGTGCATCGCTCGAAGATCTGCTACCGATTGGTCGCACATTTTCAAGGCGAAGAGGATTCTCTCAAAGATCTGCTACCGATTGGTAGCACATTTTCAAGGCGAAGAGGAGTCGGCTCGAAGATCTGCTACCGATTGGTAGCACATTTTCAAGGCGAAGAGGATTCTCTCAAAGATCTGCTACCGATTGGTAAGCACTTTGTTCAAGGCGAAGAGGATTCGCTGCGAAGATCTGCTACCGATTGGTAGCACATTTTCGAGGCGGAGAGGATTCGCTCGAAGATCTGCTACCGATTGGTAGCACATTTTCCAAGAGCGAAGAGGGAGTCGGCTCAAAGATCTGCTACCGATTGGTAGCACATTTTCAAGGCGATGATCAATCGCTCGAAGATCTGCTACCGATTGGTAGCACATTTTCAAGACGAGAGAGGATTCTCTCAAAGATCTGCTACCGATTGGTAGCACATTTTGAAGGCGAAGAGGAGTCATCTCGAAGATCTGCTACCGATTGGTAGCACATTTTTGAAAACGATGAGGATTCTCTCAAAGATCTGCTACCGATTGGTAGCACATTTTTGAAGGCGAAGGGCACTAGCTCGAAGATCTGCTACCGATTGGTAGCACATTTTGAAGGCGAAGAGGATTCTCTCAAAGATCTGCTACCCGTTGGTAGCCTACATTTTGAAGGCGAAGAGGATTCTCTCCAAGATCTGCTACCGATTGGTAGCACATTTTGAAGCGAAAGGGATTCGCTCGAAGATCTGCTAACGATTGGTAGCACATTTTCCAAGGCGAAGAGGAGTCTCTCGAAGATCTGCTACCCGATTGGTAGCACATTTTCAAGAGCGAAGAGGATTCTCTCAAAGATCTGCTACCGATTGGTAGCACATTTTCAAGGCGAAGAGGAGTCTCTCCAAGATCTGCTACCGATTGGTAGCACATTTTCAAGGCGAAGAGGATTCGCTCGATAATCTGCTACCGATTGGTAGCAAATTTTCAAGGCGAGGAGAATACTCTCGAAGAGATCTGCTACCGATTGGTAGCACATTTTCAAGGCGATGAGGGTTCTCTCAAGATCTGCTACAAATTGATACGCTTTTTTTCCAAGGCGAAGAGGATTCTCTCAAAGATCTGCTACCGATTGGTAGCACATTTTGAAGAGCGAAGAACTAGTCATCTCGAAGATCTGCTACCGATTGGTAGCACATTTTTCAAGGAGATGAGGATTCTCTCAAAGATCTGCTACCGATTAATAGCACATTTTACGAAGGCGACGAGGACTCTCTCGAAGATCTGCTACCGATTGGTAGCACATTTTGAAGGCGAAGAGGTTCTCTCAAAGATCTGCTACCGATTGGTAGCAGACATTTTGAAGGCGAGGGGGATTCCTCTCGAATGTTGGAGGAGATGTGGATCTGCTACGGATTGGTAGCACATTTTCAAGGCGAAGTGGATTCTCTCAAAGATCTTGCGACCGATTGGTACTTTGTTTTCCAGGGCGAAGAGGAGTTTATACAAAGATCTGCTACCGATTGGTAGCACATTTTCAAAGCGAAGAGGAGTTCTCTACAAGATCTGCTACCGATTGGTAGCACATTTTCAAGGCGAAGAGGATTCTCTCAAAAGATCTGCTACCGATTGGTAGCACATTTTTCAAGGCGAAGAGGAGTCGTCTCCAAAGATCTGCTACCGATTGGTAGCACATTTTCAAAGCGATAGGGGATTCTCTAAAAGATCTGCATACCGATTGGTAGCACATTTTCAAGGCGAAGAGGATTCTCTCGAAGATCTGCTACCGATTGGTAGCACATTTTCAAGGCGGAGAGTTTAATTTCTCTCAAAGATCTGCTACCGATTGGTAGCACATTTTCAAGGCGAAGAGGAGTCTCTCGAAGATCTGCTACCGATTGGTAGCACATTTTCAAGGCGAAGAGCAGTCGCTCGAAGATCTGCATACCGATTGGTAGCACATTTTCAAGGCGAAGAGGAGTCTCTCGAAGATCTGCTACCGATTGGTAGCACATTTTCCAAGAGCGAAGAGGATTCTCTCAAAGATCTGCTACCGATTGGTAGCATTTTAATTACATTTTCAAGGCGATGAGTATTCTCTCGAAGATCTGCTACCGATTGGTAGCACATTTTCGAGGCGAAGAGGATTTCTCTCAAAGATCTGCTACCGATTAGTAGCACATTTTCAAGACGAAGAGCAGTCGCTCGAAGATCTGCTACCGATTGGTAGCATATTTTCAAGGCGAAGAGGATTCTCTCAAAGATCTGCTACCGATTGGTAGTACATTTTCAAGGCGAAGAACGATCGCTCGAAGATCTGCTACCGATTGGTAGCATATTTTCAAGGCGAAGAGGATTCTCTGCAAAGATCTGCTACCGATTGGTAGCACATTTTCGAGGCGAAGAGCAGTCGGCTCCGAAGATCTGCTACCGATTGGTAGCACATTTTCCAAGGCGAAGAGCAGTCGGCTCGAAGATCTGCTACCGATTGTTAGCACATTTTCAAGGCGAAGAGGATTCTCTCAAAGATCTGCTACCGGGAGTTGGTAGCACATTTTCAAAGGCGAAGAGGGATTCTCTCAAAGATCTGCTACCGATTGGTAGCACATTTTCAAGGCGATGATGAGGGATTCTCTCCAAGATCTGCTACCGATTGGTAGCGCTTTTTTAAGGCGAAGAGGTTTCTCTCCAAAGATCTGCTACCGTTGGTGGCACGGTTTCAAGGCGAAGAGCAGTCGCTCCGAAGATCTGCTACCGATTGGTAGCACATTTTCAAGGCGAAGAGGATTCTCTCAAAGATCTGCTACCGATTGGTAGCAATTTTCAAGGCGAAGAGCGGTCGGCTCGAAGATCTGCTACCGATTGGTAGCGCATTTTCAAGGCGAAGAGCAGTCGCTCGTAGATCGCTACCGATTGGATAGCACGTTTTCAAGGCGAAGAGGATTCTCTCAAAGATCTGCTACCGATTGGTAGCACATTTTCAAGGCGAAGAGCAGTCGCTCGCAAATCTGCTACCGATTGGTAGCACATTTTGAAAAGCGAAGAGGATTCTCTCAAAGATCTGCTACCGATTGGTAGCACATTTTCCAAGGCGAAGAGCAGTCGCTCGAAGATCTGCACTACTCGATTGGTAGCACATTTTAAAAGCGAAGAGGATTCTCTCAAAGATCTACTACCGATTGGTAGCACATTTTCAAGGCGAAGAGCAGTCGCTCGAAGATCTGCTACCGATTAGCGTAGTACATTTTCAAAGCGATGAGGATTCTCTCAAAGATTGCTACCGATTGGTAGCACATTTTCAAGGCGAAGAGGAGATTCTCTCAAAGATCTGCTACCCGATTGGTAGCACATTTTGAAAGGCGAGGAGGATTCTCTCAAGAGATCTGCTACCGATTGGTAGCACATTTTCAAGCTGAAGGAGGATTCTCTCAAAGATCTGCTACCGATTGTTAGCACATTTTGAAAGCGAAGAGCAGTCGCTCGAAGATCTGCTAACGATTGGTAGCACATTTTCAGAGGCGAAGGGGATTTCTCTCGAAGATCTGCTTCCGATTGGTGGCACATTTTCAAGGCGAAGAGGATTCTCTCAAAGATCTGCTACCGATTGGTAGCACGATTTTCAAGCGAAGAGGATTCTCTCAAAGATCTGCTACCGATTGGTAGCACATTTTCAAGGCGAAGAGGATTCTCTAAAAGATCTGCTACCTGATTGGTAGTACATTTTCAAAGTGAAGAGGATTCTCTCAAAGATCTGCTACCGATTGGTAGCACATTTTCAAGGCGAAGAGGATTCTCTCGAAGATCTGCTACCGATTGGTAGCACATTTTCAAAGCGAAGAGGATTCTCTCAAAGACCTGCTACCGAATGGTAGCACATTTTCCAAGCCGAAGAGGATTCTCCTCGGCCTGATCTGCCTACCGATTGGTAGCACATTTTCAAGGCGAGAAGAGGATTCTCCTCAAAGATCTGCTACCGATTGGTAGCACATTTTCAAGGCGAAGAGCAGTCGCTCCGAAGATCTGCTACCGATTGGTAGCACATTTTCAAGGCGATGAGGGATTCTCTCAAAGATCTTTTACCGATTGATAGCACATTTTCCAAAACGAAGAGAATTCTCTTAAAGATCTGCTACCGATTGGTAGCACATTTTCAAGACGAAGAGGATTCTCTAAAAGATCTGCTACCAAATTGAGTAGCACAATTTCAAAGCGAAAAGGAGTCAGCTCGAAGATCTGCTACCAATTGTGAACACCTTTTCAAGACGAAGAGGATTCTCTCAAAGATCTGCTACCGATTGGTAGCACATTTTCAAAGCGAAGAGGATTCTCTCAAAGATCTGCAACCAATTAGTATCACCTTTTAAAGGCATATGAGTTCTATCAGAGATCTGCTACCGGTTGGTAGCACATTTTCAAGACGAAGAGGATTCTCTCAAAGATCTGCGTTCCGATTGGCAGCACATTTTCAAGGCGAAGAGCAGTCGCTCGAAGATCTCACTATGGAATGTGTAGCGACATTTTCAAGGCGAAGGGATTCTCTCAAGATCTGCTACCGATTGGTAGCACCTTTTCAAACGAAGAGCAGTCGGCTCGAAGATCTGCTACCAATTGGTAGCACATTTTCAAAGCGAAGAGGATTCTCTCAAAGATCTGCTACCGATTGCTTGCACATTTTCAAGGCGAAGAGCAGTCGCTCGAAGATCTGCTACCGATGGGTAGTAGCATTTTCAGAAAGGCGAAGAGAAGTCACTCGAAGATCTGCTACCGATTAATAGCACATTTTCGAAGGCGAAGAGGATTCTCTCAAAGATCATGCTACAGATTGGCTGGCACATTTTCAAGGCGATGGGGATTCTCTCCGAGATCTGCTACCGATTGGTAGCACATTTTCAAGGCGAAGAAGATTCCTCTCAAAGATCTGCTACCGATTGGTAGCACATTTTCAAGGCGAAGAGCAGTCGCTCGGAGATCTGCTACCGATTGGTTGCACATTTGTGCTAAGGCGAAGAGGAGTCTCTCAAAGATCTGCTACCAGTTGGTAGCACATTTTCAAGGCGAAGAGCGTCGCTCCGAAGATCTGCTAATAATTGTGTAACACATTTTCAAGGCGAAGAGGGATTCTCTCAAAGATCTGCTACCGATTGGTGGCATGTTTTCAAGGCGAAGAGCAGTCGCTCGAAGATCTGCTACCCGATTACTTGCTTACATTTTGAAGGCGAGAGGATTCTCCTCAAAGATCTGCTACCGATTGGTGGCACATTTTCAAGGCGAAGAGCAGTCGCGCTCGAAGATCTGCTACAGATTGGTAGCATCATTTGGTAGGCGATGAGGATTCTCTCAAAGATCTGCTACCGATTGGTAGCACATTTTCAAGGCGAAGAGGAGGTGGTAGAAGATCTGCTACCGATTGGTAGCACATTTTCAGGGCGATGAGGATTCTCTCAAAGATCTGCTGCCGATTGAGTAGCACATTTTCAAGGCGAAGAGCAGTCGCTCGAAGATCTGCTACCGATTGGTAGCACATTTTCAAGGCGAGGCAGAATCGCTCGAAGATCTATTACCGATTGGTAGCACATTTTCAAGGCGAAGAGATTCTCTCAAAGATCTGCTACCAGTTGGTAGCACATTTTCAAGGCGAAGAGCAGTCGCTCGAAGATCTGCTACCGATTAGTAGCACATTTTCAAGACGAAGAGGATTCTCTCAAAGATCTGCTACCGATTGGTAGCACATTTTTCAAGGCGAAGAGCAGTCGCTCGAAGATCTGCTACCGATTGGTAGCACATTTTTAGGGCGAAGAGGATTCTCTCAAAGATCTGCTACCGATTGGTAGCTTGTTTTCAAGGCGAAGAAACTGTCCGCTCGAAGATCTGCTACCGAATTTGATATTTGCACTTGGTCAGGGCGAAGAGAGGATTCTCTCAGAGATCTGCTATCGATTGGTAGCACATTTTCAAGGCGGAGAGCAGTCGCTCGAAGATCTGCTACCGATTAGTAGCACATTTTCAAGGCGAAGAGGATTCTCTCAAAGATCTGCTACCGATTGGTAGCACATTTTCAAGGCGAGGCATTCGCTCCGGGATCTGCTACCGATTGGTAGCACATTTTCAGGGCGATGAGGATTCTCTCAAAGATCTGCTACCCGATTGGTAGTTCACATTTTCAAGGCGAAGAGGATTCTCTCAAAGATCTGCTACCGATTGGTAGCACATTTTTAAGGCGAAGAGGATTCTCTCAAGATCTGCTACCGATTGGTAGCACATTTTCCAAGGCGAAGAGGATTCTCTCAAAGATCTGCTACCGATTGGTAGCACATTTTCTTGGCGAAGAGGATTCTCTCAAGATGTGCTACCGATTGGATAGCACATTTTTCAAGGCGAAGAGGGAGTTCTCTCAAAGATCTGCTACCGATTGGTAGCACATTTTCAAAGCGAAGAGGATTCTCTCTAAGACCTGCTACCGAATGGTAGCACATTTTCAAGCCGAAGAAGATTCTCTCAATGATCTACTACCGATTGGTAGCACATTTTCAAGGCGAAGAGGATTCTCTCAAAGATCTGCTACCGATTGGTAGCACATTTTCAAGGCGAAGGAGCAGTCGCTCGAAGATCTGCTACCGATTGGTTTAGCACATTTTCAAGAGAGAGGAGAGTTCTCTCAAAGATTGCTACCGATTGGTAGCTGTTTTTCAAGGGAAGAGAGTGGCTCGAAGATCATGCCGATTGGTAGCAATTCAAGGCGAAGAACGGTCGCTCTCGAAGATCTGCTACAGATTGGTAGCACATTTTCAAGGCGAGGAGTCGGCTCGAAGATCTACTACCGATTGGTAGCACATTTCCAAGGCGAAGAGCAGTCTTTCTAAGATCTGCTACCGATAGGTAGCACATTTTCAAGGCGAGAGGATTCTCTCAAAGATCTGCTACCGATTGGTAGCACATTTTCAAGGCGAAGAGGACTCCTCAAAGATCTGCTACCGATTGGTAGCACATTTTCAAAGCGAAGAGGATTCTCTCAAAGAGGTGCATTCCGAGTGGTAGTACATTTTCAAGGCGAAAGGATTCTCTCAAAGATGCTACCGATTGGTAGCACATTTTCAAGGCGAAGAGGATTCTCTCGAAGATCTGCTGCCGATTGGTAGCACATTTTCAAGAGCGAAGAGGATTCTCTCAGAGATCTACTACCGATTGGTACTACGTTTTAAAAGCGAAGAGCAGTCGCTCGAGAGATCTGCTACCGATTGGTGGCACATTTTCAAGGCGAAGAGGAGTCTCTCGAAGATCTGCTACCGATTGGTAGCACATTTTCAAGGCGAAGAGGATTCTCTCAAGAGATCTGCTACCGAGTTGGTAGCACATTTTCAAAGCGAAGAGGATACTCTCAGAGATCTGGTACAAGATTCGGTAGCACATTTTCAAAGGCGAAGAAAGATTCGCTGGAAGATCTGCTACCGATTGGTAGCACAGTTTTCAGTTTAGCGAGAGAGGATTCTCTCAAGATCTGCTACCGATTGTGTATCACATTTTCAAAGGCGAAGAGGATTCTCTCAAAGATCTGCTACCGATTGGTAGCACTTTTTCAAGGCGAAGAGCAGTCGCTCGAAGATCTGCTACCGATTGAGTAGCACATTTTCAAGGCAGAAGAGGATTCTCTCAAAGATCTGCTACCGAATGAAGTAGCACATTTTCAAGCCGAAGGAGGATTCTCTCAAGAGATCTGCTACCGATTGGTAGCACATTTTCAGAGCGAAGAGGATTCTCTCAAAGATCTGCTACCGGTTCGGTAGCACATTTTCAAGCCGAAGAGGATTCTCTCAAAGGTCTGCTACCCGAATGGTAGCACATTTTTAAGGCGAAGAGGATTCTCTCAAAGAGATCTGCTACCGATTGGTAGCACATTTTAAAGGCGAAGAGGATTCTCTCAAAGAGTCTGCTACCGATTGGTAGCACATTTTCAAGGCGAAGAGCAGTCGCTCGAAGATCTGCTACCGATTGAGTAGCACATTTTCAAGGCGAAGAGGGATCGCTCGAGAGATCTGCTACCGATTGGCTAGCGAATTTTCAGAAGCGAAGAGCAGTCGCTCGAAGATCTCGCTACCGATTGGTAGCGACACTTTCAATGGCGAAGAGCAGTCGCTCGAAGATCTGCGACCGATTGGTAGCACATTTTCAAGGCGAAGAAAGTCGGTCAACAGATCTGCGACCGATTGGTAGCACATTTTCAAGGCGAAGAGCAGTCGGCTCGAAGATCTGCGACCGATTATTAGCACATTTCCAAGCCGAAGAGGATTCTCTCAGAAGATCTGCTACCGATTGGTAGCACATTTTTCAACCGAAGAGGATTCTCTCAAAGATCTGCTACCCGAATGGTAGCACATTTTCTTCGAAGAGGATTCTCTCCAAAGATCTGCTACCGATTGGTAGCACATTTTCAAGGCGAAGGGGTTCTCTCAAGATCTGCTATCGATTGGTAGCTTTTTTTCAAGCCGAGGGATTCTCTCAAGATCTGCTCCCCGGTTGGTAGCACATTTCCAAGGCGAAGAGCGGTCGCTCGAAGATCTGCTACCGATTGGTAGCACATTTTCAAGGCGAAGAGAGCGGCTCGAAGATCTGCTACCGATTATTGGCACATTTTCAAGGCGAGGAGGTCGCTCGAAGATCTGCTACCGATTGGTAGCACATTTTCAAAGCGAAGAGCAGTCGGCTCGAGATCTGCGACCGATTGGTAGCACATTTTTCAAGCCGAAGAGGATTCTCAAAGATCTGCTACCGATTGGTAGCACATTTTTCAAGCCGAAGGGATTCTCTCCTAAGGATCTGCTACCGAATGGTAGCGCATTTTCAAGCCGAAGAAGATTTCTCTCAAGATCTGCTACACAATTGGTAGCACTTTTCAAGCGAAGAAGGATTCTCTCAAAGATCTGCTACCGGTTGGTAGCACATTTTCAAGGCGAGAGAGCAGTCGCTCGAAGATCTGCGACCGATTGGTAGCACTATTTTCAAGCCGAAAGAGGATTCTCTCCAAGATCAGCTACCGAATGGTAGCACATTGTCAACCGAGGAGGTTTCTCTCAATGATCTGCTACCGTTTAGTAGTACTATTTTCAAGGCGAAGAGCAGTCGCTCGGAGATCTGCGACCGATTGGTAGCACATTTTTAAGGATTCCCGATCTGTCTTTGTTTCGGCGAAGAGGATTCTCTCAAAGATCATGCTACCGATTAGGCTCATTTTCAAGGCGAAGAGGATTCTCTCAAAGATCTGCTACCGATTGGTAGCAAATTTTCAACCCGAAGAGGTTTCTCTAAAAGATCTGCTACCGAATGGTAGCTACATTTCTAAGGCCGAAGAGGATTCTCTCGAAGAGTCTGCTACCGATTGGTAGCACATTTTCTGCGAAAGGAGGAGGATTCTCTCAATGATCTGCTACTGATTGTTGCAGCACATTTCCAAGCCGAAGAGGATTCTCTCAAAGATCTGCTACCGAATGGTAGCACATTTTCAACCCGAAGAGGATTCTCTCAAGATCTGCTACCGATTGGTAGCACATTTCCTAACCGAAGAGGGATTCTCTCAAGATCTTAACTACCGATTTGTGGGGCATTTTCTAGCCCGAGAGGATTCTCTCAAGATCTGCTACCGAGTTGGTAGCGTTTTTCAAGGCGAAGAGGAGTCGCTCAGAAGATCCTGCTACCGAGTGGTAGCACATTTTCAAGGCGAAGAGGAGTCTCTCGAGAGATCTGCGACCGATTAGTAGCATATTTTAAACCCGAAGAGGATTCTCTCAAAGATCTGCTACCGATTGGTAGCACATTTTCAAGCCGAAGAGGATTCTCTCAAAGATCTGCTACCGATTGGTAGCACATTTTAAGGAGGGGGTTCTCTCAAAGATCTGCTATCGATTGGTATGGGAGTTCTCGTGTATATTGTTCAAGGCGAAGAAGGATTCTCTCAAGATCTGCTACCGATTGGGCAGCACATTTTCAAAACGAAGAGGATTCTCTCAAAAGATCTGCTACCGATTGGTAGCACATTTTTAAGGCGAGAGAGGAGTCTCTCGAAGATCTGCTACCGATTGGTAGCACATTTTCAAGGCGAAGAGCAGTCGCTCGACGGAATCTGCCTACCGATTGGTAGCACATTTTCAAGGCGAAGAGCAGTCGCTCGAAGATCTGCTACTGGTTGGTAGCACATTTTCCAAGGCGAAGGCATCGCTCGAGATCTGCTACCGATTGGTAGCACATTTTTCAAGGCGAAGAGCGGTCGCTCGAAGATCTGCTACCGGTTGGTAGCACATTTTCAAGGCGAAAAGCAGTCGGCTCGAAGATCTGCTACCGGTTGGTAGCACATTTTCAAGGCGAAGAGGAGTCAGCTCGAAGATCTGCTACCGATTGGTAGCACATTTTCAAGGCGAGGAGCATCGCTCGAGATCTGCTACTCGATTAGTAGCACATTTTCAAGCCGAAGAGGATTCTCTCACAAGATCTGCTACCGATTGGTGGGGCACATTTTCAAGGCGAAGAGGATTCTCTCAAGATCTGCTACCGATTGGTAGCACATTTCAAGGCGAAGGAGGATTCGCTCGAAGATCTGCTACCGATTGGTAGCACATTTTCCAAGGCGAAGGGGATTCTCTCAAAGATCTGCTACCGAATGGTAGCACATTTTCAAGGCCGAAGAGGATTCTCGAGATCTGCTACAGATTGGTAGCACTTTTATTCAAGGCGAAGAGGATTCTCTCAAAGATCTGCTACCGATTGGTAGCACATTTTCAAGGCGAAGAGGATTCTGCTCGAAGATCTGCTACCGATTGAGCACATTTTCAAGGCGAAGAGGATTCTCTCAAAGATCTGCTACCGATTGGTAGCACATTTTCAAGGCGAAGAGGATTCCTCTCTGAAGATCCTGCTACCGATTGGTAGCACATTTTCAAGGCGAAGAGGATTCTCTCAAAGATCTGCTACCGATTGGTAGCATATTTTCAAGCCGAAGAGGATTCTCTCAAAGATCTGCTACCGATTGGTAGCACATTTTCAAGGCGAAGAGATTCTCTCAAGATCTGCTACGAATGGTAGCACATTTTCCAGCCGAAAGAGGATTCTCTCAAAGATCCTACCGATTGGTAGCACATTTTCAGGCGAAGAGGATTCTTCTCAAAGATCTGCTACCGATTGGTAGCACATTTTCAAGCCGAAGAGGATTCTCTCTAAAGATCTGCTACCGAATGGTAGCACATTTTCAAGGACGAAGAGGATTCGCTCAAAGATCTGCTACCGATGGTAGCACATTTTCAAGGCGAAGAGGATTCTTCAAAGATCTGCTACCGATTGGTAGCACATTTTCAAGGCGAAGAGGATTCTCTCGAAGATCTGCTACCGATTGGTAGCACATTTTCAAGGCGAAGAGGATTCTCTCAAAGATCTGCTACCGATTGGTAGCACATTTTCAAGGCGAAGAGGATTCTCTCAAAGATCTGCTACCGATTGGTAGCACATTTTCAAGGCGAAGAGGATTCTCTCAAAGATCTGCTACCGATTGGTAGCACATTTTCAAGGCGAAGAGCAGTCGCTCGAAGATCTGCTACCGATTGGTAGCACATTTTCAAGGCGAAGAGCAGTCGCTCGAAGATCTGCTACCGATTGGTAGCACATTTTCAAGGCGAAGAGCAGTCGCTCGAAGATCTGCTACCGATTGGTAGCACATTTTCAAGGCGAAGAGCAGTCTCTCGAAGATCTGCTACCGATTGGTAGCACATTTTCAAGCCGAAGAGGATTCTCTCAAAGATCTGCTACCGAATGGTAGCACATTTTCAAGCCGAAGAGGATTCTCTCAAAGATCTGCTACCGATTGGTAGCACATTTTCAAGCCGAAGAGGATTCTCTCAAAGATCTGCTACCGAATGGTAGCACATTTTCAAGGCGAAGAGGAGTCTCTCGAAGATCTGCTACCGATTGGTAGCACATTTTCAAGGCGAAGAGTAGTCGCTCGAAGATCTGCTACCGATTGGTAGCACATTTTTCAAGGCGAAGAGCAGTCGCTCGAAGATCTGCTACCGATTGGTAGCACATTTTCAAGGCAAGATCAGTTCTCTCAAAGATCTGCTACCGATTGGTAGCACATTTTCAAGCCGAAGAGGATTCTTCTCAAAGATCTGCTACCGATTGGTAGCACATTTTCAAGGCGAAGAGGATTCTCTCAAAGATCTGCTACCGATTGGTAGCACATTTTCAAGGCGAAGAGGATTCTCTCAAAGATCTGCTACCGATTGGTAGCACATTTTCTAGCCGAAGAGGATTCTCTCAAAGATCTGCTACCGAATGGTAGCACATTTTCAAGCCGAAGAGGGATTCTCTCAAAGATCTGCTACCGAATGGTAGCACATTTTCCGGCCTTTTGAAGAGGATTCTCTCAAAGATCTGCTACCGATTGGTAGCACATTTTCAAGGCGAAGAGCAGTCGCTCGAAGATCTGCGACCGATTGGTAGCACATTTTCAAGCCGAAGAGGATTCTCTCAAAGATCTGCTACCGATTGGTAGCACATTTTCAAGCCGAAGAGGATTCTCTCAAAGATCTGCTACCGATTGGTAGCACATTTTCAAGCCGAAGAGGATTCTCTCAAAGATCTGCTATCGATTGGTAGCACATTTTCAAGCCGAAGAGGATTCTCTCAAAGATCTGCTACCGAATGGTAGCACATTTTCAAGCCGAAGAGGATTCTCTCAAAGATCTGCTACCGATTGGTAGCACATTTTCAAGGCGAAGAGCAGTCGCTCGAAGATCTGCGACCGATTGGTAGCACATTTTCAAGCCGAAGAGGATTCTCTCAAGATCTGCTACCGAATGGTAGCACATTTTTCAAGCCGAAGAGGATTCTCTCAAAGATCTGCTACCGATTGGTAGCACATTTTCAGGCCGAAGAGGATTCTCTCAAAGATCTGCTACCGAATGGTAGCACATTTTCAAGCCGAAGAGGATTCTCTCAAAGATCTGCTACCGATTGGTAGCACATTTTCAAGGCGAAGAGGATTCTCTCAAAGATCTGCTACCGATTGGTAGCACATTTTCTAGCCGAAGAGGATTCTCTCAAAGATCTGCTACCGAATGGTAGCACATTTTCAAGCCGAAGAGGATTCTCTCAAAGATCTGCTACCGATTGGTAGCACATTTTCAAGGCGAAGAGCAGTCGCTCGAAGATCTGCTACCGAATGGTAGCACATTTTCAAGCCGAAGAGGATTCTCTCAAAGATCTGCTACCGAATGGTAGCACATTTTCAAGCCGAAGAGGATTCTCTCAAAGATCTGCTATCGATTGGTAGCACATTTTCAAGCCGAAGAGGATTCTCTCAAAGATCTGCTATCGATTGGTAGCACATTTTCAAGCCGAAGAGGATTCTCTCAAAGATCTGCTACCGAATGGTAGCACATTTTCAAGCCGAAGAGGATTCTCTCAAAGATCTGCTATCGATTGGTAGCACATTTTCAAGCCGAAGAGGATTCTCTCAAAGATCTGCTACCGATTGGTAGCACATTTTCTAGCCGAAGAGGATTCTCTCAAAGATCTGCTACCGAATGGTAGCACATTTTCAAGCCGAAGAGGATTCTCTCAAAGATCTGCTACCGATTGGTAGCACATTTTCAAGGCGAAGAGGATTCTCTCAAAGATCTGCTATCGATTGGTAGCACATTTTCAAGCCGAAGAGGATTCTCTCAAAGATCTGCTACCGAATGGTAGCACATTTTCAAGCCGAAGAGGATTCTCTCAAAGATCTGCTACCGATTGGTAGCACATTTTCAAGGCGAAGAGCAGTCGCTCGAAGATCTGCTACCGATTGGTAGCACATTTTCAAGGCGAAAAGCAGTCGCTCGAAGATCTGCTACCGAATGGTAGCACATTTTCAAGCCGAAGAGGATTCTCTCAAAGATCTGCTACCGATTGGTAGCACATTTTCAAGGCGAAGAGGATTCTCTCAAAGATCTGCTATCGATTGGTAGCACATTTTCAAGCCGAAGAGGATTCTCTCAAAGATCTGCTATCGATTGGTAGCACATTTTCAAGCCGAAGAGGATTCTCTCAAAGATCTGCTACCGAATGGTAGCACATTTTCAAGCCGAAGAGGATTCTCTCAAAGATCTGCTATCGATTGGTAGCACATTTTCAAGCCGAAGAGGATTCTCTCAAAGATCTGCTACCGAATGGTAGCACATTTTCAAGCCGAAGAGGATTCTCTCAAAGATCTGCTACCGATTGGTAGCACATTTTCAAGGCGAAGAGCAGTCGCTCGAAGATCTGCTACCGATTGGTAGCACATTTTCAAGGCGAAAGCAGTCGCTCGAAGATCTGCTACCGATTGGTAGCACATTTTCAAGCCGAAGAGCAGTCGCTCGAAGATCTGCGACCGATTGGTAGCACATTTTCAAGCCGAAGAGGATTCTCTCAAAGATCTGCTACCGATTGGTAGCACATTTTCAAGCCGAAGAGGATTCTCTCAAAGATCTGCTACCGAATGGTAGCACATTTTCAAGCCGAAGAGGATTCTCTCAAAGATCTGCTACCGATTGGTAGCACATTTTCAAGGCGAAGAGGATTCTCTCAAAGATCTGCTACCGATTGGTAGCACATTTTCTAGCCGAAGAGGATTCTCTCAAAGATCTGCTACCGATTGGTAGCACATTTTCTAGCCGAAGAGGATTCTCTCAAAGATCTGCTACCGAATGGTAGCACATTTTCAAGCCGAAGAGGATTCTCTCAAAGATCTGCTACCGATTGGTAGCACATTTTCAAGGCGAAGAGGATTCTCTCAAAGATCTGCTACCGATTGGTAGCACATTTTCTAGCCGAAGAGGATTCTCTCAAAGATCTGCTACCGAATGGTAGCACATTTTCCGGCCGAAGAGGATTCTCTCAAAGATCTGCTACCGATTGGTAGCACATTTTCAAGGCGAAGAGCAGTCGCTCGAAGATCTGCTACCGATTGGTAGCACATTTTCAAGGCGAAAAGCAGTCGCTCGAAGATCTGCTACCGATTGGTAGCACATTTTCAAGGCGAAGAGGATTCTCTCAAAGATCTGCTACCGATTGGTAGCACATTTTCTAGCCGAAGAGGATTCTCTCAAAGATCTGCTACCGAATGGTAGCACATTTTCAAGCCGAAGAGGATTCTCTCAAAGATCTGCTACCGATTGGTAGCACATTTTCAAGCCGAAGAGGATTCTCTCAAAGATCTGCTACCGATTGGTAGCACATTTTCAAGCCGAAGAGGATTCTCTCAAAGATCTGCTACCGAATGGTAGCACATTTTCAAGCCGAAGAGGATTCTCTCAAAGATCTGCTACCGATTGGTAGCACATTTTCAAGGCGAAGAGGATTCTCTCAAAGATCTGCTATCGATTGGTAGCACATTTTCAAGCCGAAGAGGATTCTCTCAAAGATCTGCTACCGATTGGTAGCACATTTTCAAGGCGAAGAGCAGTCGCTCGAAGATCTGCTACCGATTGGTAGCACATTTTCAAGGCGAAAAGCAGTCGCTCGAAGATCTGCTACCGATTGGTAGCACATTTTCAAGGCGAAGAGCAGTCGCTCGAAGATCTGCTACCGATTGGTAGCACATTTTCAAGGCGAAGAGCAGTCGCTCGAAGATCTGCGACCGATTGGTAGCACATTTTCAAGCCGAAGAGGATTCTCTCAAAGATCTGCTACCGATTGGTAGCACATTTTCTAGCCGAAGAGGATTCTCTCAAAGATCTGCTACCGAATGGTAGCACATTTTCCGGCCGAAGAGGATTCTCTCAAAGATCTGCTACCGATTGGTAGCACATTTTCTAGCCGAAGAGGATTCTCTCAAAGATCTGCTACCGAATGGTAGCACATTTTCCGGCCGAAGAGGATTCTCTCAAAGATCTGCTACCGATTGGTAGCACATTTTCAAGCCGAAGAGGATTCTCTCAAAGATCTGCTACCGATTGGTAGCACATTTTCAAGGCGAAGAGCAGTCGCTCGAAGATCTGCTACCGATTGGTAGCACATTTTCAAGCCGAAGAGGATTGTCTCAAAGATCTGCTACCGAATGGTAGCACATTTTCAAGCCGAAGAGGATTGTCTCAAAGATCTGCTACCGAATGGTAGCACATTTTCAAGCCGAAGAGGATTCTCTCAAAGATCTGCTACCGAATGGTAGCACATTTTCAAGGCGAAGAGGATTCTCTCAAAGATCTGCTACCGAATGGTAGCACATTTTCAAGGCGAAGAGCAGTCGCTCGAAGATCTGCTACCGATTGGTAGCACATTTTCAAGCCGAAGAGGATTGTCTCAAAGATCTGCTACCGAATGGTAGCACATTTTCAAGCCGAAGAGGATTGTCTCAAAGATCTGCTACCGAATGGTAGCACATTTTCAAGCCGAAGAGGATTCTCTCAAAGATCTGCTACCGAATGGTAGCACATTTTCAAGGCGAAGAGGATTCTCTCAAAGATCTGCTACCGATTGGTAGCACATTTTCAAGCCGAAGAGGATTCTCTCAAAGATCTGCTACCGATTGGTAGCACATTTTCAAGGCGAAGAGGATTCTCTCAAAGATCTGCTACCGATTGGTAGCACATTTTCAAGCCGAAGAGGATTCTCTCAAAGATCTGCTACCGATTGGTAGCACATTTTTCAAGCCGAAGAGGATTCTCTCAAAGATCTGCTACCGATTGGTAGCACATTTTCAAGGCGAAGAGCAGTCGCTCGAAGATCTGCTACCGATTGGTAGCACATTTTCAAGGCGAAGAGCAGTCGCTCGAAGATCTGCTACCGAGTGGTAGCACATTTTCAAGGCGATGAGGATTCTCTCAAAGATCTGCTACCGATTGGTAGCACATTTTCAAGGCGAAGAGCAGTCGCTCGAAGATCTGCTACCGATTGGTAGCACATTTTCAAGCCGAAGAGGATTCTCTCAAAGATCAGCTACCGAATGGTAGCACATTTTCAAGCCGAAGAGGATTCTCTCAAAGATCTGCTACCGATTGGTAGCACATTTTCAAGGCGAAGAGGATTCTCTCAAAGATCTGCTACCGATTGGTAGCACATTTTCAAGCCGAAGAGGATTCTCTCAAAGATCTGCTACCGAATGGTAGCACATTTTCAAGCCGAAGAGGATTCTCTCAAAGATCTGCTACCGATTGGTAGCACATTTTCAAGGCGAAGAGGATTCTCTCAAAGATCTGCTACCGATTGGTAGCACATTTTCAAGCCGAAGAGGATTCTCTCAAAGTTCTGCTACCGATTGGTAGCACATTTTCAAGCCGAAGAGGATTCTCTCAAAGATCTGCTACCGAATGGTAGCACATTTTCAAGCCGAAGAGGATTCTCTCAAAGATCTGCTACCGAATGGTAGCACATTTTCAAGCCGAAGAGGATTCTCTCAAAGATCTGCTACCGATTGGTAGCACATTTTCAAGGCGAAGAGGATTCTCTCAAAGATCTGCTACCGATTGGTAGCACATTTTCAAGGCGAAGAGCAGTCGCTCGAAGATCTGCTACCGATTGGTAGCACATTTTCAAGCCGAAGAGGATTCTCTCAAAGATCTGCTACCGATTGGTAGCACATTTTCAAGGCGAAGAGGATTCTCTCAAAGATCTGCTACCGATTGGTAGCACATTTTCAAGGCGAAGAGGATTCTCTCAAAGATCTGCTACCGATTGGTAGCACATTTTCAAGGCGAAGAGGATTCTCTCAAAGATCTGCTACCGATTGGTAGCACATTTTCAAGGCGAAGAGGATTCTCTCAAAGATCTGCTACCGATTGGTAGCACATTTTCAAGGCGAAGAGGATTCTCTCAAAGATCTGCTACCGATTGGTAGCACATTTTCAAGGCGAAGAGCAGTCGCTCGAAGATCTGCGACCGATTGGTAGCACATTTTCAAGGCGAAGAGGATTCTCTCAAAGATCTGCTACGTTTCAAAACTGTTTCCAGATGCTGATCCACTTCATCATCGCCGACCACCACAGCCGCGCCGAGCTGATGGTGCTCTGGTTCACCGAGCTGTACACGCAGTATTTAGGGTGCGCTAGTTTCTCGCGGAGTCATTTTTGCTTTTCCAGGTACAGCTTCTGCGGGGCGGACAAGTCCGACAAGCAGGCGGCGAAAGAAGCCGCCCTCGGGAAGTACAACATGATCGTCGACAAGTTTTTGCGGAAGCTCGTGGCAAAGGGGTTGCTGAACGAGATGTAAGCGCGATTTTGGCTTTTTCGACGGCTTCATCGCGTATTTAATTTTTTTGTGAATTTCAGAAGCGCAAGTTTCTAGATTTTGATTCACTTAGAAATTAAAAAAAGAAATTTACTTGGCTTATTGAATTTTCTGACCGATTTTCACAAATTTGTCCAATTCACTTTCACCAAATCTACTCATTGGCTCCTCAGGCCGTAATTCAATTAATTTAGACCGTATTAAAATTCACAAAGATTAAATTTGAGACAAAAACGAGGCCTTTTGTCAAATTTTTCGGTATTTTTGGGCTCTAGGAGCCATTTTGACGCTTTTTTTGACTCCTCAGGCCGTATTTGTCACGTTTTCCTCCAATTCAGGGTCTTCCACCGCTTCTACCTGGAAGCCCCCCCTGCTCAGCCCGGCGGCAATGACTATATTCAAGGAGGCCTGCTTGTCACAGGTCAAACCAGCCTTTTTGACGCTGATCATCTCCTTTTCAGTCGTACGGCCTAGAGATATTTTTATTCAGATACGACTAAGCCGGAAATTCAACTAAGTCGATTCCGCTCACTCATATTCAAATAAGCATCCTTTAATCGACTAAGGCTATCCCAATCTGAATAAGGATTCTCTAATTCGAATAGGCTTAGTCGAATTAGTCGAATCTTAGCCGAGTAAGCTCATTCCTGACTTTCCTTTGCTAAAATTTGGCAAAGTGAGATTTCCATCAACAGAATTTCCGGGTATTTCCATTTTTTCATAGCAATTCCTCGTTCGCATTTGGCATTCGGCGAACCTTAGTGCGAGAACGTTAGTTGCTTGCATATCTTAGTTGAATAATAACATCTCTAGTACGGCCACATCTGCTTGATCACGCTTCGCGAGATGATCATCGGCCGGGTCGACTTCCGCGAGACGTTACTCCGGCTGTTGATCGACATCAGCGTCCAGGACGTGGCGGGGTGAGTAGCGGCTACTCGATCGAGTATCACGGCTTTTAGACGTCGGTGGAGGCCTCCAAGACGGCAAAGGAGTTGTTCACGTTCCGCTTCATCCGGGACATCCTCGTCAGGCTGCTCAAGGACAATCTCCAGAAGTGCACCGTCACGCCGCCGCCACCTTCCTTCGCCAAGCCCGGCTTGCGCGTTAAAATAAACAGGCCTCTAATGCCAGCTGCTTGAATTCCCTGAACTTCTTGAAGTCGTCGCGAGCGCTTGAGCACCCTCATCCGCGTCTCGAGCCCGCCCACATCATCGCCGTCGTCCCCGGGCCAGCAGAAGTCGTGCCTGGCGCATCAGCTTGAGCCGCGCGTGCTACAAAAATTTGGAACGGAAAAATAAACAGGCCTGTATGCCGATCCATGAACTCGTTGAACTCGTCGCGGGCGCTCGGGCATTAGCATCCGCATCTTGAACCCGTCCGTCCCCGCTGTCGTCGTCGCCTCCCGGGCCGGCAGAAGTCGGGCATCGTCGGCGGCGGCGCGGGACATCGGGCGGCCCATCCCAGCGTGTAGTCGTCATCATCAAGAGGTGTACGTGACTTTAGGCAAATCGCGCTTATTTTTATACCAGATATCTTATCAAGATTACGGCCACTTTCCGGAATTCCTGGTGGCTAGTACGCTAATTCGAATTTTAAGGTATTCTTATGCAAAATGCGAAAAATTTGCAAATTTACGTTTTTATATCCCTTTTTTCAGCCAGCACCCACCGAGTGGACCGACAAACTGTACTCCATCGCCGTGCAGACGTACCTGGAGCTGATCCCGCAAGACCCCGCCCTCATCCACTACCTGGCCAGCGTGTACGCCGTCGGAAACAATTTGCTGAAAAAGGTAAGCTTTTGAAATTCTACGCATAGCTTGACGTTGTTTTAATCAAACCTTAAAATACCTCAAAAGTTTAAATTTTAAAAAATGCAAAAATAGTAATTGCGTGAGCGTGAAAATAACGTATTTTTGCGCTAATGATCATCTACCCTTTTCAGGCGATACTCCAAAAAATCGAGCTGCCCATCGCCAACCACACGGACACGTCAGAGATTGTCAACCTGATCAACAACTGCCCGCAGAAAGCCGAGACGCTGGTGGCGCGTATCGTCCACGTGCTATCTGTTAATAGTAAGGATTCGTTAGCTACTTAATTTTTACCAGGGTTGAAAAGCCGCTTCGCGACTTTTCAACCCTGGCCCCGTGTCGAAAGCAAAAGCTCCCCTGACCCTCCCAGAGTGTAAATACACCATCGGGGATAAACCCGAAGGGGAGAGCCAGGGGTTTGCCACCTCTTGCCTCCGGCCCTATCAACCACTGGAATACTAATGCGCGCTCGGTGTTCAGATGGTAGTAATACAGTGCATTTGCTAAAGACCTGGAAATGGATTAAGAGAACACGTTTATTAGAAGTACAGAATATATCGGCACAGGTAAAAGGGTGTCTGACAGGGAAAATACAGAGTGTCGAAGACAAGGCAGACGAGAGTGTTTGGGGTGTCGAACGGTTGCATTCGCCTGAGGTTTACTGTGCCCCGGATAGTGGTAAACCACGTCCCCGGCTCACAGCACTCTCACCAAGCCGTGCCGAAGCAACGACTGGCCGCAACACCCTTTCGGGATAGCGGGGGGAATTGCGAGAGCAATTAATCCCAGAGAGCGCCGGAGGGCGCTGGCACAGCCCGCTACGATAGGATCGTCGCGGCGAGACCCTTGGCATGTTGCCAACCCCTGTTATCCCGCGTAATTCATCCTCGAAACTCCTAGGAGATGAAATCTCGTAGGAAAGTTTCGACACTCCCGGCCCGCGCTGAGCCAGAAAGTGCCGCCACCGGTGAGGGCAGCAAGGGGAAACTACGACAGGGAGGTTGAGTGGGAGCCTCGCGGCAGCCCAAAAATTTACAAACTCGTCGGCCCGGCCCGGGGGAAATGGTGGGTACAGAGGGACCATATACAGGTGGAATATAAAACTGTACTGGGGGGCGGGAGGACGAAAGTTGGTAAGTAAAACCTAGGGGATAGGGCAACTGACAATAAAATAGTTGGACGGCGCTAAGGAGCCCGTACTCCTGCCGTACCAACTGGGGAAAGGGAAGGGAACTTATCGGATTGTGTCGTAGAGTTGGCGGTGAGCTTGTGACGCTGACGAGAAGGCGCAATGCTAGATGTCGGTAGTCGTCCGGCAGGTTGCGCTTGAACGACGGCGTGGCCATTGAACTTGTGTCACAGAGGCGGCTAGTCGGTGGCGGTGAAGGTTCCGAAGGACCTTGAGTGTCGCGGATGGCAGGGGAAGAATCCTCTCACGAAACCTCCTTCAGCCAAAAATGTCGTAATGCAAGAAGGCGATGACGCAAAGTAGCTTGGCACCTCGACGTTGACGAGAAACCATTAGCAAAAGCGGATGTCGAACATCTTCCTGTCGGGTACTTGGCGGCCCGGTAGAATGAACATGGCGCCGCAGAGAAATTGAGGAGCGTAGAACTTGTCGATCCAATTGGCTCGCGGCGGCCCAAGTGACTTTCCATGAGCTTGACGATTGCATAGGCAAGGCGGCGTTGATCAATGAAGTTGTGCTTGTAAACGGAGTGATGAGACGAATTGCGCAAAGGCGAGGCCGGGTTCCGCATTGTAAGCGGGCCCAGCTGTCTCGAAAAACTCCGTCTCACAAGTGGCTTCTTGAAGGGGCTCGGTTGTCGGCCAGTAGGTGTTCGAGTGCTTTGCATCCTCGGTGCATGTGGGCGACGTGAAGATGACGCGTCGTCTGTAGCGGAGGCTGCCTTGAAGAACTTCATGATGAGGCCACGATGAACTGTGGTGTCGACGAGACCGAAGTGGGTACGGTGTCTTTTCATCCAGATGTGCTTTCGCTTCTGTAGACAGAACCTGTTGTGGCGAAGAAGCGGAAATGGAAGTGATGGCAGCGCACGGGTGGCGTCGAGTTGAGACAGATGACGGTTGCGATCAGCGCTTGTGTGAAGAACTTGTAGCGGTAGAGTGACAAGAGGCGGGAGACGGGAACTTGCAGATTTGGTGAAGCAGAACAGCGGCATAGAGCGCGGTGCTGAGTCGCTTGTCGTTTCAGTTTTCACGAAAAAACTGAAGACCGCAGGAGTAGTCCGTTTCCATAGGGTAGCCGTCGTTACTTGGCAGTCGAATCGCTGCGTTTACACGAAGCTCTTGCTGCTCAACGTATGTGTCGACGCCTTGCGTGTGTCGCTTTTCGTTGTCGTGATGGTCCCATCTGTCCTTGGGATAGGGCTCATTGGCAGGGATCATTGGCTCAACGGCATCGACGGGAGAGCTGTCGGTGCTAGAGCTGCTGTGATGTTGTGGTCGCTTGTCGGCTTCGATGATCGTCTCCTGGCGCTTCGAGAGTGTAGCCGTAGACTTGCGTTGACGAAGGCTATGGAATTTGCTGTGGTGACGACCCCCGCAGGTGTCGCATCGACTGGCGTTGCACTGCGATTTGTTGTGGTCGGATTCCAAGCACACTTGGCAACGATCGTTGTCGATGACGTTGTCCCACTGAGCTTGAGTACCCGTCAGTTTGTCGCAGTCGGTGGGCCGGTGTCCTGCAGTGCGGCAGAACGGGCATTTTGTTGTCAGAGAAGTGACGTCGTAGCGGTAGAGTTCGACCGAACGGCGTGTCGAATAGCCACGGGTGTGTTTTTGAAGTTCCAACACCATATCGAGTAGATCCATGCTGGAGACAGCATCCGGAAACTTCACCATGAACGATTCGCCAACGGCTGGAGGAAACTTCTTCAGTAGCTGCTGCTTGATGTGAACTTCATTGCAGTTGTTGTCCTTGAGCTCAGTGGCAGACTTGCGAAGAACGCCGAAGAAGGTGTCGAGGTCCTTGTAGTCTGCAGTGAGCGGCGGGAGTTTCATCATAGCACGCATCGCACGAACTTGTCTCTCAGCGGCTTGGTAGTAGGTGTCGAAGAGTTGAAGCACAGCGGCGCAGAGTCCATGGGCGTTCATCGGATACAAATCGATTGTCAGCTCCAGGCGGGGATCGACGGACATGCGCAGCAAATCAAGTTTCTCCCCATCAGTAACGCATACCTGGTTGGCCTTTTCGAGGAAGCGCATCCAGAAGGTGCGGAACTCGCCAGTGCCATCAAACTTCGCCTTCTTGCCATCGTATTGGAGCACGAACAGGCCTCCGCGGTACTGCAGACGAGCGTCGCGGGATGCTTGCGTGTTGAACTGCTCGAAGAGGTGTCGTCCATCGGAGGTAACCAGCATGTGGCGCGGCAACGTCTTGTTGATCATGTCGATCTCATCAGTTTGTAGTTGTACGGAAGGAGTGTCTTGTTCGAGCGGCTGTGGTTGTGGAGGAGTCGGGCGCGGGGCGTTGACGGGCAAATGAGGACCATTGGCGAGCGGCGGGGCAAAGTAGGTGTACACGCGCTTGTCGTCCATGGGCGTCGCCGTAGCCCGAGTGTCGCTAAACTTTACCTCCATCTCAGCCATGCGCATCTCGAACGCGCACATCTTCTGTGTCATACTTCCGTCCAGCGCAGCCATCTTCTTGTTGATCTCGTGGATGGACGTTGATTGTTGCACGTGGTTGCCCTTGATCAGTGTCTGCAGCTGAGCAAACATGGCCATGGAACGCTTGTCGTATTCTTCGAATGACGGATTCGGCACGTGTGTCGCAACCGAAAAAGAATCGGAAGAATTAGAGGTACCTCTGGGTGCCGGCTTGCGGTCTTCTTGATCCGCGTTGTTTGGAGTGTCTTCGTCTTCAGTTGCAACTTCCTCTAGCACAATGTCATCGTCGTCAGAGGCCAGATCTTCTTCCTTGTTGATACCGAAAGAAGCGGCTTGAAGGTTGTCCTCGACCTTGGAGCCGATGTCGATCATTTCTTGCACGACCGTCTCGGCATTGGTGTCGACGATGACTTGCTCTAAAAGAGGATTGGTGTCGCGTTTGGCAAAAGCCAGGTTGATGGCGTCGATGCGCGTCTTGATCTTCTGCGCCACGCTGCGAGCATCCTTCTTGTAGTCCTTGAGCACGGCGGCGTCGGCGAGCACGTTCTGCAGCTGGGTGTCGGTGAGCACGAGGCCGTCGGCTTGAGCACGGAGTGTCTCCCAGCCATCGATGATGTCGCGCAGCTGCTTGGGCTTGATGTCCTTGCGGGGCATGTCGCTTGCTTGTTCAAGTTGTTGTCTGAAAGCAGAACATCGTTCGCGGTTGGGAAGAACCGAAGTCGAAGTCAACGAGAACAAGTCAACACCGGAGAATGAAAATGAACTGAGCAGCGCGTAATGAAAGCGTGAAAAGAATTTGGAATTTGAAAAAGAAATTTGATTAGAAAACTAAAAAACGAATTTGAAAAACGAAAGAGGAAAAGTGAATTTTGAAATAAAAAGTAAATATAAAAGGAATTTAGTTGACAAAAGTAGATTGAAAAACGAAAAAGTAAATTAAAAACACGAAAGAAAGGAACGTGGAGAGGGCGAGCAAAATTCAAAAAACGAGAGCGGGCCGAAAAATCGGGGACGGCGCCTCCGCCGCTCACCTTTGAACGCTCGGGTCCCACCACGAACCAATCTCTCCCATTACGCAATGTCAATTCAAATATCAGAACAGCGATATCAAAATGCTTCGAAAACTGTTGTTTTTGATGAGAATTGTTGCACATCACTCAGAGGAAGTGGTAGTAGCATTGATGAAGTAGTAGAGTGAGCACAGAAGTAGTTGGCCAGTGTCTTGAACGCGTGAAGCAGCTTTCTCAAGGCTGTCGGCGCAAGAACACCTCGTAGAAAAGTGTCGCAGCGTCGAAAAAAAAACGATGTCGAGCGGCAAAACGGGCATGTGCACTTCTTCATGTGCACTTGAAGAGCGCAGGCTTGAATGTCAGCAGAAGAGGCGTCGATGGCACGCCCGAGTTGTCGCCGCAGTAGTCGAAACACTGGTCACATGGTGTCGCCCGCATCATTCTTGGGTAGATGAGGCCATATCGGTGTCGCATGCTTGATGAAGAGTGCCCAGAGCGCGGTCCGTAGCCGTCCCAGTCATCAGAGCAGAGCAAACCACCTGCGAAGCCCGTCGTACACGGACAAACAGCCCTTTTGAGCCTGAAAAAGACCAAAGTAAACCCAAAGAAACCTTTTTAAATGTCCCGATCGCCCCATTTCTCGATTCTTCTAGTTCCATAACAGAATGGCGACCTTCCTTCCATCAATCCATGGATATTTCGAACTCCATTTCATAACTTCTCTGAAAAATGGGCCCCAAAGGAGCCGCCAAATTTCACAAGACTAGGACTGGAACCGGTCCCAAGCCTAGGCAGAAAACCAAACTCACCACAAACTCACTAGATTTCTTCTCCCGTAGGTTTACTACTTAGCGCGTGGGGGTAGCAAGGGTCCGCAAGAGAAGGTGCTCAAGCGCTTTGAGCCAATGTCGTTGTCCATCTGTCACAAAACGCCTGCTGGCCGGCAGGGGTGTCGAAAAACGAGAAACGGGTGTCGAAAACTCTTCATTCTTCAAAACGATGTCGAAATCCACATTGTAGAAGTTGAAGCAAATGTAGGGGAACCGGTGATCACACGGTCCGACGCACCATGTCGAAAGCAAAAGCTCCCCTGACCCTCCCAGAGTGTAAATACACCATCGGGGATAAACCCGAAGGGGAGAGCCAGGGGTTTGCCACCTCTTGCCTCCGGCCCTATCAACCACTGGAATACTAATGCGCGCTCGGTGTTCAGATGGTAGTAATACAGTGCATTTGCTAAAGACCTGGAAATGGATTAAGAGAACACGTTTATTAGAAGTACAGAATATATCGGCACAGGTAAAAGGGTGTCTGACAGGGAAAATACAGAGTGTCGAAGACAAGGCAGACGAGAGTGTTTGGGGTGTCGAACGGTTGCATTCGCCTGAGGTTTACTGTGCCCCGGATAGTGGTAAACCACGTCCCCGGCTCACAGCACTCTCACCAAGCCGTGCCGAAGCAACGACTGGCCGCAACACCCTTTCGGGATAGCGGGGGAATTGCGAGAGCAATTAATCCCAGAGAGCGCCGGAGGGCGCTGGCACAGCCCGCTACGATAGGATCGTCGCGGCGAGACCCTTGGCATGTTGCCAACCCCTGTTATCCCGCGTAATTCATCCTCGAAACTCCTAGGAGATGAAATCTCGTAGGAAAGTTTCGACACCCCGTCTGATCCCATGATATTCGGCGCTTTGCATAATTCTCACGATTTTCGATGACAAAAAATGAGAAATGCTACCTCTCTTCCTTTTATATAGGCTACCACAACTTCCGGCGTATGCTAATTGTTTCCTGACAAAGAAAGTCCTGGATTTTTCAACAAAAACTTAATTTCAACGTGCAAAACAGATAATTTTTGAAAATTTTGTTAGTGTGCAGTCATCCCAAGGCCATTACGCACATAATGACGTATCGAACATACCCCTAAGTACCTCCCTGCTTGAGATACTACTGGAACGCGCTGACGGAAGTTGCATGCAAAGTGCCACACACACACAGACACTACTTTTTTATATATGGTAGGATGCTTCTAGACCTGATCAGATCTGATCTTTTCGCAATTTATTACCGCATATAATAACTTTTATTTTATGATTTTGTACTTACTGTTTCACGCCTAATTTTAAATCGACCAAGAAGGGTCCAAAACTCGGTTTGTACCGTCACAACACACTAACGCTGGAAAAGAGTGACAAAATCTGATAAAAAAACAGCGGTTTTAACTGATCATTTTGTCGTTCGTCGCTGCCGGACCGATATCCTTACAGGAAAAGCGACAAATCTGGTAATTTTGCAGAAATACCAGCCTTAAAATGCCTTCTATAGTCTATTTCTTGGGTGTAAGTACAAGTTTTATCGTTAAAATCTCTCAAATCTTGACCCAAATTTCGTTAAGATCACCAACTTTTAGGTTTGACCAGGAACCAACACAGAAAGCCCCGACGTAAACATAGCGGGGAACGAATTCTACCGCAAAAAATGGTCTCGACGCGCGCACGTGGGCGCGTAAAATTTCTGATCCCCAACTAATAGGGTGGGATGGGTGGGGGGAGTTGACCAGCGAGCCGCTGATTACGCCGCCGAAGCGCGCCATTCTACGGGCTGGCCGTTTCCCGGAAAATTGCTTGTTCTACCTAAAAAAACAATAAAATAAGCTTAAAAGACGATGTGCTGGTCTTCTGGAGGGT
This sequence comes from Mesorhabditis spiculigera, assembly GCA_958295435.1. NCBI lineage: Eukaryota > Metazoa > Nematoda > Chromadorea > Rhabditida > Rhabditidae > Mesorhabditis > Mesorhabditis spiculigera. The sequence continues at coordinate 754,259 of CATQJA010002698.1, read as the reverse complement.
ATATGCTGCTTCTGGTAAGTTTTAAAATACGGTAATTCCCCTGATCTCGAGGTAAATCTGAAATTGACAGTTTTTGAGCAACTACATCGTAGTTTTTTATCATTTTAAGCTGCCTAAAATCCCTACTTACACCAGGTAATAGCATAAATACAACATAAATCTTATTTGGCGGGTTTTTCCAGGCTTTTAGCTTATATTAGGGGGAATAAGGCACAAATGTGCATTAAGCCTGGGTATATTTCAGAGCTTTTTCCTGGTTTCTGTCTCGAATGCCGACACGATCAGCGAGTACACGATGGAGATTCTCGACAACGTGACGACGGTGCTGAACACGGGCAGTGTGCTGTATATTAATGGACAACCGAATATAACGGAAAGGTATTGTCCATCTCCCTCTTTCTTTCAAACCAAGTTTCCGGTGTTTTGAGCTAGCTGAATTCTGCTAGCTTTTACGCGCGTTTGAACGCGTCGCGATGCTTTCCAGACAACTAGGTAGCGTGCATGCGTTTTCTTTAGTGTCTATGAAATCCGGCTTGGCGTCGGCGACGATGTCGGTCTCCGGATCCAATATCAGTTTATCCCGGCAAATGACTCGAATCCTGCGCAGGATGTGTTGATTTTTGGCGATGATATGGTAACTACATTTTTATTTTAGACACTCTCTCACTCTCCATCACTCGCTCTGGCTCTCTCTCTCTCACTCACTCCCTCTTTCTCTCCCCCTCTTTCACGCTTTCACTCTTTCACGTAGTTTATGCTTTTTCTAGAGACAAGACCTTGACACCGATGGAATTCGAAAAGTTATGCCAAGGAGTGCTGCCGATTCTACAAATATTACCGGAGAGACGCATATGATCTTTATCAGGTACCAGCCGATTACAGCCGCTTCGCGACTGTAATCGACTGGCCTTCGGGCTACCCTACATATTCTACACCACCACATACCCCGCTACATGATCAATACTTATGCTGATGGTTTCAGAAACCCCTCTTAGCCGAACGTAAATACCTTCTTTAGCTTTAGATACTTCCCCGAGCCGAAATCCCCTTAAAAAACTACTTCGATACCTTCCTGCAGGCTTTAGTTACCTCCCCTAGCCGACATCCCCTTAACAAACTACTTCGATACCCTCCGGATGGCTTTAGATACCCCCCTAGCCGAAATCCCTTTAAAAAAACTACATAAATACCTTCCGGATGGCTTTAGATACCTTCCCTAGCCGAAATCCCCTTCAAAAACTACCTAAATACCTTCCTGATGGCTTTAGAAACCCCCATGGCTGAAATCCCCTTCGAAAACTACCTAAATACCTTCGTGATGGCTTCCAGATACCCCCATGGCTGAAATCCCCTTCAAAAACTACCTAAATACCTTCCCGATGGCTTCAGATACCCCCCATGGCTGAAATCCCCTTCGAAAACTACCTAAATACCTTCGTGATGGCTTCAGATACCCCCCATGGCTGAAATCCCCTTCAAAACTACCTAAATACCTTCGTGATGGCTTCAGATACCCCCCATGGCTGAAATCCCCTTCAAAAACTACCTAAATACCTTCCTGATGGCTTCAGATACCCCCCATGGCTGAAATCCCTTCGAAACTACCTAAATACCTTCCCGATGGCTTCAGATACCCCCATGGCTGAAATCCCCTTCAAAAACTACCTAAATACCTTCCTGATGGCTTTGAAACCCCCATGGCTGAAATCCCCTTCAAAAACTACCTACATACCTTCCCGATGGCTTCAGATACCCCCCATGGCTGAAATCCCCTTCAAAAACTACCTAAATACCTTCCTGATGGCTTCAGATACCCCCATGGCTGAAATCCCCTTCGAAAACTACCTAAATACCTTCCCGATGGCTTCAGATACCCCCATGGCTGAAATCCCCTTCAAAACTACCTAAATACCTTCCTGATGGCTTTGAAACCCCCATGGCTGAAATCCCCTTCGAAAACTACCTAAATTCCTTCGTGATGGCTTCAGATACCCCCATGGCTGAAATCCCTTCAAAAACTACCTAAATACCTTCGTGATGGCTTCAGATACCCCCCATGGCTGAAATCCCCTTCAAAAACTACCTAAATACCTCCCTGATGGCTTTAGATACCTCCCCTAGCCGAAATCCCCTTAAAAAACAAAAATGACGACCGACCGGATGGAATGAGAGAAAAAAAAGAAATGAAATCCCGCGTGAAAATTTTCATCCACGAAACGCGCGCGACCTGGCTCACTATGTCCAAAAGCACCCCAACCTCCGTCCCCCACCCCTTTTACTAAGGGAAAAACTTTCAAAGTTAATTTTAATAATTTAAACTAAAACTTTTTCATAATTTTTTTATCAGTTTAGGGGTTTCTGACCACGCTCTATCCGAATCCGAAGAGAGCTAAGCTCTAGCTCCTTTCCCCTTCGAGTTGAATCCGGGACCGGACACACACACAGACACCACTACTTTTTTATTATAGTTGATTAAATTTTTCGATTTTTGCTTCTTTCTCACTCTCTCTCTCCCTCTCTCTCTCTCTCTCTCTCTCTCTCTGTCTCTCTTTCTCAAATTCATGCATTTCAGGGTCCTCGACTCAAACTACGCGATTTACTTTACGAACGGCCGGAGCCAATGGAACATTTTCAACTATCAATTCACATTCCCGATTCAGAGCGTGTCGAGCATCGGGCTGAGAGGGGAGTTCTTGCTCAAGGTCTACGAGCACTGGAATCAGGTGGGTTCATCAGTGTTTTTAGGCTGTGACTGTACGTTCCATCGGTTCTTATTGCTCTATCATCTTAAAAAGTATTTTCTGTATTTTTGCGAGTTATAAGATCATCTTTCAAGCGTTATATGTAGTGTACTCGCGCACCCCTGGATTTTCCAAAAGAAAAAACGCTCCATTGTTTAGTCGATAACCCTGCCGCACAGCTTCGCCTTCCCCACCCAGGATAACATCTTCCCCGTGGGTACGGTAGTTTGTTTTTGGTAATTTTTTTGATGAAAAAATCAGCTAAATTATTATCTTTAGGTTCTACCGTAGTGGTCGTCGCTGATCTAGGCACGGGGACCAACTTCACGATCGATTTGATGGGTACCGGTTCGACGGTGAATTTCCGCTGGCAAATGGCCATGGCTCAACATGCTGTGAGTTGTATTTTTTGTAATGGTTGTATGAAGTATCGCAACGTATTCTTTACGTCGTTAGTAGGATTACAGTGTATCTAAAACGTAACGATAAAAAGTATAAACACCTACTAATAATGAATACGATACGTTATCATTGACAGTACCAAATCTCGAACAACGTCTCAGGGGACTGGAGCCTGGTTGGCACGTCGGGTGACTGTGGATTGAGCAATTTGGCGTTTGCGTGAGTTGTTGGCCAATTTCCGAAGTTTTCCTAATTACAGACAGGACCAGATCGTGTTCGTCATAATTTCGAATACCAAGACGTCGATATCGGTCAGTTTTGAGCCTCACGGCCTCTCTCTCTCTCTCTCTCTCTCTCTCTCTCTCTCTCTCTCTCTCCGTCTCTCTCGCTCTCTCGCTCTACCGCCTCTATCTCTCTGTCTCTCTCGCTCTATCGCCTTCTATCTCGCTCTCTATCTCTTGCACTCTCTGTGTCTCTATCTCTCATTGTAGACTACTCTCTCGTTTGCACTCATTCTTGCTATCGCTCTATCGCTCTCTCTCAAGTTCTCTCCCTCCTACTCCCTAGCAAATATCTCAATTTTTCAGGTATTCGTCCAAATCGCAGGCTACACGTACAACTGCCCGACATATTTCGTGCATAACCCATTGATCGACACAAATGTTGGCTATCATTCCGTGGTGGTTAGTGGGGATGTTCAACCCCTACAAATGTGTCGTATCAACACGCTATGGGCCTCATAACCAATCCAATTATGTACGATGAAGGGATGTGCTGTCTGGATAAATAAGATCTCTTGTTTTGGAAAGCCTAAAGGGATTGAGAAAAGGAACGATGTTTTCTATACCTAGCGCATGGAAGGGGTAGATTCTGTCACTTCCCCACACCTTTAAATGACTACGGAAGTCCGTTTTCAAAAAATCAAAGCCATTTTACTGGTCCAGATCGATTCCATGTGATTCCATTATCATCTGGCTTTACTTCCTGAGTTCAGAGAACATGATAGGATGATAAAAAAGCGGCGTGACAACGAGCACATATTTATGCACCACCACGCACCACCAAGTCACTGGTTTTCTGCGCCCTTTAAAAGTGGCAGCTCGCACGTATCCTACTATATATAAAAAAATAGTTCCTGTGCGTGTGTATTATACTCTGCCATACCCCCAGGGGGTACAAAAGGGGTACGAGGTGGGGTACAAAGGGGGTACAGGGAGAAAAGGGGTACCCCCACCCCTACCCCCCCCCTCCCCCCCCCCCAGCAACCCAACAGATTTTTTCCAGTGACCTCCCACACATACCACATATCGGTGGCTCGCAAAAATTCAAGAAGGAATGACGAAGTCCGCCGGAATTTCACCAAGGCAGTTAATAAAATAAGAAAGTTGAACTCAACATTTTTATTTTTGTGATTTTTTTCCACTTAGAACATGTCTGAATTTTACTAAAAACATTATTGAAACCCTTACTATAAAGTTACCAGGGGTTTCTGGGTTTATTTCAAAAAGTTTGGTCCCCCGATAAACTTTCAACTTAAAAAAAGTTTAGTTCAAATTTGTTATTTTATTAACTGCCTTGATACAATTGCGCTGACTTCGTCATTTCTTGTTGTATTTTTGCGAGCCACCGACATGTGGTATGTGTGGGAGGTCGCTAGAGAAAAATCTGCTGGGCTGGGGGTACCCCATTTGTACCCCACCCGTACCCCTTTGTACCCCTTTGTACCCCCACCCCGTACCCCCTTTGTACCCCCACCTGTTCCCCTTTTGTACCCCCATGGGGGGTATACCCCCTGTAGAGTATACTGTGTATGTATGTGTGTGCATTTGCATGCAACTTCCGTCAGCGTGTTCCAGCAGTATCTCAATAAGGGGAGTAGTTAGGGGTATGACTGTATGACTGCACACTCAGAAAATTTTAAAAAATTCGCTGTTTTCGACGTTAAAATTCAGGTTTTGTTGTAAAATCGAGAACCCTCTTTGTTAGGAAAAAATTAGCATACGCCGGATGTTGTGGGGGCCTATATAAGGGAAAAGAGGTAGCGTTTCTCATTTTTTGTCGTCGAAAAACACGAGAACTATGCAAAGTAAAGAATATCATGGGATCAGACGGGGCCACGGTTGAAAAGTCGCGAAGCCTGGTAAAAAAAAACTAAATTTTCTAGCTTTCCTTCAAAAGCTGAACCTAAAAGCATTCGGTTGTCCTCATTTGATCCTGATTTCAACGTCAGCGATTCTGATTGAAATTTCTGAACCAAAAAACGGTTCCCGATTTCAACCCCTTGGCCCGCCCGGATTAATGCCCTCCAACCACCGATCGGGTGGAACGTGGGCAAAACACCACCCATTTTACTTCGCGCTCCATATCACCCAGGGGCGGCTCTCACTGTACGATTTTTGCCCACGGGTTTGTTTTCTCAAGCGGCCCATATATTTTTCAAAAAACGGGCGCGCGTAATCAGCGTATTCTTGAGGGCTTCCGCCTTTTGGGGGCTTCACCCCGTTGGGGGCCTTTGAATTCGTGCCAGGACCCGCTGGTGGTCGAGTTCATTATATTTTGGACTTTCGCTTCCGAATCCTGAGAATTCTGAATTTTTGTGACTTTGAAAATCGTCAAGTGATGGCGTACGGTAGGTTATTAGGATTATGGTATCAGGATACGATATTTGGGGCGCCCTTAGCCGAGCCGACCATTAGATATATTTTCTTTCTTATTTTCAATTTCTGGAAGCATGACCTAAAATTACTGCTGGCTAACAAACTAAAAAAGTAAGTGACAATAAAAACATTTTACTAATAAACGTTTTCCAGACAGAAACTCACGTTTTTGGCATCTTTGAACAAAACTGAAATTGTCAAACATCAGGAAAGGATTGTTAAAATAGAGCTAATTTTATTAAAAAAAACGTGAACATTTAGTGAAATTCAGTAATTTTCATAGCATGAGGTGGACAACGAGCAGAGATTCTTTGAGAACACAAAATTCGGTTAATCTTCGTTGTTTTTACGGGCCAAAAATCCGAATTTTCCTCAAAATTACACTAGGAAAAAAACTGGATTTGCCTCGAATTTTTCACAAAAAATCTAGAAAATCCGGATCGGCAGGATTGTTTAAAGTTGCGAGGCGGGTTTAAAGGATATTTTTCGAGAAAAAGCCAACAAATCGGAGTTTCAAAGCAAACACAATCACCCCATAGACCATGAAATTTGTGGAACGAGATGAGAATTTCAAATCCAGACCCAAATCAGTGTTTAACGGAGCAAGAACTTTTTATGCGAGCAACGTTTTCTGCGGCTCGTCTGTGTTTTGCCCAGGCGTTCAAGGGTATCCTCTCCTGGCGCCGGAACCCCGGAACCATCTGTCCCACCCTCAGCCTCTCTTTTTCGCGTCTTTTTCCGGTCCCCTCCTTTTGACTTCCAAATAATGGATGGCCAGGGCTGGGGGGAGCAGCGCTGCCCTGGCTACCACAGAAAAACCGACAGTACCCTTTGGATACCTCGATTACAGGGTTGTCCAACCACGCAAGGGCTCATCGATGAGGTGCGCGAATAAAAAGTGGCTCACAGCCATTTCGAAATCAACCTTTAAGGGGTTACACCGGTAGGAGGTTTTACCTTTTTACCCCGTCTTCAATTCTGCAAAACACCGAAAGATTAGCAGGAAACTGGGTCAGCTAATTAAATTTTGTCAAGAAAATTGGCAAAATGCGTTAATCTACGCTGCAGATACCTCGATCACCGCGATCTTTCCATTACAAGGTTTTCCAACTCAAAAAAGTCTGATAAAACACTGAGCAACTTGGATTTTTTATTTGCCACGATTTAAGGAACTGGCGTGATTTCTCCGGTCTTTTGTTCGACTGTCTAAAAAGGTGATTACGGTATGCTGCCGGAATAAAGCTTTAAAGGCAGCTTAACCGTTCATCTTAAGCCCTCATCGAAAATGAAATCACTGGCAAATGAAAATTTTAGCAAAAACTTTTCCGCCTTCCTGAACCCCGCGAAAATTCAAATGCACTCCGCAGACTGCCTGGTCCGGTAAGATAAGAAAGGGCATCATCAGTGCATCCAAATATCAACTAGCGCTCGCGTTTCAATTATATAAGCAGTTTTCTTTTCAGAACGCGACCAACCGGATCCGAATTTTTACCAGGGCTACCGTGTCGTAAAAGAAGGACTACTTATAATTCTAGCACGATTCCTTTTCGGAGGTCAATTAAAGACCTTACTAAAATTTTTACAAACATTACAAAATTCAACCGTCCCGTATCAGGAAGGGAAAGCATTTTAGATGCTGCAAGTAAGGTAGTCAGAGGTATTCCAGGGATGTAGATTATTGCACGCATCAGATGTTTACGAATTTTGCGTTTTATATAATATTTTAACTTTTTAAAGCATATTGAAATATCCTCATATGAATACGGAGCTTTGGGACATTGCGATTTTTTCCATTTTTCCTCTCTATTCAAATCCCCGGTCACGAAACCCCCGGGGCAAATTTGCATCCCCTAACCGTGGGTGTGCCTGGCAGGGGTCTACGCCCTGCCCGAGGCGGGTGGTGTGGATGGTGTGTTTTTTGGCGCATAGCGTACGACTGGTGGTGGGCACCCCACCAAGGCCTTCGCCTGCCTTGATGGGCCGATCGATTGGTCTGGTGCCCCACCCTGGAGGCAGGATAGGAGGAAGAGGAGAGGTCACTCTCTCTCGCGCTCTCTTTCTCTTTCTCTCTCTCTCTTTTCTCTCTAGCCTGCTGACCCATCCGTTGACCCCTGTGCAATACTCGACTGACTGTGGTGAGGTGGTGACCCCTCAGGGTCTTGTGACCCACACCAAGCCATCCGAGAATTCCCCTACTGGCTCTACGCGACCAAAAAAGGCATCTACAGATACGTTAGGTAACGGAAAGTCCTGGAATATACCTTGAGACTTGCAAAAATGGCCTTTTCCGGAAAAATGCTCTGATGCCGACCGCAGAAAAATAAAGATAAAGATAAGAACAGTCGAGGGCTACTGTAATGTCCTCGTCAAAGGGCTAAAAAGTTTAACAGTATTTTAAATGGCACCTAAGAGATTTGTGCAAATTTAGAAATCAGCTGGTCTGGAATGAAAGGTTCAGGCGCGGGATTCGGGTTTTTGAAAGCCCAGAGATATTGGATTTCCAGAAACTTTTTCGACTCTGCGTCACTACGCGGTCAAATACACAAAATTAAAAGGTTGAAGCTAATTCACTTATCACGCGAAAAATTATTGCCTTGTAGAATTTGCGAAAAAAAAACCTGCGAAAGCTCCTGCTAAAGCGGTGAAGAATTGTCTTAAAAATACGGCAGGAATTACAAAAAACTTGTTGAAAAATGAATATTCCTCCAATACTGTAGTTATGTGGTCATTCGTAGCAGTTATCTATTTGCAAAATTTATCGTTCCATCACTTAAAAAATTACCGGTCCCATGAAAAATTTCTCACTGAAATTTACCTAACCTCTCTGTTTCTATTTAGCAGATCCTAAAAAAGCCTGGATAATTGTCATCTCCAGGTTTTTTCTCCTCAAATAACACCTATGTCGCCAAAAAAGAATACAAATGCCTTTGTATTCGACCACACTTTTGAATACGCCAGGCATCAGCCAAGCTGCATGCACTTTTTTTGGTCGAAACGCTTCTCGGAGCATTCCGTCTCTTAAAAATTCCACTATCACCCCAAAAAAATCACGCGCTCTGATTTCCCGACCTAATTTTACATACCTCAGATTTATCTGGAATTTACTAGCACCTTTTTAATGGCTAAACCCTTTTCCAAAACCCTTGCCTCGGTCCCGACCTTCCCGCCAGGGGGTGCGCCGTGCCCTAGCTGGCCGGGTGACCCCCTCGGGGTCTCTATTTCTCTGCATCTCTCCCCCTCCACACTCTCTCCCCTTCCCAGATGACCCCTACCCACGAAGCTCCGCCCCTTTCTCCACCCCATATTCCCGAAGCGGGCAGTAGGACCGGGGCCATACACCATTCATCCTGCTGCACCCCATCCATCCAACCATTCGCTTCTGACCCTGATTTTCTAAAATTCTCAGGGCTACGGTAGGATTCCGAAATGCTGCTATGGACGGCAAGGTAAGTTCTATTTACTGCACTTCCCTTTGTGCCTGGCTGGTGGCCGTGCGGTCGATGGATGTAGGCTTCGTGTTAGAGCTGGATAAAGGCGTCTCACCGGGTGTACATTCATCAACTGCGCTCACCCGAATACGAGACCCATACCAGAGCGTACTTTACGCAGTATAAATAGTACTAGAGAGTACCTTACGCGTCGACGACGCGCGGCGACTACAGAGTACTGCTTTTCTAAGGCGGCATAAAAAATTTGAAATTTCGAAATAAGTAGCTGCTCTAAATTTACATTGTACGTGTCTATTCTGGTGTACTTTACGTAAATAGTACTAGGCCGTACTGAACTTGTGTAATACTAGAGCGTATTTTAACGCAGATAGTACTAGAGCGCACTTCAACGTGGATAGTACTAGAGGGTACTTTGAAGTCAAGACTACTAGGGCGTGCTTTGCCGTAGCTATTACTAGAGCATATTTCACGCAGATAGTACTAGAGCGTACTTTACGTAACATAGAACGACACGTGGAAATAGATGCGATAATAATATTGTAATATTACTAATTGTGATGTAATATTCGCCTTATAAGTTCCTTTATTAAGCTGAAAGTCATATTTTCAGAGCTAGCAAGTGAATAAGGTGGTAAAAAAGTGGTCTACCGACCAAAAACCAATTTATTCAAATCAACTCCTATTTCTTTCCAAAATTACTTTGGTATGGGCAGACTGTAGTCGCGATTATTCACAAAATTGTAGAACATTTGCAGAGATTCTTTGGGCTTTTCGTTGGAGGAGGAGGCGAAATGGCCGGCGCCCCGTATCGTCAGGAAGTCGAGACCTGAAAAAAAAACAAAGTAATGGCTTAAACACAGTTCTTTTTGAGTTACACACGCCTTTAAGACAAGTTAAAATCATAGAAAACGCCCAAATCGACCCCTTTGCCCACTAGGTCTCGACAAGTACGGAAAGCTCCAAATCACACCTTGAACGGTATTTTAAACGCTAATCGAAGCTCAAAATTGCGGCCAGAATATCTGATAAACGTGTTTTTCGCCGTTTTGCGTAGATTTCAAGGGGTAGATTTTCACGCTTCCCAGCCCCTTTAAAACCGACCAAATCGACTTTTTTGTCCACTAGGTCCTCACAGGTACGGATCGCTTCAAATGACACACTGAATCACAATTCAAGCCCGCATGGAAGCACCTATTGGGGCGAAAATTATCTAACGCACGTGTTTTTGGCGTTCACGTACCTGTCGAGACCTAGTAGACCCTAAGGGTAGATTTTCACGCTTCCTAGCTCCTTCAAAACCCCGCCAAAATCAGCGCTTCCTTTGACTATAGCCGCCCTTCCAATTATTCATCACGATCCCCCCACCCTCTGCTTTGCAGAATTGATTCGTTTGAGTCAGTCAACGGGCCGGTGGTTGTCTCGAGAAATCGACGAATTCCCGGCCCGGGGTGGCCAGCTATCGTCGATTCCCATCTTGACTTGTTTTTCGCCCTCCCCAAAGATCCCCCTGGCTGGCCGAAATTAGCCTGAAAAACTGGATGAAAAAGCTTTGGGAATGGGAGAGAGCGAGAGAGAGAGAGAGAGAGAGAGAAAGCGCGCGAGAGCAGACTGAGAGAGCGTCAAAGCTTTTTAAGCTCATAAAAAGGGCTTGCGACTGTTTTGTGTGCTAAATGGTGCAGGAGTCGTTTGTCCCTCTCTCTCTCTCTCTTTCTCTCACTCTGTCTCTCTCTATCTCCCTCTCTCTCCCTCTCTCTCCATCGCTTTATAAGTTACGGACTTCCCACAGAAATTCCAGCTTTGAAGGCAAATTGCAAAGAACTTCAGTTTGCGCGCCAGATCTAAGAGCCTAGATTTTTTGAAGGATCTCTGTTAGTTCACCAAGTCCTAGCCCAAAATTTGACGTCCCAAGCCAATTTCGAGATCATAAGGTTCCGCCGGGCTACCCACTTACCGTACCCCAGCCCGCCCTAGCCCTAATCACGCGCCAAATGAAGTCCCGTGCCGCAATCGCCGGAGGGCATAGGGGAATCCGGTGAGTGTTGCGCAATGGTGGGGCCGGGTCAGCGTCACCTCGAGAGGGAGGGAGGGAGAGACAGAGAGAGAGGGAGGGAGAGACAGAGAGAGAGAGAGAGAGAGAGAGGGGGAGGGAGAGACAGAGAGAGAGGCGAGAGAGAGAGAGAGAGAGAGAGAGAGAGGGAACAAAATACGTGCCCTAGAGCTACCGTAGTGAAAGTGAGATAGGTATAGGGTCTGGGAGTTTGGTTCCGGATGTTACTTTGGTGTCGACTACTATATTTGACCCCTACGTCGATTAGGTGTCGACAGCTACGCTACACTCCAAAATACGGGATCGCCGCTTCACGATTCCAGCTTGAAACTGATATTCCTACCAAGTTCAAGGACGAATTCAATAAAATTTTAGCCCTGCTGAGAAATGTCGAGAGCTAGCCAAGAAAAGCGGTTGATTTTGGCATTTCTTGGTACCTTTAAAAATATCCAGAAGCAGGAATTTGGTTGAATTTTCGTGTTTCTGAATTTTTGAGACTTGAGCACGTGACTCTTAGCGCTTGTCTCCACCATCGCCAAATCAAACAATACCCCCGCCTGGTCTCCTGATTTGGCGCGCTGCCAGGCTATTTGTTGACCTGGATGGGTGTTGCGCAAGGGCAACCAAGATGCCTAGGGCCTCTACGAGATAACGGTATGGGTAAGGGCAGGGGCCAAAAACGTCGTAGGCAAAAATAGAGGGAGATTCTAACCTTCAATTCGTAGAAATCAACCTCTGAAATTCTGGAAATTTTCTTCACTCTTCGAGGGCCCTTTAAAACGCTTTTTCGAGAACTTCGACATTCGATATTTTTCCAGATTAAAGTCTATAGTCTATGGCAGGATTATGCTTCAATACTCCTTTAAAAACGAGAAGAATGGTTCCTGCCGTTTCCCTGACAGACAAACCCGAGACAACCCCCAGATCGGACAGATGTCGCGCTCGATTTCCGGGGCGCCAACCCCAGCCAATGCTCATTTCGCATTCGAAAAATCGGGAGCATCCTTCCAGGGGCAAGCGATTAATTAGCATTTTCAAATGGTGGTCCCGTGGTGGAAGGCGATAGTTTATTATGCTTCAAATCTTTTGCAAGATTGAAAAGGGAATTTTTTAAACATGGAAGATTCAAGATTTCCTCCGTTTTCAAGTAAATTCAATGTAAAATTTTTCAATCCGTCGATTCAACCGGAAATTCAACCTTTTAAAATTAACCACTCCGAAAACTTTAGAACTACATGTGTGATTTAGCGAGTAAAAAACGCTTCAATACGCAGCTGCCTTACCTTTATATTGCGTCAAAAACCCGACGGTCGGCGGCAGTTGGTCGTTGTCATTCCATGGGGCTTTTGCTTTCTAAAATTTTCAATTTTTATTGATTTAAATAGCTTTAATTTAAATAGTAACTGCATATTTGACGCACCACTAGCGGCAATCCAAGTTGCCTCATAAACTGCTCATTATGCATGACGTTGCACACCGAGTCGATGTCGCCGTTGAAGAACATCGCCTGGAAATGGATCTTCCGACAAAAACGTCATTTCACCTTAAACTTACGCAAAAACTATCCTTTCGAATAAAACTAGCGAACTTCATCAAAATTTAGAATGAAGCTAACGACACAAAATGACAGTAGCTTATAGCAAAAAAAATGAAAATTTCTGACCTTTCTCTGATAGCTGACCACTTCTTTCACAAATGGCGAAATGTCCAGGTATTGTTGGATGTAGTCGTTAGCAATATCATCGCTAGAAAGAGCTTTAAAAGTGTCTGAAATACGTATTTTTGCTTTGGTATACAATATGTTCCAAAGCACAAAATTTGCAATCGTTTTTAACTAGAGATGTTAAGAATCAATTAACAATCAAGGTTATTTGCATACAATGGCACAATATTATTTGATTTGGATGGGGCTGAGCGCATGACCAAGTAAAATAATATTATTTGACTCCGCTCGAGAAAGAGCCAAGTAAGATTACTTGATTTACTTGATTTACTTGATCAAACAATAGCTTTCTGGAATTCTGGCATTTTTCGGAGGGTAATGAACTTTATGACATGATCGCATGCTAATTTACTGGGTTCGCGGCACAATTGCCTGATTTGCATTGCGAATTTGCACAAAATCAAGTAATTTCGCTGGATATCAAGTAATTCTCCCAAATCAATCAGATCAGTAATCAGTATTTTATTTTGCTTGTGCTTATTCAAGCAAACGGCGTAATATTTTATGTTACTTGAAAATTTCAGATGCAATTAAAGTTGTTCAAGTAAATTTACTTGGTCATTATATTACTTGATTCGTAACATCTCTATTTTTAACGCAGAAAAAACCTATATCGAAGTCCGTTTTCGAGGATTTAGACTATCTACAGTAGCGTGCAAAAAGAAGGCAACACCCAGGAAGCTCTTGTAGCCCGGCCGCCTCGTTATATTTTGCGCCAAACGGAATGTTTCCTAGTGTTTTCGATGCTGTAGAATTTTATGAGCATGGTCCCCAGCCGCGAAAATGACGTTTAGTAGCTTAAATATCGACTTTAAAATAGCTCCAAAAAATCTACTTTTTCTAAACGCATTTTTCCGTTTCAAAAACATCTCCATCGTGTTCAGCATGCTCGATTTACCCAGAGTCAATGTTTCTGGGTTCTTAGGACGTCTTCAGTCGGCTAGGAAGCTGCGATTAATCAATCGGTGTGATGGGGGCGCCTGAAATACCTTTCCCCCAGACGAGCCCCCTTCTTGACCCGTTTGGCGCAAGCAAAACGCCGCTTCCCGGCTAAGCCACGTCGAAGCCCATCACAAATCGACCATGCTGAACACGATGGTGATGTTTTTGAAACGGAAAAATGCGTTTAGAAACATTCGTTTTTTGGAGCTATTTTAAATTCGATATTTTAGCTACTAAACGTCATTTTTGCGGCTTGGGACCTTGCTCATCGAATTCTACAGCATCGAAAACACTAGGAAGCCCCCCCCCCCCCATTTACCCCCAGCCCCCTTCCCCCCGGCCCCCCCCCCCCCCCCCCACCCCCCCCCCCCCCCTTGGGTCTGGCGGTGTGTAAATTAATGGTTGTGGACCTTTTAGCCTGTTTCACCTTTCCACCCCCTCCCCCCCCCCCCCCCCCCCCCCCCCCCCCCCCCCCCCCCCCCCCCCCCCTCCCCCCCCCCGGGGGGGGAGGGGGGGGGGAGCAATTGCGTTTAGCGCAAAATCTAACGAGACGGCCGGGCTACAAGAGCTTCCTGGGTGTTGCCTTCTTTTTGCACGCTACTGTAACAAGGCAAAAACCCACATTTTTCATCGGTTCTAATAAAAGTTAATGAATTATGATACTAACTTGCAACTCTTGTAAACCGGCACGCTATTCGGGATCATCAGCGCCTTCCGCACATCGTCACGCATCAGATATACGGTGCTGTCGTTGTAGTGGGCGCACGAGGGTAAATCGGCTAGCTAAAAGTTTCACTCGTTGCTGCGTTATTTTTTCGAAGGTTATTGGCTTATACAAACCAGTAAAAGGCTTAAAAATGAGCCTGAAACGAGAACTTACATGCGGCGAATTCTTGCCCTTGATCATCTTCATCTTTTGCCGGGCCATCGCCATCGGGGGAGTGTAGCCTTGGGGCTGAAAACTCACGCTATACTACTTTAATCTTTTGGGTATACTTTCGGGTCAGAAACCGTTAAAAACGAGCGCAAAATATGAACTAAAACTCTGCACCCACCTGATCCGTCAAATAGCACGTAAAGTAGATGAAGTACGGGTCGAGGCCGGTGTAGTAGTTGGAGAAGTAGAGGTCTTGAGACTGTAAATGAAAAGTAACAAGAATTAAACCTTAGAAAACCTACAATATTCGTGCATTTATTCATCGGATCGACGGCCATGTTGTACCAATCGCAGTCGGTGGACCCGGAGCAGCACTGCTCGACCGAGATGCGGTATAGCCTGCCAAAAAAACCAACACACCCCCCCTTCGTGGTTGGTTTTTTTTTTTTTCCCCCCCCAAAAAAAATAAAATGGTTTTAATTTTTTTTTTTTTTTTTTTTTTTTTTTTTTTTTTGGTCCTTTTTTCCCCCTTTTCTCTTTTTTTCCCCCCCCCCCCTCCCTTTCTCCCCCCCCCCTTCTTTTTTTTTTGTGTTTTTTCCTTTTGGGGGGTGTATTTTTTTTTTTTTTTTTTTTTTTTTTTTTTTTTTTCTTTTTTTTTTTCCTCTTCCCCCCCCCCCCCCCGTTTCTCTTCCCCCCCCCAAAAAAAAAAACCTTTCCCTTTCCCCCCCCTCCATAAGGGGTTTTTTGTTTTTTTTTTTTCCCCCCCCTTTCCCCCGTGGGGGGGCTAAAAAAAAAATTTTTGGGTGTTTTTTTTTTTCGGGGCTCCTTTTCTCCCCCTTAGGGGGGTTTTTTTTCGTTTGGCGGAAATTTCTGGGGTTTTTTGGTTTTTAGATGCTTCAATGGGCTTGTAAACGTAATAGTAGGCATTTTACACCGTATAGCCTGGAATACCGCATGAATTTTGGCATCTACTCAATTTTAAAAGACGTCAAAAGGATTATAAAAGCGACAAAAAGCAGTCCCAAAAAGCTCATTATCGTTTGCAGCTTCTAAAGCTCTGAATGGGCTTTACTCTACAACTTTACAACCACGTTACAGAGTATAAAAACTAGTAATCCGGGTAATCACGTAAAAAGAAAGAATTGGTAGATTTACCGGATTGCTCAGGAGTAGCATCTCGAAAATGAAAAAACTAGCGTAAAAAGTTGCCGAAAACAGCTTTAGAAACTTTAGCAACTTAATTTACGTTTTTAAAGCTCGACGCGTATGCTACGCTTGCTCACTTGCGTTTTTAAGTATTTTAGCACCCGATTTTGATTTTAAATACTAACAACAGTAAAAAATCGTTGCAAAATACGGATTTTGACGGTTATTGTCTTGAAAAAGTCGTATATTTTAGTTAAAATGGGAAAACTACGTTTAAAAAGCTCCAAAACAAAGCTTCGACTTTTTTGGCTTCCAACTTACGTCTCGTCGATAAACCCGTGGTTGTAGCTGTACTGGATCAAGGAGTTGAACTCGAGGTGCGAGTTCAGGCAGCCGTTTCCGACGAAGAAACCCTGAAACGTTGGAAAGTATCGAAAAAAACGCATTATACGACGGATTAATTACGATTAAACTGAAAGTTATACAAAATAAAAGCAAAACCTTAAAATTGTAGCGAATTAAAAAAATCGAAGTCTAATAGCTTTTTGTAACTCATAAAACCTCCAAAAAACCTTCGATAGTTTTAAAATATTTAACAACTTTTCAAAATCATAAACACGCCAACATACCTTAAAATTAACAAAATTCTTCCAATCATTGACAAGCCGTTGGGCTAGCATCGGCACGTAGGTCCCGCCGTAGCTCTCGCCGGCCACGTAGAAGTCGTTGGCGCGGCGTTCGCGGAATTTTTCGAACCAGATCATCAGGGCCTAAGATTATTGGACGATAAGACAATCTCGAAAAGATACTTTTACCTTATGATTATCGTCGGCCACCTCGTCATCAGTATAATTCCACCGGCCATCACGGCGCACGGAGAAACCGACGCCGGCTGGCGCGTCCAGGAAGATGATATTTGCGTACTAAAACGTAGCTAGTTTCTGCTGATTTTCGCGGAAATTTGTCCGTAAAAACAAGCAGCTCCGGCGTTGAAAAGAGCTATTAAAAATGTGCATCAAAAACGAAGAGTGACTTCAGTCAATTTGCTAGCAAATTGACATGGGTGCGCGCAATTTAGCACGATTTGATGAGGCTTTTCCTTTTTAAAAGTGGTAGAAGCCAAACGACCCAATCAACTATAATAAAAAAGTAGCGGTGTCCGTCTGTCTGTCCGTCCGTCGTGTCCCGGATTCAACTCGAAGGGGAAAGGAGCTAGAGCTTAGGTCTCTTCGGATTCGGATAGAGCGTGGCCAGAAACCCCCAAACTGATAAAAAAAATTTTGAAAAAGTTTTAATTTAACTTATTAAAATTAACTTTGAAAGTTTTTTCCTTAGTAAAAGGGGTGGGGGACCGAGGTTGGGGTGATTTTGGACATAGTGAGCCAGGTGGCGCGCGTTTCGTGGATGAAAATTTTCACGGAAGATTTCATTTCTTTTTTTCTCTCATTCCATCCGGTCGGTCGTTAGTTTCGTTTTTTAAGGGGATTTCGCCTAGGGGAGGTATCGAAAGCCATCAGGGAGGTATCAAAGTAGTTTTTGAAGGGGATTTCGGCTATGGGGGGTATCTGAAGCCATCAGGGAGGTATCTAACTGTAAAGTGTTTTTACTCAGGCTGGCGTTTTGGAATGGGACCAAGACGATCTTGTTCAGAATTTTTTGCTGATTCCGAATCCGTTTTCCAAATTTGCTGCGGACTTCGCGTTGAAAAGTCATTTTTGGTCTAAATTAAGCTTATAAACGGGTACAATTCAAATAGGCGGGGGGAAAGATTTAGGCGGGGAAACCAACTTTTTTTCTGTCGGCCCTGGTGGGAATAGTAATCAAATATAAAGTGTTTTCACATTGTTTTTAGCAAAATTTAAGCCTATCTGAATCGGAAAAACTTTTTAAAAAATTAGAAAAACGCTTGAAAGACGTAATTTTGGTCATTTTTGGGCCGAAAAAAATGATTTTTCGACCTAAAATTAAATTTTTAATTAAGTTTTGTTTTTTATTTTTAGGAATAGCTATAAACAATTTAGAAACACTTCCACTATTTATATAAAAAATATAGGCTTGGGCGGAAAAAAGCGGAAAAAAAGCCCGCCTAAATCTTTTCCCCCCGCCTATTTGAATTGTACCTATAAACGGCATAAATTCGCATGCTGGCCCACTATTCCCTGTCTGGGTCCAGGTATTGTTGTGCCCCTTCCCAGTTGACACCATGGTGCACCGGTAACGACAACTTAGAAAATCAGGCAAAAAATCCAGATGTAGTCTATTTTTTTAGCCTAAATGTCGAATAACTTTTTAAATAAAGGTCGGCAGCAAATTTGGAAACCAGATTCGGAATCAGCGAAAAATTCTGCTCAAGGTAGGCTTGGTCCCATTCTAAAACGCCAGCCTGAGTAAAATCACTTTACAGGGTGTGCAAAAAAAAAGCCAACAGTTTGGGTCGAAATAACTCGCGAATGGTAGAGAATCGAAGGTACGTTACCATGCCAGAATGCTTAAATATGCTGGGTATGAAGATTTAACACAACTTGATTTTTTCGATTTTTGAGTACGAAACTGTACTATTGACGCTGGTCACGACCGAAAATTGTGCGTTCTTGAACGAGAGGTGGGAAAATTCTGATTTTTGGCCTAAAAATAGTATAAAGTTGTAGAAATGTAATGGCAAAATTTTGGAATTTATCGACGTCAATTTCATTTTTTAAAAGCAAAACAATTTTCGCGATTTTGCGTTATTTTTGTTCTCGGTGTCATAACTCGCTTATAACTCACTGCCTATGGCTGGTTTTTCGCCAATCGCTTATCCAAATATTAATCTCGGATTCCACACCATATTCCACCACAATCTATGGTATTTTTGTATTGCTTGCTAAAACGTGCCCCAGCGGGGTACTGTAGGTTTCGTTTTTCCCGCTTTTCTCGGGACCCCTAGCTTCGATCCGGCTGAAATTTTCTGGGTTCTTAGGCAATAAGTAGTGGCACCTTGCTGCCAAATACAAGAGCGTACTATCCACAAACTTTCATGAAAAAGACTAAAAACTGATTTTTTAATTCTGCCACAGAATCTTTTAAATTTTTTGGTCAGTTGGTCCATAAACTGCTACTATTAGTTTTACAAAAAGATTGAAGCGATTCCATGGCAAAAACCCCACGAAAATAGCAAATTTCGGTTTTCTACAGTAACCCCGGTGGAGCGCGTTTTAGCATGCCATCACAAAATTCCATAAAGTGATGATTTTTCTATTCGAGGGCCTTCTAGAGGTGATTGTAAGACAGCCTGTCAAAAATGACGGATTTTGGATGGTAAATAACAAAGTTACGAGGCCAAGTGCAAAACCAGGCCCGAGAGCCGATTTTTGGTCCGAGTCGCCGGGGTCAATTTTCGAGTTTTTAAAAATAAAAAAACCAGCTGGGTCTTATGGATACGATTAAAGATTTGATGTTATTATCTACGCCCGTCAAATTTGGGGACAATCTGATTCATGATCATGGTGACTTTCAGCTCAAAATCGAAAATCACCCTATTCCAAAATCGAAGTTTAGAAATCTTCTTAAATTTTCTGCGACGTGAAATTGCTTTAATCTTTGCATAGTTTTATTTAACTGATGGCACTGACTTATTGCTGAAAATATCCCTACGACTCCACTTTCAAAAATTTTTTTACGCAACCTCCAAATCGGTTTATTTCGGGTCTTGATGAATTTTCTTGGCGCCAACGGCTCGTTAAAAAAATTCATGAATAAGGCTTTAGGATGCGCTATATAACTAGTATCAGATAAAAATAAAACGATAATTTTCACAGCGCGACTAAATTTTATAAAATGGTGGCAAGATTCGGAAAAAAAGCACGAACCAACCGTTTTGGAGGCCCTAAAAGACGCCCTTCCAAAGGGGTACGGTAGCTAGAAGTTTTGTAGATGATTGATAAACCCCAGTACTACATAGTTAAGCAAAGAAAATAGCTGAGTCCCCTTTGGCAATTTAAAAATATTTTTCTAAAGTTCGGTTTCGTGACCTCGAAAATATCCATGACCAGGGGGTCGTTGAAAAACTCGAAAATTCATCGATCTCGAAAATTTTTAAAGCGTGTTTATGCGATTGTGTCAAGCCCGTAGGTATTCCACAACAACTGATTTTGAGGTTTTCGCCATAGGTTTTTTCAATATTAAAAATTTACGAAATTTCCCCATACAAAATTTCATTCCTCTCTAACTTTTCAACCAGACCCTCAAAAATTCTTAAATTTTGTAGATACATATCTGCTGCCTATATTAACTTACTTAATAAAAATTAGACGCCAGCCACCACAGGAAACTGAGAAAAATACAAATGAAGTTTCCCCGAACGCACAGTTTTCGGGTGTCATTTGTATGGGTACGTAGCCAAAAATCGAAAAAATCAAGTTGTGTTAAATCTTCATGCCCAGCATATTTAAGCATTCTGGCATGGTAACGCACCTTCGATTCTCTACCGTTCGCGAGTTATTTCGACCCAAACTGTGGCCTTTTTTTTTGCACACCCTGTACATTCGGTAGTTTTTGAAGGGGATTTCGGCTATGGGGGTATCTAAAACCATCAGGGAGGTATTTAGGTAGTTTTTGAAGGGGATTTCGGCTATCGGGGGGGGGGATATCTGAAGCCATCAGGAGGTTATTTTTTTTTTTTTTTTTTTTTTTTTTTTTTTTTTTTTTTTTTTTTTTTTTTTTTTTTTTTTTTTTTTTTTTTTTTTTTTTTTTTTTTTTTTTTTTTTTTTTTTTTTTTTTTTTTTTAAGTGGTTTTAAGTAGTTTTTCAAGGAGTAGCTAATTTTGTGCAGGGGTGGCTATAGGGGTGTCTGAAGCGATTGGTGTGGGTATTGGTGAAGATAGAGATGTAATGTGGTGGCGTAGAACATGGAGGGCCAGCCGAAGGCCAGCCGATTACAGTCGCGAAGCGGCTGTAATCGGCTGGTTTCTAATAATATTTTGCGAGAATGCGCAGGAAAAGAGGCTAATTCTGCCGCGAAATCTGCGAAAACCATCTCTCCATCGGAACTAGAGGATGCGAGCTAGAAACTAGGAACTGGAATCGAAGGACGAGACTTTCGTTTTTTAGAATTTGGAAGAAGCCAAAGCCTATGTTTCAGCTATATTTGTAGAAAAATCCTGACGCAAAACAAGTCGACCAACTGAAAAACAACTCATCATGAAATTGAACAAAACGAGTGGGTTTTAATTAAATTATTTACTAGCAGAATCCGGTTAAAACTAGGAATTTAGCATGTTTTGATCGTTCTCTTCCTTTTTCAGGCCGCTAGAAGCTTAAAAAGCCAATTTCTAGAGATATTTTGAGAAAAATACACTAGTAGAACAGCGGATTCTATTCAGAAGATGTTGAACAAAGTTTGTTATCGATTTTTGCGGTTTTCGATCGATCCATGACGTACCTGGCTAGAAACTGAAAATTTGGCACTCTGCCAGAAAGCTCGTGCTCTTTCACTAGTTGGAAAAGCCCAAAATGAAGTACAACCAACCTTATTCCACGAATAAGGGTTCAACGTCAGCTGCGCGCCAAAGTTGTTCGCGCGGAATGGGCCCAGCTCGACGAAAAGGCCTAGAAAAAAAGACTATCATTTATCTGAAGGCTCTACCTTCCAACGATGAGCATCCCGGGCCTCCATTCAGCCACAAAATCAGCGGGTCGGTGTCGGGCTTGTTCTGCGACTCGACATACCTGAAATCTGGTCGTTAGAGTTGAAAAAATTGTGGATGGTTTTGAAAAACTTCCAGTTGGGCGGTTTTGAGCTTATTTGCCTCAGAAATGTCCCAATTTAACAGATTTTTCGGCTCTTTCGCATTATCGCATTCTTTCGTTTATACAATAAATTCACCTACAATTCAACTACTATATTGTAAATGGAAAAACAATTAAAAAGGTTTTAGAAAAAATGTTTGTTTGAAATTTTGGCGGAAAATCTATATTTTGTGCATGTTTTAATCAAATTTTCAAAAGTATTAGGTTTAGAAATAGCAACATTTCTCTTTATTTATATTAGCAAACTCGGATCCTTATAATTAGGGAAAGCTTCCCCCCTGATAATGCGAAAGAACCTAGGTTTATAGTTATTTTTAGCGTAGGTATACTCCCTAAAAAGACCCACCAATAATACAAGCTCTTCTGGTCGCTGATGTCCAAATACCCGGAGTACTGCTTGAACGGGATGGTGCCGTTGAAGTTGGGCAGGCTCGTGATCCGCTCGTTGCTCGGCGCGGCGTTTGAGCAGCAAAATAGGGCAATAAATGCCAGGAATGAATGCCTCATTTTGGCGCTGCCTGCCGGCAAAATTCGCCGACTCCAAGCAGATCAAATACGGGAGCCGCCCCGGCCCTTTCTTATCACCACTCACCTTGCATCACATCATAGCTCTTTTTCCGGCTAGAGAGAGGGCCAAGGGGGTCTCGCAATCAGGGTGTAAACTGTAAAGATCGGTTCGGGGCATGGGAGCTAGAAAAGTAGAAGAAATTTCAGAGTTTTGTCGTCGTATTGATGATTTAGGAAAAGCGGAAAGTGCTAGAAACTCTGTCAGCGACTAACGAAACAGTTTCCGAAGCGGAAAAAGTGCAAAAAGGCCCTTCACGAGCTTTTAGAATCTGCCAGAAACATTTCTGTACAGCACTAGCGTATAACACTTGTTTCAAACACGATCGAGTCGAATTACAGTTAGAAAACCGGCTTCATTATTTTCCGAATAAAATTTCGATCGATTCTGATTAAACTAATCCTTTTTCCGAATTTTAAAATCGTACACGTTGGCGGTACATCTACATGCACCTCTCAAAACCAGGCTTCACACAACCGAGTGGAATTACAGTTGCAAATGTCATCTTAATTCGTTCCCGTCTGCTTGCTTCCGGTGCAAAAACTAGCCTTCAAGAACGGCCGAGGAAGAATCCCATTTTAAAAAAAAGTAAAAACCGTTGGCTTGATGCTTTAGTAGCAGCTAAATCTATTAACCTAAAAAAGCTAGCTGTGAAATGTCGATTAAGAAGTTCATATTTTGTCGCAAACAATGAAAAATAAGGCCCAAAGTTTCTAACCCTAGAAAATCTTTTTAGCTACACACGGACGTGTAACAACAAGCCTTGAACACGGCCTAGTTGAATTGCGCCTGAAAATTTCTCGGTGCTAGCAGCTTACAAAAACTTTTATTTGCCTACGAAGGAGACTACCTTTTGAAGAAGCCGGCTTCATCCCTCTCGAACTTTTAGATACCGTCTATAGAAGGTACCCAAAAAAATTTCAGAAACTATCAATTGTCAACCTTCAACTCCCCACCGGAAGACAACAAATTTATTGAACCGCAAATCAACAAATCAACATTATTTACCTATACAAAAACTGAGCCTCAGCCCAAAAACTATATTATAAATATATAAATAAAGTATAAATAAATTAGTTCACCAGGAGAGAGGAAGACCGGGTGAATGAGAGCCACGCACATACAAAAATAACCGGGGGGCGAGCAGAGACCATTGAACCCCAAACAAAAAGCTTGTCAAAGGCCAATGGAAAACAGCAGAAAAGGACACGCACAAGACGAAGAAGAGCACCCGAATCACAGTGAGATGATACAACTGGGACGGCAAGAAAAGCACGCTCACGCTCAAAGGCTCAACAGACTAGGGATTCGCGGTTTTTTCGGGGCGCTCGGCGAGTCGGCGTCGTCACCCGCGGCTGCATCCGCCCAACCGGAAGTGTCGACCTCGAGCAGCTCGGCCAGCTTCAGCGCGCCGTGGATGGTGTATTGGCGGAGGAGGAGCTGGAAATGGGAAGTTGTACCAATTGGTCCGATTTTTACGATTTTTGTATCTATCGGAAGTTTGGGAAGAGCTGAGCAGAGTTATGTGCTTTCCGATTGTCGAAACTCAGGAATTTCCTACGCGATTTTGACATTTTTCATGAAAAACTTACAGATTTCTCGCAAAAAAACAACTACCCTAAAACCTCGTGTATAGGTCCGGTACAATTTGGTTCCGTGCCAATACAAATGACACCAAATAATGTGTGTAGGGTACAATTCGGCCCAAAACCTATGTAAGCCAAAAGAGCCGGTTCTCAGGGCCTCATGCAGCAATTTCTTTCATTAAACCACTCAAATTGTCGGAAATAGTCGAAATACGAACAAATATTCCATCAAAAATTGCAAAAATACCATTCGTGAGCGGCGTTATTTGCAAGAAACCGAAAAACGAAACACACCAAATGACGGTCATACGGAATTACGGACGCTCCGTACACATGAAAATTTTCACCCGGAACTATACACGGGGAGGACCTATACACGAGGTTTTAGGGTAAATTTAATCGTCGTAAGCTCCAATCCAAGCTGTGTTCTCAAATGGCTTTCAAAAACCTATCGTCGCTTTGCCAGGAAAATAAAAACCAAATCAATCCAAATTCGATCCTTCCGGCAAAGATTTTTTAGAGAAAATCTAAATTATCGAAATTTTTAGGGCTTTTCTGGCAATAAATTTCCGCAAACAAAGCTTCACTGCGCTGAAACCGATTATATTGAGTTTTTGAAAGGAATCCGAGAGAAAATACTACTTGTTGTATCGATTTTTTTTCCATTCCGAAAAGCCCCCGAAATCTTTTCTGAGGAACCCCTGGGAAATTAACGATACCTGCGCCGACGCGGTGATATTCTCGCGCTGCTCATTGCTGAAGTAGGCGAGCACGTTCATCTGCACACGCTCACAGGGGTCGACGAGCGCGCCGACCGTCCGCAACAGCGCCCCAGCCGAAAGCGCCTCGAAGAGACGACGTATCGCGTCACTTGGTGACAGGGTGCGCTTCGCTGAAAAAGAGGAGATTGCGAAATAAATGCTGCTAAATACGATTACAGGGATTCCAAAAAATTGAGATCGAGCTGAAAAGCCGGCTAATTTAAATTTTCTTTAGACAACTGCTTCTTTTTAAAATTAACCAGGGTTGAAAAGCCGCTTCGCGACTTTTCAACCCTGGCCCCGTCTAACCCCATTGATCCTTAACTTTACATAATTTTCCTGAATTCAGATGACACAAAATGAAAAAAACTTCTTCTGTGCCTTTATATAGCCGAATCACCACTTCCGGTCTATGCTAATTATGCCGAACAAAGGAGCTTTCACAAAAACTTAAATTTAATGTCGAAAATGGCTGATTTTGTAAAATTTGATATGTGTGCAGTCATCTCAAGACCGTTGCGCACCTAATGATGTATCAAACATCTCTTTACACCTCTCCCCTATCGAGATATCCTCCGGACAGACAGACGGAAGTGGATGCAAAGTGGCACACACACACACAGACACTATTTTTTTATATATAGTAGGATTTATGGAATTCTTAAATTTGCATAAAAAATTGCATATTGTGCAATTTACACGCCGATTTTGCATAAATTTATACGAAAAAAGGCCATTTTTATGGTGGCGCCTCGGAAGAACGGCTGTGTAAAAGGAGCAAAAAGCATCGCCAAAAGGCAAATTTTGAAGGCAGAAAAACGGACCGGAAGTGAGGACGGTCTCGATGAGCAGCGCCAGCGGCCAGTCGCCGAGCGGAATCCACACCGGCAGCTTCTCGCGTAACGTACGCATCAGGACCATCAGCGGCCGCAGGGAAGGGCATTCTTTTTGCCTGAAAAATTTAGTATTGAAAAACCCAGAATCGCAAATATACACCAGAAAAAATCTCGCTTGTGGCCCGGCGGAAAGACACATCGAGATGATTTTTATACCGGTGGAAAGCTTCGAAAAGCAGAACGAAAACAAGGTTCTGGACTATTCCCGAGTCTCGTCTTAAAAATTTTCGAGAAAGTTTGTTTTTTTTTTGTAAAAATTTAAATTTTAAAATATCAAAAATGACGAAATAGGTCCAAACTTCGAATTTTTAAACCGGGAATTCATAATTTTCTAGAAATCAAGAATTAAAACTCAACTGAAACACCATAAAATTACATGAAATATCATCCACAGGTATCCAGAAACACATTCTTATGTGAAAAAACAAAACGTGGTTTTCCCCCCTGCTAACAGTCCAGAACCGAAAACAAGTGTCTCCTTTTTGGCAGTAGTTAGCAAAGGTGCGCTTGAAACGTTCGTATTTTGCGAGTTTCCATCAACGCAATTCGCAATTTCACAAAATTTACATGGGATTTTCACACAAGAACTTCTGAAAAACGGTCGGCCGGTCGGATAAAATTGCATCGAACCACAGAAATATTGCTAATGCCAAAACTTTTGTAGCCTTTCTGGTTTTTTTTCAACGGCTACCCCGTTTTCCCCCTCATTTTCACGAGATTCTGACTGGTGCAAAAAATGTTCCGGCTTCGAATTTCCACAGGACCGTCCGAGGGGGCTTTTTTCGGTGCTTCCAGGTTATCAGAGAGCGCTGGCCAACTGCTCGTTGCTTAACCTATAGCTGCCTAGCAATAAAATGTAGTTGATTTTAAGCACGTTTCAGTCGTTTCCGATAGCTAAAAGTCTTAACAATTTTATAGAAATTTCTATCATAAAACCGACCTTTAGGCCACTTTCAAGCGTTTTTCAAAAACTTTCAACATGTTCTTGATGTGTTTATAAATTCATCCGCCCTCGCTAATAGTTTAAAAACCATTTAAAACGGTGTAAAAGTCACTAAACAAAGGTAAAAACTTGATTATGGGATGGTAGAGATGAGATAGAGAGATGGTAGAAAAAGCATTTAGCTACCGTCCCCCGATAACCTGGAAGCAACCGTTCTACCATATTTACGCAAAAACCCGCCGGGTGGCAACGCATAAATACGGAAATCAGTAAAGGTTGGGCGTGGGATGGAGCGAGGACGAGTTATTTGCAGTCGAAGGTAGGCGTTTTTGACCTCCCTACACCCCAAGCTTCACTAATTGCTATCAATAATCGCAAATTCCTCACCCAAACCACTTGACGTGCCGCGACTTGGCGAGGGCGTCGAGCAACGGCTGGGGCGCGAGGCCGTGGGGCGGCTTGGTGAAGCCGGCGGTGTCGGCCAAGCGGGCCTCCGGCGAAGACATGCTGATGCGGTACTGTATCGCCGAAGGGCCCGGGATCTGGAAATGGGGGATTGGAAAGTGAATTTGACAAAATGGAGAATGCGGCTAATAAGGAGGCGTTTTTCGTGCCCACGGAGTTTCGAAATCATGCTGAACGGAATGCTGGGTTCAAGCCGATTTTGTGCAGAATTTTCGCTGATCAAAACCCACGTTTCGGAATCTCGGAAACGACCGTATTTTAAAGGTGACGCGCTTTAAAGTGTGAAAAATTGCCAAACTGGCCAACTTTCGACGTTTGAGCCCTTTAAACCGTCAGAAAATTCCTATTTCTGTCGTTTCGAGATTCTGAAAACGAGGGTTAAATCAGCAAAAAATTCCGCACAAAATAGGCTTGCTCCTATTTCGAATCTCCGTGAACACTAAAAACGTCCCCTTGTACGAAGCAGGAAGCATGAACCTGAATAACAACAGCAGCCTGCGCGAATATCGGCGCTACGCTCGGGGTGACTTCTTGGCCGTTGACGGTGATCCGTGGGATTCGGCAGGGCAGCAGATCGGCCAACTCCTTCAGCATCGCCTCGGTGGGGTAGACTCTGGAAAATCATGAATAAATCGCAAACCATTATTAAAAAGCAATCCAAACCAAGTACTGGTTTGTTAGAAGGGAGGGCAATTTCCTGGACCTGAGGTTTTTGGTGCAAAGGGTAGAAATCCTTCTTAGCGATAACAGTCCAGAAAAAAAAAGATTCCCATTTAATGAGGTCGATTTCTATCAAAATCCGAAATTTTCCCACTAATATAATTTTTTTTGTTGCTAAGCAGAAGGTGTAGGCCAAATACAAAGTTGACTACCCCGTTGCAACCCAGTGATTCTTCTTTTCAGAAACATAAAGCTGCTGCTCACCTCGTCATGAGCACGACCTCGACCTCGGTGTCCGACTTGACGAGCGTGCGGAAGGCGAGCGGCCCGACGCGCATGATGCCGAGGTACATCCGTTGCGAGGGGTCGGGCTGTGGTCCTTTGTTGTTGCGATGGGAGATGACGTCGGAGACGGCCTTCAGCCCGCCTTCAATCTTGCGCAGCGTGTCCTCGATATGGTGCAGCTGTTCGCCATCTAAATCGGGGTCGTTTTGGGACTGCTTTCGGCAGAAGTCGCGAAGACGATCAATTTCCGGATCAGAAGAATTCCAATCCCAAAGGATCAAAAAGTCACCAACCAATCAGAACCCTTTTCAAAAACCGCAATTTCACCGGGCTAAACTGTCATAACCATCAAATCGCAAAAAGGGCGTTTTGTAAAAGAATTCAGGCCGTTACGCACAAAACTTAGGGAATTTGATCTCAATATCAAAACTTTATGAACCTCGTGAATTTGAGCACGATAAAATCAAAAAAGTCCTCACTTGGCGGCAACTTTTCGCAGAGCATCCGCGCGTAGTTGTCCTCGAGTTGGCGACGCTCCTGGTTGGTGAGGACGACCGGTTGGCGTTGAACGATGCGCGCCGGGAAGGCGGTGGTCTTGGGCGCGATCCGCTCGTCAAGGTATAACTAAAAAAGGACCATAAACGGCTAGAAACATCGAAATTTAGTTCTGCGGTGGCTTCGCCCCGGCAATCTGTTTGCAAAAAGGGTGTCCAAAAAGGGTGCTCTATGGTAGCTTCAACAAGTGTTCGATTGCCATGGTTTAGGATAGGAGTCTATTCGAAGTCTACAAAAAAAGGGGAAAATCAGCGTCTGGAATTTTCTAAATTAAAAATTATATTTATCTAATTTAACGGTTCTATCCAGCGTTTGCCCGGCTAGCTAGAGGGCGGTGATTATTATTCGGATACCCCGGCACAAAGCGCACGCTAGAGCATACTTTGTAGAACACAAAAAAATACCGGCAACGTCGGGTCCACCTTGACTTTGTATTGGCTACGATGGCGCTTCCCGGTGACGTGCTGGTCCCTGGCGTTGAGGTCGTTGATGACGCAGTCGCACAACTTGCAGATGTACTGCACCAGCTTCCCTAAATTAACGGCGTTAGAGGCATGACGATTTTCCAAAATTTAGCCCGGCTCGGTTTCTAGCCATAACGATTGTTAGTGGGCACCAGTGAAGGTTTTGGCCTCGAAAAAACGCCAAAAAACCTTGGTAGGTTTAACGGCTAAACTTCCTGAAACAACTTATTTTTCTTAGCTCCTTTTCATCGATGAAAAGGGAGGAGCAAAAGATCCGCGCGGAACCTGTCAAATTGGCTGAATTTTGTAATTTCAGCATGAAAACTACAATCTAACGGCTCAAAGTTTCGGAAATGATCTCAAAGGACGAAAAATTAAAGCTAAACTGCAAAAACATGAACGTCGTGCTCGAATTTAATGGTCTTCAGGTCCGGATAAAACAAAAAAAAAATAGAAATCTTATCGAAAATTACTCTACTTCCCGCCGGCGTTTTCAGATTTTTATGAAATACAAGACTCGACGGTACCACAACCGCTTTTAAACGATTTTTGGGGGGTCTTGGAGGGCTAATTTGCATAAAACCAAGAAAATCGCCTCATTTCAGTCGGCTGCGGGCTCGCGTCCGGCTGCGGGGCCCGGAGAAACAGAGCCAAAGTGTCTTTAGTAAATTTCCCAGTACGCGCCAGTTGCAAAACCCCGGGTTTAAAACCAAAATAAAGATTTCCGATAGTCCTCTCTTGGTAGAATAGTCTCGCAAAAGTCCTCTTGTGGCCGAATTCTTAACGAGATATATACCTGTATGATCGACTTGCGCGTGGACGAACTCGACGCCGACCTGCTCGCGCCCGAACACCGCCTCTTCGGACATGCCCGCCGTGCCCACGGACGCCATGCACGCATCCTGCCGGAGTCGCCGGTCAAGTGTAGTCGACAGCGAGCCGGCCGGCACAAAGTTCATCGATGGCAGCCCGAAGACCTTGGCGTTCGCTGCAAAAATGTCGTAATCTTCGTACACAAAAGTAGCGGTATATTCCGGAAGGATGATTCCGAGTGTTTAAAAACGCTTTTGGAAGGTTAGCAAGGTTTTTTTGCAATTTTCTCGTCTTTGTAAGCCGCAGAAACTGAGAATGTTGTGCCAGAATGAAACACAGGCATTTCAAGCGGGAATTCGCCGAAACGGGCCCTTTTCCGCTGGATTCTGGCTTTTGCAAGTTGCCGGGCCGCAAAACTAAACCTGACACTGTTGCGCGCTGATAAAATGATAAAATCGCCGAAATGGTTTCCTCCAAAAACACATTTTTTTTTCAAGGTTTTCGCAATTAAAAATCGCCACGCAGCAAAACTGATGCGCGCCATATTGCGCCAGGACGAAGGCACGAAATCCCGAAAGGACCGGTCATAAATAGCGATTTTGCACTGTTTTTCCGGCTGAAAAACGCGAAATTTCCAAAGTTGAAGCTTGGAATGAGCGAGACTGAAAAATGACATTCCGGGCTTGCCAAAACTCGTTTTTTGCAAGGGTTCGTTTTTGAGGTTGCGGGACCGTAAAATGGAAGCTGAAAACGTTGGCCGAAAGCCAAATAGTGGAATTTCAAGCACGACCATGCGAAAGCGCGCTTTCGTAAGCTTTTAGTTTTTTTAGGTTTTCCGGCTGCCAACCGCCGCGCAGACCCCTGTACGAGAACCGGGTCAACCGAAATTTCAAGCATGAATTCGAAAAAAAGCTCTTTCTTCGCAAAATTTTTGCCGAAAGTTGGCAGAATCGAAACTAAAAATGTTGTGAGTGACTGGAATTCGCAAATGATCAAACTTCAAGCATGCACATGCCAAAAAAAAAGATTTTTATCCAATTTTGGCTTCTTTGCAAATTTTTGCTAGATTACAGCTTCTAGGCGGCAGAGGCGAAAAGAAATAGTGCGCGTGACTGAAATGATCAAATTTCAAGCCTGAAAATGTCAAAAATAGCTTTATTTACAAGGTGCGCGACTCTGCAAGTCTTACGAGCCGATGAAATGATCATAATTTCCAGCACCTGATAAAAACCAGCCTGTTCTGGACAGTTTCTCGCTTTTGAAAGTTGTCAGTCCACTAAAAGAAACGCTCAGATTTTTGCGGCAAAAACGAAATGATGCATTTTCAAGCAAATTATTCGCCAAAGAAAAGTTTTTTGGTAAGTTTCTCGCTTTTGCTAGTTTCCAGGTCGCAAAAGAGACGATAGAAAACTTGCGCAACAACGAGATGATGCATTTTCAAGCATAAATTTGTCAAACAAATAGCTTTTTTGGCCAGGTTTTCGCTTTTGCAAGTTTCAAGACAGCCAAAAGCTAAACTCACAATGCTGCGCGAGAACCGGGTCGACCGGTATCGGCTTTCCGCGGTCCTGCAGATATTTCACGGCCTTCTGATGGTTTTTGCCCTTCATGTGCAGCAGGTAACCGTTGATGTCGCTGCTCTGGGCCGAGCAGATGATGCACGTCAACCGGCCTTCACTAAATGAGAAATGATGAGCATGAGCATCCTCTTGCACGAGTCTTAATCCTGTAAACTATAGATTGGGGGCAAAAGTTTCTATGTTGAGCGCGTTTTGTCATCAAACGGCGTAAAGGCTGCGTGCAGCCGCTGAATTGGTCGGTTTTGTCGACAATCCAACACAAAACAAAAGTCGGGAGCATTTTTCCAAGAGCCAACTATTTTTGGCAACGAAGCCCCACAATTTAGGTTTTCAAGCCGGCGCGGCACGCATTTTTCAGCAACCTTTACCCAATTTTTGGCGTATTTTTTACTCCAGACGCTCTGCAACCCGTTCGAAAATGGTGATTTTGGAGAATTTAGAGCCAGCCGGGTGACCAATCATTAGCTTAGCCAAAATCATCGCGATTGGCAGACAAAACGCTAAAATTGGCAAGGTAAAAGCTGGGCCTAACGCGTAGAATACCACGCTGGCTAGAAAGCGTAACTTCTCGGGCTCGGGTGCAAGAAATAGCGTAGCCGAGTGGTAATTCTGATTCGCCATTCAATTGTCGACAAAAATGGCAAAATTACACCACAATAGGAACTCGTTTCACCTTTTTTCACTACGGGGTCTTGACTTTTGCCCAGCTGTCAATAGTTCACCCCGCTAAGTCGAACGGGCTTTTCAAAACGCACCAAAAAAGGTCAAAACACCTTCAAATCCCGCGTCAAAAGTCAAAAGTCAAAAACGCGAAAAACAGTGAAAACCCACGCTTGAGGGTGGGCGGTCCTCGTTTCTTGGACCTGCAGCACGCGTCTCTTGTGCTTGGCGCCGGCTTGATGGGCTTGCCACGGAACCTCGCCTGCGCATTC
Organism: Mesorhabditis spiculigera; assembly: GCA_958295435.1. Lineage (NCBI taxonomy): Eukaryota > Metazoa > Nematoda > Chromadorea > Rhabditida > Rhabditidae > Mesorhabditis > Mesorhabditis spiculigera. The sequence goes on along the minus strand of CATQJA010002698.1, from coordinate 721,984 downwards.
AATCTATAGGCAAAATTTCAGAATTCTGCAAACGGTGTACCTTGCAGTAGTCGCAGAAAAACTTGCGATTGTCCGTCTTCTTTGGGTAGCCGGCGTTCTTCCGCGGGAACTTGCCAACAGCTGCTGATGCGGTTGAGGAGACGCCGGGTTTCTGGAATTGGGAAGTTTTTCAGGTATGGGGGGGGGGGGGGGCCCCCCCCCGCTTTTGTTTCCCCCCCTTCGTTTTTTTTGGGGTCCTTTGGGTTTTAGCGTGTGTTTTAAGAAGTTATTGCGTGGCTAAGTTCACTCATCATAACGCAGATGATCTTCATCAACGTTCAAATGCCCAGAAAAGTAGGCAAAAAGCCGCGAACGAGTTTCTAGGCTGGTTTTTTGCGCTGAGCCTGAATTTCATACTTTTAGACACCAGAACTTAACGTTAGGATACAAGCTACAAAAAATTGATGGCGGAAACCATTTGCAGTCGAAAATTAAGTTTTTGCCGCCTAAGATCAAGTGGAATTTGCCCTCGGTGTCCAAAACCAGCACAGAAAACTCATCTATGAAATAGCTTCCGCTGCAGCAGCGTTCTAACGCCCAGAAAACCTTCCAAAACAAGACGAGCAATGCGCTGTTTCCTAACAAAAAAAGAAAGTTTTCCGGGCTCAACTGCAAAAAACTTAGATATCGTTTTGGGCACCAATTCCAAATGTAGTAATCTCTACTTTTCAGTCGAATTACACCTAGCCTACAAATTATAGCAGAACTACGAGCAAATAGAAGGTTTTTTTTCTGTTTTTACCATAACCTCGTCTTCAAATTGTGAATTTGAGGCTTTTCGCGTAAATAGCGCCCAAACCCTCACCAAAGTGCTTTGGACGAATGAAGAGACAGCTTGGGCCTTGATCGTCTCGTAGAAGCCATCAGTGACGGCGGGCGGCTTCGGCGGTTTCGGCACTGGCGGGACGGCGCCGAAGAAAACTAAATTAAATTTCGAAAAGAACTCCTTAACAATGGCATACCTGGCGGTTTCGGTGGCTCCGGCGGCGGGGGAACCATGCTGGCGAGGTAGTCGGGCTGTTGATACGGGGCGGATTGTTGGTAGTAGGCCTGCTGGTAGTTGAGGTCCCCGGTTCCGCCATATTGGTACTGGCCGTTCGGCCAGTACGTACGTTTGACCGGCGTACGGGTCGGTCATACCTGAAAATAAGAGCATTTAGCACGTCAAGAACGTGACGATAAAACCAAGGTGAAAATGGCTCGCGGATAAGAAGAAAAAGAGCAAATGAATCCGAAAAACCGATAAAGTTTTGGGAATAGAGAAAAAGAGCGCTAAATGGTTTACGAGAGCGTCATAGCCTTTCGCCGGGTTAATTATTTGCGGCGCTAAAAACTGTAAGCCCCTGAATTCCGCCAAAACCGCTCGAAAAAAGCGCCCAAGGATACTAAAAAACCCTCTGCGGATAGTTTCGGGCCAGAAAAAAACCCGGGCATTAAAAAGCAAGAGTTTTAGCCAATTTTCACCCACTTTTCCAATTTCTGCGCCGTTTTTCCTGCCAAACAAAACGAAAATTATCAAACCAAAATCCTCATCAAGGCAAATGTCGGCTTTTCGTCCAATAAATAATTTTCTAGCCTTTCCGAGTAGTTTTTCGCGCGTAAAAAGCTCTTATGCGGGGAACTGCTTCCCGAGAAAGTTCAAAGCTAAAAAATGAGCGGGAGACGAGAATTTTCTGCCGACCCTGTTCAAACGAGAACCGGTTTTCGGCCGTCCTGAAGAAGGCTGTCGGGTCCTCTGGCTCTCGGGTCCCACCACAATCTTGTCGACTATCTAGAATAAACTATTCTAACGGCGCTTTTGGCGGAAAGCCCGCAGGCCTGTGCAGGATTTCATGGCGTATGTGTGCGTTGCTAGGCCTTCCGCGTCGGCCGCCGGGAATATTCGTCTTTCAATTGCCGCATATTTTTATCGATCAAAGAAAGCACAGGCGAACACTGTTTTAAACGAATAGCGAAAAGACATTAACGATACACACAAGGGTTAATGGCCTATGGGGTTAATTTGTAGAAGTTGGAGCGGGCGGCGTATCACTCATCCTCGTCAGCATCGGCTTTCGAGGCCTATAAACCGTAGCATGGTGCTAGATAAAAGATTTACCCATCCGAGGGCCTTAGCCCGCATGCGACTACACCCGGCACATCCGATGGCACAGGCTAAAAAAAATCGATAGGCGGATTTTGGTGCACCTACGGATACCGAAGTTCTCTCGCGCCTCGCGGTGCGCATCGTCGTGGCATTCGGCTTTAGGGGCGCGCCTGTAAAGCGTCATGCAAAGATTTTGAAGTGATAGTCTACCGAATAAGCCAATAGCAAATGGTGCACATCTTTGTGAACCCGGACTTGATCTTGAGGTTCCCGAGTTTCTTGCACAGGTTACAGTCGAGGCCAAATTGGAGTCGAACGATAGAACTATTCCAAGTATCCCTCTTCTGATCTTCGCCGGGGGCCGATGCCTAAGACTCAGCGTTATCACTGGTCAAAGAGTTTATCTCATTATTCTGATTTCTTCGTATCGTTTTGCTAAATAAGAAAAAATAAATACAGTCTTACACGGAACGATTCCCAAATCACAAGATAAGGGGGGCGGCATCGCGAATTGCCCGGATCCACCTGGCTCTGCAAGTCGAGCACCTGATCGTCTTCCTGAAATTCGATCGTAACCAATTATATACCTCATTTCCCTTAATTTCTTAATCTCTCAATCCCCTTGACTAATTCCCAATGGTAGAACGGGATGACTCTACCTGGAGGAAAACGGGGCCAGGCCCAACGTGTTTAAAAGCAGCGAGCCGCCCATCAGGATAATTTGTGTGGTGGAACTTGCCCACCACCATCTGCCACCGGATCACCTAAGTTGACAGTTAACTGTATTTTGCTTGAAAAGCACTACCCGATTAGCCATCGGGTCGAAAGGGACAACAGGGCCGATCATTAACCCATCGGTTGTCGGCCTACGGACGACATGGTCCTCGAGACAATCCTCGGGGTTCTATAATCATAAAATGTAAGTGATCAATGGGTTTAAAAATTGGAGGCCCAAATATTAATGACAAAATCGTCAAGAAGTCGACGCCGAAGCAAAAAAAACCAACGAACGAACCTCCATGTTCCGGGAAAACTGGAAGAGTGCACGTTTTTTTCCGCAAACTTCGGTTCTAAATTCTATTCGCAAATTTTATGCAAATTAGACTTTATTTAATTCCATCTGCCTCGCATAATTAGCGCCTTTAAAAAAATAACACAAAAACGTCTCACCGTGAGCAGGTTTTCAAAACCTATAAATCTACTGTCTACCTTTCTTCAGTCTCCGCTTATCCTCGTCCACCACGGGTGCGACATCCCGGGCCCGATGCCGTGCTGGGTCAGCTGAGTAGCCAGCATTCGGCAGAGCATCATTTTATCATCCTGAAAGAATTTTCGGCCCTCAAAACTAGCGTATACCTTTGGGCCGGCCTCCTGGATGTCGAACGAATTCTGCAGTGAAGCCGACCGTTTATTGGGGAGGCAAGGCCCAAAAAACACGTCCAAAAACCCGCAAGAAACCGCACCATCGTCGCCAACACCAAGTTGATGGTCGTCTCCTGCGACAGCCGGTCGATGATGAACTGGTAGGTGATGTCGACGGCTGCAAAAAATTAATTTTAAAGAAAATTTAATTTTTTTGAAAGCGACCAAAATCCATGCAACGTTGTTAATACGTTTATTAACACAATGGACGGGACGGGTTAATTTACAAAACAAGGGACAACACGACACGCCAAACGAAGAACAAACCAAAAATATTTATCTGCGAGCCGTGCAATAACGATATAGTGCGTGGAACAGACCGGTGCGATCGCTGGATGAAGAAGCCGGCTCGTCGTCGTCGGCTTCGAGCGCCGATTTCTTCACCTCGGCCTCGTACTCGGTGCCTGAAAATGATGACGTATTTTCCTCAGGACCCAGTTTTTCTAGTATAAATTTTATAGTTTTCTAGTTCCGAAACTGTTTTTAGGTTCTTGCGCATCCAAGTTTCCAATTTTTCCAATACAAATAGCGGAACTGTTTTTAAACAGTTTTTTTACTACTATCCCGAAACGTAAAAGGTTTACAAATTCCGATTAAAAAAAGACAATAATACCGAACTCTTGGTCAGAAATAGCCGAGGTCCGACTAACAAACATTTTACTCAGCTTTTTTTAAATTGTTTTTTTTCAATGAAATATAGTGTATTTTACAAAAAAAAATTTCAAAAAATTTCGTATTGATTTTCTAAGCTTTTAAGATCATTTTCCCGCACGAAATAAAGCTCAAGTTTATTAAAAAAACTGACCAAAACGTGTGCTTTACGTTAATACGATAAGCCGGAATGACAAGAAAAATCTGATTCCCCTGCCCAGGAAAAACCAATAAAGCGCGTAATTTCAAGCTAATAACTAGCAAAGTATTTAGAAAAGCACGTATTAAAAGAAAAGTAAAAAACTATACCCGTAGCCGGCCGTTTTCTTGATTCTCTCGAGCGCTCTGCTTTTGGCGCTTGGTGTAGACTTGCTCCTTGGCCTCGTATAGGGCTCGTTGAATTTCCTAAAAAATCAAATCTTATTTCTACCTATCCAGCCTCGAGATAGAAGAATTTAACGAGATAGAAGTTAGAAAAATCAATTTTCCGGGAAACGGCCAGCCCGTAGAATGGCGCGCTTCGGCGGCGTAATCAGCGGCTCGCTGGTCAACTCCCCCCACCCATCCCACCCTATAAGTTGGGGATCAGAAATTTTACGCGCCCACGTGCGCGCGTCGAGACCATTTTTTGCGGTAGAATTCGTTCCCCGCTATGTTTACGTCGGGGCTTTCTGTGTTGGTTCCTGGTCAAACCTAAAAGTTGGTGATCTTAACGAAATTTGGGTCAAGATTTGAGAGATTTTAACGATAAAACTTGTACTTACACCCAGAAATAGACTATAGAAGGCATTTTAAGGCTGGTATTTCTGCAAAATTACCAGATTTGTCGCTTTTCCTGTAAGGATATCGGTCCGGCAGCGACGAACGACAAAATGATCAGTTAAAACCGCTGTTTTTTTATCAGATTTTGTCACTCTTTTCCAGCGTTAGTGTGTTGTGACGGTACAAACCGAGTTTTGGACCCTTCTTGGTGGATTTAAAATTAGGCGTGAAACAGTAAGTACAAAATCATAAAATAAAAGTTATTATAGTAAATTGCGAAAAGAACCAATTTCTAGCTATTTATGGGCAAACTGGCTGCAGCAGCGACGCGGTTTTCAATCTTATTTTGCCGTTTTATAAGATTTGTAGAGTTTGCGGTTTTGGTAGGCTACTATTCAAGTAATCGTAAATTTTCGCAGCTACAAACTTTTTTTGCCTTAATTTTCGAGGCATGACCGTTAATGGCGGCCAACAACTTCTGGCGGAGCGTCACCTAAAAGAGCATCAGTTTCTGCATTAACGTGATTGAAGATGACCAAAAACTGATTAAATTAACGAAAAACCTTTTATATAAAATTTATCAACGAGGGCGCGCGCACACGGCAGGCAGGCAACAAAAACAACGATCGGCAATATGTGTAAAAACAACATCAACACGGGTACCCAGCGATGAACGGCCAAAAAATATCACATTGACAAAACGGGCGGGGGGGAGGAGCTACGGTAAAAAAATGGCTGTAGAAAAGAACTTAGCGCTGAAAATTGATAAAATAGGGCGGAGGAGAGCCGAAAAACACACCTTAAAAATTCAAAATATTTGGCAGTGAGAGTGGCGGGCCAGAGAAAGAGAGAGATAGAGATCATAATCACGGGAGTTTTGTGAGCATAAAAAGGAGATATTTCCATTAGTTGTCGACGGGCTCCTCCTTGATCATCGCCTCGTAGCGGGTGGTGGTATGCGCAGTGGCAGCAGGAGCGGCGACGTTCGCGGCGGAAGTGCTGCTTTTCGTCTTGAACGGCTTCCGCGAGCTTTCCCTGGAAAAATCGAATTTCCAAAAACTGAACTTAAATTATAAACGTCGTTGTATTGATTTTCAAAACACATAAAATAAAAGAAACGTGGATGTGACAAAATCTAGAAAAATGAGACTTGTTAGAAAAAATCAGGAAATTTAGATTATGAAGAACTATTTTATACAGCGAAATTCAATTTTACAAACCAAATAAAATATAAAACAAGTCTAGAAAATCTAGAACCTAATTTAAAAGGCACGATCACCAAAAATATTATTTTCGTATATAAAAATATTGATTTTTTTTCATTAACTGACTCGTTTAACTTTGCCTTCAAAAACGGATGCAAAAGACGCGAAAAAAACTATTGAAACTACTCTATAGCAAACGAAAATCACATAGTTCAATCAAAAAATAACAAAAACTCTTAAAAACCCACTTTCCCTTGACCATCGCCACCACAGACTCGTCCATCTTGCGGTGGAAGTCGTGGCTGGCCTGGGCGTAGAATGTGCGCAGCCTAAAAAGGTATATTAAAACTTTATATATACAAAACTCTAGATCATTTCCCAGTTCTGGATTCACAATACAATTCAAAAAAATGGCGGAAAAACCCACGCAGAGAGCAGCTCCTTCTCGGCCCGTTCCGAGCCGGCGCTCTTCAGGAAATCCTTGACGTCAGCCTCATTGAAGCGCGAGAGCACGAACTATAAGTTTAAAAGCTATATAAAAAATCTAGTTAAATTATACCGGAAAAGCGGTACTCTCCAATCTTCGCAGGAGCTCGAAGAATCGCTTCCGGCTCTTCCCGTCCTCCCGCCAGCTCCCAGATTCGGCCATCTTCGGCAATAGGATCTTCACGTAGTTGGCAAGGTTTTTGAACTGAAATAAGGGCATAGAATTTCGGTTATTTGTTTAAATTGCATAAATTTGTCCAAAAACACTTTTTAAATTCAATTTAGAATTGTATCCTTTTGTCAAAATTCTATAATTTCGTTAAAAGACACCTTAGAATAAATAAACTACAAAAAACAACTAAATGAAAATTACTCGATAATGCAGGTAGAAGATGGTGTCGTAGATCAAATCCGGGTAGCTCTTCTCCTTGAACATTTTGTCGACGGCGTGCGAGATGGTGTCGGAGGACAGGCCGAAGTCGTTGTACAGCAGGGTGATGTCTGCAAAATTGAGGATTCTTAGATGGCCATTGCTAGATTGCCATCAGTTACGTTTGAAAAAGAACTTCCTAGCGATCTCTGCTAGCTTCCCATTAGCTGGTTTGGAAAAATTCTCAAATGTTCCCTGCTAGATTGCCATCAGCTAGGATTCTAAAAATTCGGTGTCTATCTTTGCTAGTTTCCCCTGGCGGTTTCTGCTAGCTTGCCTTCAGCTAGGTCTCGAAAAATTCCTTGCCGGTCTCTGCTCGTTTGCCTTCAGCTAGAAAAAATTCGATAGCGATTTCTGCCAGATTGCCTCCAATAGATTGCCAAATCATCCTTACTATTAGCGCTGTCCGCTCGTTCTCCAACGCAAAAAAAGCTCGATCAAACTCACGCTGTCTCTGCAATTTTGCTTGCTCGTCATTTTCCGGTTGCAACCGGTGGATGGAGATGATCAGGTCGACGGCGGAGAGCGGGCAGGCTAAAACCAGAAATTTTTGCAAAATCTGACCAAAACGAACTCGGCGAGGTCAGCCGCTTGAAGACGTAGCCGACCGTCTTGTGGTTGATCGTCTCGAGCATCAGGCTGGGCAGGAACGCCAGGATTTGCTCCTGAAATGAAAGATTAGGTATCGTAACGCAGCGTAGTGTGACGTAGCGTATCGTAACGTAGCCATCCCAATGCGCGTATATTAACGTAGCGCATCGAAAAGAAGCGCAAAATAGCGTAGTGTATCGTAACGTATCATAACGTAGGGCACTATAACGTAGCGCATCGCAACGCGACGTATAGCAGCGATTCGTAATGTAGCGTATCGTAACGTAGCGCATCGATACGTACTGTAGCGTAATTAACGTACCTTTGGCAAATGGTTGAGAATCGGCACAAAACTTCGGACATCAACGCCAGATCGTCGCTCGTAGAGGCCTTGCATCGCTTTTACCAGTGGCTTGCTGATCAGGTCTAAAAAGCAGATAAACTAACAAATCCTACGAATCCTTACTATTAACAGATAGCACGTGGACGATACGCGCCACCAGCGTCTCGGCTTTCTGCGGGCAGTTGTTGATCAGGTTGACAATCTCTGACGTGTCCGTGTGGTTGGCGATGGGCAGCTCGATTTTTTGGAGTATCGCCTGAAAAGGGTAGATGACCATCAGGGCAAAAATCCGTTATTACCATTTTCGCAATTTTTTAAAAATTAAGCTTTTGAGTTACTTTAAAGTTTGAAAAAACAACGTCAAGCTATGGGTAGAATTCCAAAAGCTTACCTTTTTCAGCAAATTGTTACCGACGGCGTACACGCTGGCCAGGTAGTGGATGAGGGCGGGGTCTTGCGGGATCAGCTCCAGGTACGTCTGCACGGCGATGGAGTACAGCTTGTCGGTCCACTCGGTGGGTGCTGGCTGAAAAAAGGGATAAAAAAACGTAAATTTACACATTTTTCGCAATTTGCATGAAAATGCCTTAAAATTCAAATTAGCGTACTAGCCACCAGGAATTCCGGAAAGTGGCCGTAATCTTGATGAGATATCTGGTATAAAAACAGCGCGATTTGCCTAAAGCCACGTACACCTCTCGACGAACACGACTACACGCTGGGATGGGCCGCCCGATGTGCCGCACCGCCGCCGACCATGCCCGACTTCTGCCGGCCCGGGAGACGACGGCGACAGCGGGGACGGACGGGTTCAAGATGCGGATGCTAATGCCCGAGCGCTCGCGACGAGTTCAACGAGTTCACGGATCGGCATACAGGCCTGTTTATTTTTCCGTTCCAAATTTTTGTAGCAATCAGCGCGCGAGCTTCAAGCTGAACGAAGCTGATGCACCAGGCCCGACTACTGCTGGCCCCGGGACGACGGCGACACGGGGGCGGATGTGGGCGGGCTCGAGACACGGATGAGGGTGCTCAAGCGCTCGTGACGAGTTCAAGAAGTACAAGGACTGCAAGGACTTCAATAAGTTCAAGGAATTCAAGCAGCTGGAATTAGAGGCCTGTTGATTTTGATATGCAAATTATTGTGGCGTATGCCTGCGATTGCCATGCGAAGCGAAGATTCGAGGCCATGCAAATTTGGAATTGGTTGATCGACGGCAAGGCGTGTCGAAGAAGGAGTCCCCCTCGAGTAGTGTGGCGGGCAACGGCGTGGCTGACGCGGTCAAGCCGACGACAAGAAGGGCAGCGCCGACATTACCAGGGAGGGAAACTGATCTCGTGCCGGTATAGTTTTTCTAGGATATCCACGACGAGGTGTGACTCAATTTGGGCAAGCGGTAGCGGCGATGGGTCCCAAATGCCATGCAAACTGGGACAAGTGAAGATGACCACTACGCTACTGCGGCGAGCCCCGCGAATCACAATCGGCAATCCTGACCCGGTCAACAAGCCGTTCAACAAGGCGCTCGGAAGGCCTGTTTGGTTTTTAGCCACGTTGTTGTTGGTGTTTTTATATCCATTTTAAATCCCCCGTTTTCTCACCTCCCCGGGCTTGGCGAAGGAAGTTGGCGGCGGCGTGACGGTGCACTTCTGGAGATTGTCCTTGAGCAGCCTGACGAGGATGTCCCGGATGAAGCGGAACGTGAACAACTCCTTTGCCGTCTTGGAGGCCTCCACCGACGTCTAAAAGCCGTGATACTCGATCGAGTAGCCGCTACTCACCCCCGCCACGTCCTGGACGCTGATGTCGATCAACAGCCGGAGTAACGTCTCGCGGAAGTCGACCCGGGCGATGATCATCTCCCGAAGCGTGATCAAGCAGATGTGGCCGTACGACTGAAATGGAGATGTTCAGCGTCAAAAAGGCTGATTTGACCTGTGACAAGCAGGCCTCCTTGAATATAGTCATTGCCGCCGGGCTGAGCAGGGGGGCTTCCAGGTAGAAGCGGTGGAAGACCCTGAATTGGAGGAAAACGTGACAAATGCGGCCTGAGGAGTCGAAAAAAACGAGAAAATGGCTCCTGGAGCCCAAAAATAGCGAAAGATTTGACAAAGGGCCTCGTGAAATCCCAAATTTCATTTTTTTAAATTTTAATACGGTTGAAATTAATTGAATTACGGCCTGAGGAGCCAAAGAGTAGATTTGGTGAAAGTGAATTAGACAAATTTGTGAAAATCGGTCAGATAATTCAATAATTTAATTCAATTTCTTTTTTTAATTTCTAAGTGAATCAAAATCTAGAAACTTGCGCTTCTGAAATTCATAAAAATTTAAATACGCGATGAAGCCGTCGAAAAATCCAGAATAGCGCTTACATCTCGTTCAGCAACCCCTTTGCCACGAGCTTCCGCAAAAACTTGTCGACGATCATGTTGTACTTCCCGAGGGCGGCTTCTTTCGCCGCCTGCTTGTCGGTCTTGTCCGCCCCGCAGAAGCTGTACCTGGAAAAGCAAAAATGACTCCTCGAGAAACTAGCGTACCCCAAATACTGCGTGTACAGCTCGGTGAACCAGAGCACCATCAGCTCGGCGCGGCTGTGGTGGTCGGCGATGATGAAGTTGATCAGCATCTGGAAACAATTTTGATACGTCAAATTAAAAAGTGAAAAAGATAAATTAAACTGGAAATTAAAAAAAATTGATTTTGAAAAATGAAGGTGTTCAAAACTTAATTCTAAGCCTTACTTCTATACCATCCATCTTCTTCGGATCCGTCTCAAACCGGGAGAGCAGCCGTACGAGCGTCAGCTGATAATCGAGCACGTGATTCGTTATGACAATGTCTTCTGAAATATCAAAAAGATGAGTATTTTGCGATTTTTCGAATATTAAAAGTTAACATAGGCTATTTTCAATGTCATAAAGCCAAAAATGCCATAAAGCTGATCGATATTTTGCTTGTTTTGACATAGTAAAAACTTAATAAAGGGTATTTTTAATGTTAAAAAGCGAAAATGTTTAGAAAAATTAGGAACTTGTAAAGATCGCAGCATTAGCGTACCCTCATTGCCCATGACCGCTCGAACGCCGAGTCCAAACAGCTGATCCTTGTCGAGCTTCTCCTCATCTTCCGGCTCCTCGAGCAGGTCGAACGATTTGACGGGCAGATAGGTGTCTTCTACCGTCTATACGTAACAATAAAGTAAGGGAAAACCAGCAAAAAACCAATTTCCGGCCAATTTTTACCTTTGGCTTGACTAGCGGCTTCCTATCGAACCCGAGCTTGGAAGTCGAATGTTTGGCACCGGATTTCCCGGCTTCTGGCGGGAGGATGGCGCCGGAGCGTTGTAGGGCGTCTCGTTCTAAAAAGTGAGTTAGGAAAAACGAAAAAAGGACGTTTTTTAGAATCGGGTTTTTGACTTTGTCATTTTGACACGGAACCAGGTTTATTTTGTGCAGAATTTTTGCGCTGATTCCGATACTATTTGCAAAATCGGTGCAACGACTCGGTTAAAGATTTATTAAGCTTTTAGTACGAAAATAGGGCAAGATTTTCCCGAAATTTTACGCAATTAAAAGCTCCATCACTTTTTAATATCGTCGTTGCGCGGATTTGAAATCGGCTTTCCAATCAGCGCAAAATTCTACGCAGGGTAGGCTGCGGAAACCAGACAACCTTCACGAACCTTTAAACGAAAACCGTCTCTACGGAAACCCGATTGTCACTAAAGATCTCGTTGAAAGCGGATTTTTGAAAAACGCTATAATCCAAATTTTTACCCTTCTTCCGTTTCCGCTTATCCTCGTCCAAGTGCGACATGCCGGGCCCGATGCCATGCTGCGTCAACTGCGTGGCCAGCATTCGGCAGAGCATCATTTTATGATCCTGAAAGAATTTTTGAGCCGTCAAAATTAGAGTATACCTTTGAGCCGGCCTCCTGGATGTCGAACGAATTCTGCAGTGAAGCTGGCCGTTTATTGGGGAGACAAGGCTAAAAAACACGTCCAAAAACTCATAACGAATCGCACCATCGTCGCCAACACCAAGTTGATGGTCGTCTCCTGCGACAGCCGGTCGATTATGAACTGGTAGGTGATGTCGACGGCTGTAAAAAATTAATTTTAAAGAAAATTTAATTTTTTGAAAGCCACCAAAACCCATGCAACTTTGTTAACACGTTTATTAGTACAAAAAGCATGACAATGGACGGGACGGGTGAATTTACAAAACAAGGGACAACACGACACGCCGAACAAAAAAAAATATTTATCTGCGAGCCGTGCAATAACGATATAGTGCGTGGAACAGACCGGTGCGATCGCTGGATGAAGCCGGCTCGTCGTCGTCGGCCTCGAGTGCCGATTTCTTCACCTCGGCCTCGTACTCGGTGCCTGAAAATGGTGACGTATTTTCCTCAGGACCCAGTGTTTCTAGTATAAATTTTATAGTTTTCTAGTTCCGAAACTGTTTTTAGGTTCTTGCGCATTAACGGGGGAGCGGGATTTTTATCTAAGTTTCCAATTTTTCCAATGCAAATAGCGGAAGTGTTTCTAAACAGTTTTTTGTTACTATCCCCAAACGTAAAAGGTTTACAAATTTCGATTAAAAAAAGACAAAAATACCGAACTCTTGGTCAGAAATGGACGAGTTTCGACTAACAAACATTTTACTCAGCTGTTTTCATTGTTTTTTTCAATGAAATATAGTGTATTTTATTATAAAACCTCATAAAATAATTACTAATCACTAGGCAATCTCTAGAAATCTATAGAAAAAAAATTGGATCCCCGATAATGCGAAAGCAACAAACCAAAAAATTTCAAAAAATTTCGGATTTATTTTCTAAGCTTTTAAAATCATTTTCCCGCTCGAAATAAAGCTCAAGTTTACTAAAAAAGCTGACGAAAATGTGTGCTATTAAGTTAATACGAAGAGCCGGAATGACAAGAAAAATCTGATTTCCCCTCCCCTGGAAAAAACAATAAAGCGCGTAATTTCAAGCTAATAACTAGCAAAGTATTTAGAAAAGCACGTATTAAAAGAAAAGGAAAAAACTATACCCGTAGCCGGCCGTTTTCTTGATTCTCTCGAGCCGCTCTGCTTTTGGCGCTTGGTGTAGACTTGCTCCTTGGCCTCGTAGAGGGCTCGTTGAATTTCCTAAAAAAGGTCAAATCTCGTTTCAACCTATGCCATTGGTTTAAAGAAAAATTTATTCCATTTTTTAAAACAAAAATGCACCGAATTACTGGCCCCCAGCGCGGTCAGCATAATCTCAATGCGATTTTGATGGGCCAGACCGGCCGGCAATTTCAGCAGCCGCAACAGATGCATCTTCAGCTCTTTTCGAGTGGATTTTACCTGAAAAATGCTTTTTTTTAGAAGTAAAGAGAAAGACGCACTTGTTCGGCGCTGAGCGTGGGGGGCAAGTTGATGTACAACATTTCCAAGCAGTCGATCACCGGCTTCACGTGCTCGTTACGGATGCGGGCTGAAAAACAAGGATTTTGTATCGTCATAAGTTGTAAAGTTTAAAGGTTTTTTTGTATTATCGAGGCGGCGGCAGCCAAAAGTTTTTTTCGATAATCTAGCAATGCCCAGTAAAGTAATATTAAGCGTTTTAATCGTGATGTTGGTAGAATTTAACTATATATCCAGTGGAAAACGCTAAAAAACTTACCTAGAACAACTTTTTGGTGAAATTTTGGTCGAAAAGTTTATATATTCTGTAGTTTTTAATCAAAATTTGTAAACTTTATATCTGTAACGATTTAAAAAAACAAACCAATACTCATCGCCGACCCGAGCGCCACGATCAAACATTGATAACTGATGTGCGGCAGCGCGATTTGATCGAGGATCGACTAAAAAAAAGCCAAAATAAGCCAAAAGCTCACGAAACCCACCGAAAGACAGTATTTCCCCTCGTCGTGAAGCTGGTCGTGCTTCAGCACCTTGTGATCGGGTGTGATGTCGTTGAGGTGGACCAGGTAGTCGGCGTGAGCGCCCTGAAACAGTAGTTATTACCACAAAGAAGGTGGTTTAAAAATTACAGGTATTACAGGTATTTATGAAAAATTTCTCCAGTATTTACGCTTAGGAAAATTAAAAAAAATATTTAGAAACATCTCCGCTACTAAATTTAAAAATTGATTTATAAGAAAAAAATTTTCTTCCTCCCCCCTATAATGCGAAAGACCTAGTTTTTTAATCCTGAGATATCATAAAAATGCCTGTATAACACTATAAAATTTTCACCTCCGATCGAAGCGACTGGCACATAATGATGACCTCGATGAACTTGAACACAAGGATTTGGATCCTAAAATCAAATAAAATAATAACAAAATCAAAGCCGTACTCTTGATCGTCGTCGTTGGTATAGCTGAGGATAATCCCCTTGACCTGGCTCATCACCGTCCAAAATTCCTGGTGCGACAGGTCGGGCTGCTGGTCGATGATGCAGCGGAAAATCGTCGGGTAGAGCCGAACGAAGGCGCGAATTAGCTAAAAAAACCGGATGAAGTCGTTAACGCTATATCCTACCCCTTTTAACATGGCCATATCATCGGTGAGTAAATTGGCGCCAAACGAGGCCACCGAGTAGCGAATAGTCTTCTTGCTGAGGAAACTAAAAGGGCGCGAGTTTTTTTTAATAAAACGAAAAACGTACCATATCTCCGTCAAGAATTCAATGACGATCAGACGAATCGAGAGCGATGGGTCGACGAGTACTGCTTGAACTTCTTGAATATAGGAGTCGAGTAGGAGCTCGGGGGGCTCGACGCGGTCGGTGAATAGGGCGAGGGCCTGAAAAAGCATATTTATCTCCCGGTCCTGTTTCCTTAAATTATTATAATTATGGCTTTAGAAAGACCAAGCCTCATTTCGGGATTTTCTTCCTGCGTTTTCGTAAACAGAAAGGTGAATAGGGCGAGGGCCAGGAAAGCAAGGAGGTTTTTCTTTCTTTTTTAGCGTCTTTAAAAGTACGTAGCTCTTTTAAACTATTAAAATGATGTTCTGAAACCGGCAGAGCATATTCCTTAAAAGATTTCTGTGAAAATCTGCTAAATCAACGCATTCGCAACGCATATTTCGGTTTGTTAAATCGCGTATCGCGCGCTAGCCATAATCTATTATCCAAAGCTTCTGAATTTCCTATTTTAAGCAATGAAATCAAGTGAGGAAAATACCAGCGCAGGTTTTGTACGATTTTTCATTAAAACTCGCTAAAATAAACCATTTCGCACACTCCTTGAGCTCGAGAATTCGTTTATCAATTACTATCTCCCATCCACGTCTCAAAAAGTCGTTAAAACCCCCACCTTTTTGACAAGCCGCAGCCGCTCGGTGTCGTCTCGCGTCTCGGCCACCCGTTTGAACGCACGCCGACAGGCTTCTTGCCTGTCCGCGGTGCTCATCTGGAATTTAACCAAGTTTTTAAAAGCAAAAAATGAAAAGATGGATAGAAAAGAAAACGTTTTTGAAAGTAACGGAAAACGTTTCGAAAAGGCCCCCGAATCCCCCGGCAACAGACTACAAAGGGGCCGGCGGCTAAAATGCGCCCTTGGGGCCACAGGTCGGGGCCGAGATTCAGCGTCACAAATTCAGCAAAAATGAGGTTTTTGAAGCGTAAAATACGGTAATTCACAAGAATGAAGGTGGATTTGGCCGTAGAAAGGCAGTTGCAACACTTTTGTGGACTTTATAGTGCTTGGTTCCTGCAAAAACCGGGTAAAAGGAGCTAAATCAAATTCGTAAAGTCTGGTCTGTAGCTGTGGAACAATTGGTGAAAAATGTGGGAGAAGCGATGCCCGAAAAAGGTGCGTCTGCAGCTGACCGCGGCGGATTGACGCGACCGCGACGCATACGCGTATGATCGATGGACTGTGTGGTGTATTGCGGCTGCGGTGAAGCATAAGCCTAACGGCGCTAAAAGCCAAAAAATCAGCCGTTAAAAACGAGAAGTTCTCAAAACCACGGTTCAATAAGGTTGGCAGAAAAGAAATCCTACTATATAAAAAAGTATGTCTGTGTTTGTGTGTGCCACTTTGCATGCAACTTCCGTCACCGTGTTCCAGTAGTATCTCAATTAGGGGGGTAGCTAGGGGTAAGTATGGTACGTCATTAGGTGCGTAATGCTGCACACTAACAAAATTTTCAAAAATTAGCTGTTTTCGACGTTAAAATTAAGTTTTTGTTGAAAAATCTAGGACCCTCTTTGTTAGGAAACAATTAGCATGCGCCGGAACTTGTGGTAGCCTATATAAAAGGAAGAGAGGTAGCGTTTCTCATTTTTGTCATCAAAAATCGTGAAAATTATGCACAGCGCAGAATATCATGGAATCGGACGGGGCCAGGGTTGAAAAATCGCGAAGCGGCTTTTCAACCCTGGTGTTTCCTAATTTATTGCAAAAAATTTTGCATAAACTATCATTTCCAACGCTTCGCCATCAGTACAACAAATTTAGCATAACCGAACCGGAAGTTGCCCATCATTAGCATTCAAAATCCGAGAGAAAATGGATTTCCCGACACTGGGGCATCATACGAATTCGTCCTCGTCCACGGATGGTCGTCAGCATACTGCGCCAGATGATGCTCTTCGGTTTGCTCCTGCTCATCGCCATGCATCTTCCCGGCGCTCATGCTCAAGAGGTACGGGCTTCTTTCAAAACCAAACAACTTTTTGATGGTATTATCACGCACTCTTTTGCAGGGCTGCCCGGAAGGCTACGGTCGACCTCTCGCCTGTTTCGTCGTCCGAGATCCGGAGCAGCGGTCGATCGCGGATGTAGGTTTCATCTCAGTCTCTCTCTTTCTCTCTCTCTCTCTCTCTCTCTCTCTCTGTCTCTCTCTCTGCCCCCGCTCTACCTCTCTCTCACTCTCGCTGTTTCAGAATGCCCTCTGCCACTGCCCTGTGGCCCCCGATGCCGTCTGCGACAACCATTCGTTCATCAAGGTAATAATCGTCACTCATTGCTTTCTAAACCTCTGATTTTAAATTTTCAACAAGACGATGTGGCTGGACTGCAACTTCGACCTGTTCATCGAGAAAGAAGGGGGATGCTCGACGAAGGATCAGCCGAAAGATGGGCCGAAGGGGATCTGTCTGGCCGGATGGGAGCACGCCGCTGTTCCGCCCGATCCCACCACCACTACATCGGTTTGGCAATGTCATAATCTTGGGATACGGATCTTAGACGACAACCACCACCACCACGACAACTACGACAACTACCACCACGACGACGACCACTACAACAACGACCACGACCACCACCACTACAACGACCACCACTACAACGACCACCACCACAACGACCACCACCACTACAACGACCACCACCACCACAACGACCACCACTACCACCACCACCACCACTACCACTACAACGACAACGACGACTACGACTACCACAACTACAACCACGACGACTACAACTACAACGTCTACATGGGCTCGATTTGGCGTTTACGCGCCCAAACCGGATGCCCGGAAGGTGGGGAGAGCGGGGGGTTGGCGTGGGAGGACGCAAAATCTTCTCCGATGTTGGCATGCTAAAGGGGCACCCAGGGCCTCGGAACGGGCCATTTTTATTGGCCCTGGCCGTCCCGCAGCCAATTTTTGGGCCCATATTTTTGCCATTCCAATATATCCCGCCATTTAATTTTCCCGGGGTGTAAAAGCGCGTTAAATCAAGGCGGTTTATCGTCTATTTCCTTGCAGAACCGATTTAGGCATTGTATGTAACGAGGATGTATTTATAAAGCAGCATACAACCAGTTACACCTTTAGTTCAATAGAAAAATCTGTTTTACTTGGTGGGGTGCCATTTCTTCGACTCCAAAGTGTAGTTTGAAAAACAGACCACCTAAACAAGACTGGCAAGATCGCTTCCCAGCAATTCTGAACATTTTCGGAGTGGCCCCTTTCGCGTCTGCAACCATCTGGGCTTCGGGCCACCCTACATATCCTACTCCACCGCATCCTTCCCTACCTACATCAATAACCACGCTAACGGCTTTGGTTTGGCTTCAGATACCCCCCCATAGCCGAAATCCCCTTCAAAAACTACCTACATACCTTCCTGATGGCTTCAGATACCTCCCCTAGCCGAAATCCCCTTCAAAAACTACCTAAATACCTTCTTGATGGCTTCAGATGCCTCTCCTAGCCGAAATCCCCTTAAAGGTACACTAAAGCCTCGTTGGTTTGGTTACCGGCCGGTAACCGTCCGCGGAATAGCAAACAGGGTTACGGTAGGTGCTCGCCGCGGAGCAAAACCGAACCCGCGCCACCTAGGCCTAGGGCGAGCGCTTCAGACCACTAGGCCATGGGACAGACGGGAGAGGGGATGGGGAAGGGGGATAAGAAGGATCCGGGCGTTGCGCGGCAGAGGGCCGGGATTTCCGACCGCGAACTGACTTTTTGCACGAGATTTAGTGTACCTTTAAAACAAATTAAAACACCACTTCGATACTTGCCTCATGCTTGGGCCTAGGATGTCGTTAACAGTCGCGTCGGGTCGTCGTTAACGCATACGCGCCTTGTTTCCCAATGGAAAGAATGGAATAAGGCGTCGTTTTTTTCCACGGGCCAAGGCGATCTGCTTCATCAAATATTGTTTTTCAGTGCACGCCCCTGCGCAGTACTATCTACACGTGCGTCAACTGCCACTTCAGTGACTTTGTGGACACTTGGAACAGCAAAACGGGTCGTTGTCCGAAATGCGAAGGGATCGTCGCCGAAGATTGTCCGGTATGCTGCTCCATCTAAATTCTAATTGCTCCGTTCCTCCCGCACCCCAACTTATGTTTCTTAGCTTCCCATACTTAAGCCATTGTAAAAACACCGCTTCGCGGCCCTTTTCCGTTGGATCCCTTCTAGGAACCATGAATTCAAAGCCTCTCCATGCTTCCAAAGGGAAATTCAACCTGGGTTTCGAGTGATCCGTATCCGTTATCCGTGCAACGCGGATCGTAACCCACTTTGTTAAGGATTTTTAACCTTTTTGCTTGTAGAATCGTTGGCTAAAGTCCAGCTTGCCCCCCCCACCCAAGCCATAACTTTTCAGCCGGGAGCCCTATTAATGTTTTGAGTATCTCAAAATGTTCGCCGTGGTCGAATTACTATAAAAAAGTTGTTTCCTTAGACTAAAAATTGTTCGAAAATTTTTTATAACAATTATAATGCTGGATTTTCTTTCATTAATTTTTGCTAGTCAGAAGTGCTTTTTCATATCTCGGCTATTTTTAGTCTTGTCCAGGGTTGTTCAGGGACGGATGGGACGGATTTGCATCCCGGAATGGGGACAGACGGGGACGGGACGGGGACGGTGGGGACGGACGGTGACGGGGCAGCGTCCCCGTCCCCGATGCAAATTACGGGGATAAAGTAATGGCATTCAAATGAAGCATCGGCTGGGTTTAGAATGTCGCAGTTCAAGGTACAAAACGTAGATAGCATGAGTACGATGAAGTACTTATGACCTAGCACGTAGAGTAAGTAACCAATTGCTTTCTAACTTGAATATCTCGAATTTTTACGCTCTGTAGAAATTCCGAAAAAATGGTGATTATCTGCAGCGCCGACGCCATCTAGGTATAACTTCCAGCTTGGCCAGAGTTGCATGTATCTTTGACTCCCCTAAAGAAACGAGAAGGAGACCCGAAATAATTACTGGTAGGAAAACCATTTGCCTTTCGGCATTTGCATCGGGGACGGGGTGACGCTGACCGTCACCCCGTCCCCCGTCTGTCCGTCCGTCCCTTCCCGGACGCGTCCCCGTCCGTCCCCTAATTTTATGCAAATTAGGGTGACGGTCCCGCGTCCCCGTCCGGACGCGGACGGACGGGGACGGGACGCAAAATGACCAACCCTGGTCTTGTCTAGCCCTTGTTCTGTAGTATCCGGCTACAGTACATTTAAATCGAAAAACCCAGCGCTGACCCCCCGCTACGCGGGGGTTCAGCGCTGGCCTTCTCCCACCCCGCAATTTGAATTTGTAATTTGAATGCAAAATTTGGCTGAATTCCCGGTCGGTCGGACGGGCAGACGGACATTAGAAATTTATATATAGTAGATAGCGCGCAAACGGAAAAAATTTGAGTTTGGAAGCCGTAGTGCAGGGAGGCATGATGGCTTCACCTTTTCAACTTCAAGCTCTTGTAAAAAATTTTCTAGCGATTTTTGGCGTCATGAAACAACTTTTTACGATTGCGGCAAACATTTTCAGATAATCGAAACATTAATAGGACGTAGGGATGAAAAGTAGGGCTGGGGGAGGGAGGGTAAACTAGACTTGAGCCAAATCAAGGAACTTAGAAACCCCCATAACTAAATAAGCCAAGTCTCTCAGAGGACGTTGCTTTTAGTGTGAAGACGCGGATCCGTATTGCCTGAATTGTGCTCGTCCCGAATGGAAAGATCATCAGGACTGCCATGGGTGCGAGTGGAATAAAAATCCCACCCATACTTCCTGTCAAATCAAGTGCCTCCTACCGGGCGAACGGGTAAGTTAAATTATCGCCTGGCCGGTTACGATAGTGGGTTCTTTAGGATTTCCGGGGGAAAGTATTTCCGGGGGAAACCAAATTTTTTCCTGGTTTTCCCGGTTGACCTAGTAATCAAATATAAAGTGTTTTCACATTGTTTTTAGTAAATTTTAACTATATTTAAAGTAGAAAAACCTTTCAAAAAAGTTAGAAAAATGTTTGAAAAAGTCGAAAATTGGTCATTTTGGGTCTTTCCTAAAGGTTCTATAGGATTTTTCGACCTAAAATCAAAGTCTTTAATTAAAATGTGGGTAGTTTTTATGCCCAGGAATAGTTAAAAACCATTTAGAAACGCACGCGCTATTCAGAAAAAAAATTTAGGCTTGGGCCGAAAAAATTTGGTTTCCCCCGGAAATACTTTCCCCCCCCGGAAATCCTAAAGAACCCGATAGTGTCAATTGATTTTCTGGAATCGACGGTTCGATGCTTTTCAGCCAGGCCACTCGTATATGTCGAAGGATCCACGCTGTAGATACCATCATCTTTATGCCATCCATTTGCACCAAGAGCTTGGGAGCGATGATTGGGTGGGACAGCTGTTTTGTAGGGGTATTTTGCAGACAACTTCCGAATCCCACAACTCTACCCATACTCCCAAAAAATAATATACAGGGAGGCCCCAAAAATCACCCGCCGCCGCCCCCCTCGAGCGGGCCGCAGTCGTGACCGATTTTTACGATTTAGGTATTTAGCTCTCGAAAAACCATGACCAGCACGTCACTCCAATTTCCGAAACCTTTGAACCTATGAATTTGTTGCTCAAGTTTCGGCATTTCATGCGCAAAGGACAGGCTTTTCCGTCAAAAACTCAATATTACCCATTTAAAGGGGATCCGAAATCTGGTCCACGGCCCCCTGCTGTGATTCCTGGCAAATAGCCAGGTGCGACCGCAACGCGACCGCGCCGCATGATCTTTTGCCTTTATTTGGACGCGAAAACGCTTGAATTTAAAAATTCTGATGCTATATTTGGAATCTTCATCAAATTTTGATCATTCTAGACTTTTAAATTACGAAAATTGACCAGAGAATCGCCAAGGTCGAGAAATTGGGTGCCTTACAAGGCATTACGACAGGTAATCGCCGCGCACTCAAAAGAAGCCAAAACGCCCCAAAAAGAATTCGGATTTTCTGCAATATTTTACATTTTTTCGTAATGAAATAACTTTTCTGGCACTTTTCGGCAGTGACCCTTGCGTTTTTTGACTAGTAGGTTCAATCCCCGCATGCGGGGTCCCAAAGCGCGCACGGGGGGGTGGGGAGGGGCGTGGCCGAGTGGTCTAAGGCGGCGGTCACAGGCCACAGGGAGGGGGGTGCTGGTTCGATACCTCTGACCCCCCCGTACCGTCAGATCGTTTTGCTCTTTTTTGCAAAAAGTGGTTGAAGGTGCCAGCAACCCTTCTATGGTGTACCCAATGCCGAAAAATAACAAGCTATATGGTTCCTGAGTCAGAAACAAGGTAATCGTGAATAGTGGTGCTGGAGTACTCATTTAAGTCACATAGATATAAAACAGAGCTGAAGATATAGACAGATAGTCATACAAAGTAGATTCAAGCCAAATAGTTCAGTACTACTCCAGAATTCAAAATTGCTCAAAATGGATGGGCCTCAATCTCGTCTATTACAGCCGCCCAACCCCGAAAAAGCAAGCAATTGATCATTGGCAAGCCGTAGGCGATGCAAATATACAAAAAGGGAGCCCAGAAAATGGCTATATTCAAAGAAAAGAGCTGTGCACAAATGGGTGAATTTTCGGTCTTCTGCTCGCTAAAAAAGTTTTGAACTCCATATTTTGATTCAGATTTGCTCCGAGCTCTTTTGGAAAAGGTGCCTTAGGGTCTGTTCTATCATATGCGAAAAGCCGCCTCGACAGTTTTTTCTAGAAAAAAAGTTATCGCATTTTGAAAGCGCGAAAATTTGTCACTTTTTGCCCCTTTTGTTAAGGCCTTTTGCGGGTCTCAGGGTTCGCTGGGCGCGCAGCCGGCCCACCCGTCCCGTGGAGTGCCCCGTCCCTCGTGCGCGCCCTCCTGAATAGTCGGGACCCCGTGCGCACGCACGAATTTTGACTTCTGAGCCCCTTTAAGCGCAAGCGCACTGTTTTTTCCCAACGCGCTTTCAAAAAGCTGTCGTTGAGTTGCCAGGAAAGGCTTAAAATCCCTAAATTGTGTTTTTGGTAAAAAACCCTCGTCAAGAAAATCAGAATTTGTGAATTGGAGACTTGGTGCTGGACTCGCCTTTCCGAGAGCTTTCGATAAATACCTAAATCGTAAAAATCCGTCACGACTGTGGCCGGATAGAGGGAAGGGGTGATTTTTTATGGGACACCCCGTAGAGTTTCCATTCACAATTATCGCTTTTCCAAAAATAATGATGAATTTTCTGATTGTTTACCACTTAAAATGGTTGCATTTTGGCTGAACTCTAGGAACCCCCCCCCAGCCGACTTTTCAATTTTTCTACTATTTTTATTAGTGGCTACTTTTTTCGGCTCAAATGCAATGTATTCTTACTAATTAGCCTACTGCAAACATTTTGGTATACTTTAGTGCTCGCTATCACAAAGGGGGCAGAGATGCAAAAGTTGGTGTCGCCTGGCGGGTTTCCTAGACTCTTACCTATACATGGGCGGTCACCCCGGAGGGTCACCCTGGGGGTGACCGCCGCTCACCCCCTGGGGGTGACTGCAATGGCACCCTGGGGTGACCCTCCGGGGTGACAACCTGGTCACCCTATAGATGCAAAGTGCTGCATTCAAATAAATTTCTATGGCAAGATGCCGGTGTTTGGCCGCAAATATCATAAATTTTTCATTTTGATCGAGTATAAAACACCCTTCAAGCGGTAGTGGGAAAGTATATAGCTTAAATTAAAAAATTTAGCCTTCTGATCGCTGCCTACAGCAAATTCTTGACCGTTGGTCATTTCCATCTAAGTAATTTGCATGGATAGGGTGATCCGGTTCCGCACCCTCACCCCCACGAAAAATGGAGGGGGTGACACCCCATCGTGCCATTCAGTCACCCCCAGGGGGTGAGCGGCGGTCACCCCCAGGGTGACCCTCTGGGGTGACCGCCCATGTATACTCTTACCTATATTTTTCTTCAAAACAGTGTGAAAACGCGTACTATTACTTTACTTGGCATCTTTGGACATACCGATCGGTGGTGGCTGCTTTTGCCATGCAACAAGCCTTTAATTTTCTCATCAACCCAGGGAGACGACATGGGAACAGGGGGTTCCCTGTTTTCAAATAATAAAGTAAAAAACTGGAATAATTAGGTGTCCTTCCCGAACCCTGCACTCCGATTCTTCCATTTCTTTTCCAAAACCCACTTTCAGTTTCACTTCACCCAAGAAGGCCCATACTATAAGCCAGACAAGGTTCGTTCTTCATTGCCACGACAGTTTTCTCGAATAACCTTTGTCAAAACACTATAAACCATGATTCTACAGCGCCTCCGTCGTGACGTTGCGGCTTCAGGAGCGCCAATCAAACGGATCCGCCTCCGCCAGCGCACCAAGCGAGATGACGACCCGAACGTGTTCATCTACTACCCAATCAATCCCACTTACAACGCCAAGTGCCGCCGGGAAGATTTTGACAAACTGGTTTGTCGTTCCTTTTCCTACTTGACTTTTGACTCTAGACTGCGAACGAACTGGCATTGGCGTCGATGAAGCTGCATTTTGGATGTTACGAAGGGACATGGTGCGAGGAGCAGAATGCCTTTCCGAGGTATCATCACAATTCATTCGTTCCAACCATTCTCCATCCCTTTCAAGTGAAATCTTGGCCAATGCCTCGCTGGCCCGCATCTGCTACCCGCGTCCGTTGAAGACCTACATCCTCGGCAAGGGCAGATACAAGCCGGTGAGTATCGTTTTGTAGAGAATCACATGGCGGTGACCAGTCCCCGTCCGAAGTCTGATGCCTTTTTCAGTGGTGCACCGATCCTCACGGCAATCAGTTCGAGCCGAAGAATGTGGCGAGTTGGGGATGTATGGTACTGCCGTTCTGCAAACTGGACCAACCGGGAGAATTCGATGAGTCAGTCCGCATCACAGTCTCATCCATTATCCCCTGTATTTTACAGACAAAAATACCTGAGACCTGTAGCTGAAAACGGAGATCTGCTGAACTGCATGGATATTTGCCCAAGAAACGAGAATGGCCGTGGATTGACGGACAAACCGGATTGTCGACCCATCCCTAGCAATCCGGAAAACGACTATTTCGGTGTCCTCAGCATTACGGTAGATATCTCTTCTGTATCGCCACAATACTCTTTACAGGAAAAGATGGATTGGTGTGACGCGGAGAAGTCGACTCACAAAGACCCGTGGTCACTCAACCCACCGTGCAATCCGATTCCGCAGTGTCGAGGAAATGTCGAAGGACGTGCTGTGGGTTTTCTAGTCGTCATCCACGCAGAAGATGATCATCTACCACGAGACAATTGCTGTATTTCAGCCGGATGCGAGGGATTGGCGCAAGAATCTGCTCTACTACCAGAAAAATGTCGACGGGGTCCCATGCGTCGTCTACAAGCAGTGCAGTGCTTTGACGGAAGAGGAGAGGGCAAAGGTGAGAGACTTGTAAAGGGATGAAGGTAGATGAACACTTCTTTCAGTACCATTGCGTCGGCTCGACCATGACAACGAGCACGACAAAAGCCTCGACGAGGACAACGGCAAAGACGACTGCAAAGACAACGACCGAGAAACCGAATGACGGGCTGGGGGATGAGGTCATTTTGATTGCAGGTAGAACATTTGGGCGTACTTGTTCAACTCGTTTCTGCAGCCTTGGGTGGCGGCCTCTGCGTGTTCATCATCGTGATCATCATCGTGTTGTGCTGCTGTCTGAAGAAGAAGGACAAGGGCCCGAAGGGAAAGAAGCCGATCGTCGATGACATGGTGGGTAGATGAGCAGCGTCTGCGGCTCATGCCAAATCCACAATGGCCTTTTTGTAGATGAACGTCGGCGCTGGCTCGGCGGTCGTCGACCTCGACGTGGCGCCGATCAGCAACACCGAGGAGGGAGCAACGGATGCTAGCGAAAGCACTGGCGCAAAGTGTAATTGCTCTGCGATATTTTGAGGAATATCATCAACTTTTCAGAACCATCCGACTACACATCTCCACCTACTCGACACAACGATGGGCATCGCCATCACTCGACTACCACCCAAAAATACCCGATGCTACACCAAAAAACGCCCCTCTAGAAGCCCCGCCCCTCTATCCCCATCTCTCTGTATTTTCTTTTGTAAATCTATGTTTGTCCATCATTCTGTTTGTCATCGCATGTAGTTTGTACCTCTGTCCCTTCGTAATAAATCGGGTGCTTGGGCTGTAATGAAACGGCATTATGCTGCCTGGTGAGGAAGAACACGAAGCTTAGAACGTCTGGAACTCAGCGTTGTGCCTGGCCACCGCCGCGATTCCACCACCAAAATTTAGCTCGGAAGGTTTTCTACCGATCGTCAGGCGGAGAAATGGTCGAAGTTTCCAGAAAAAAAGTTAGGAACGGCATTTAGTAAAGCTCGAGCCGATGTTTGGCTGTGCAGTGAATCTATACTTTATAAATTCTCGTATCATCAGTACAATCATTTATTCACATAGAATTTGCACAGAACACGAGAAAAGACACGTCGATATGTGAGAACACAGACGAAGAAGTCGACACAGCGGAAATTCGTCGAAAATCGATCGCAAATATGATGCTAAAAACCGAGAAGTTGATGATGAAGCACAGACACCAATGTATTCAGACCGTAGGACCCGTTTTGGTTGGCTCGAGACATTGGACCGGTGATATCCTGGGGGGGGGGGGGTGGGGACGATAGAGCGGATTTCGGTGAATTTGTAAAGGGTTTTGGCGCGTAATAAGCTCATTTTGGATGCTGGAATAGTTTAAAACATTGTACTAACATGTTTGTCAACTTGAAAGGTATATTTTTAAACGTTTTAGCTTATTTTGAAGCTTCTTTGGGTTTTTAGAGCCTGGAAATTGATTTTTCTCTGCTTTTTCGAATCTTCTAAGGTATCCCTGCGCCCAAAATGGTATATTTTACATACTTTTTCAACCGTATTTCGTATCAGATCGAACAATAAAGGAATTATAGGTATTTTTAAAGAGGAAAAGGAAGTTCAGGATCAAAATAGTCATTTTGTAGCGTGGGTGTACAGAAATTACATTACTTGACGACGTTGGATTCCAGAAATTTTCGATTTCTGCTAGTTTTTCCGAAATTCCGAAAGTTTACGCTTGCAAAAAAGACTAAAGAAGCTCTTATAGCCTGAGTTTTGGAAAAATACAGTACTTTACGACACTAGATTCCAGAAATTTTAGATTTTTAGTATGTCTACGACAATTTTCTATGTTTTTTTGAAATTCCGAAACGTTCCGCCTTAAAAATGGTTAAAATAAGTTCAATTTTGATCCTGATTCCTTAATATCGTTAAAATGAATGGGTGCGTACAATCAATAAATCGAAAAGCTCATGGTTCGTGGTGGGACCCAGGGAAGAAACGGGTCTCTTGGGGATGGGTGGGGTGGGGGAGGCCAACACATCGCCAGAAGACATTGAAGAGGGCGTCGAAGGCATCAAACATTCTCGATCCTCATCGCCCTCGTCTTCTTGCAGACCCAGGGAAAGTTTCGAGACGATTACCTGCAAAATTTAAGAGTTATTTCGGTTATTTGTCAGTTTTATCGAGCGTTGGGTCGACACCGGTTTTTATGAATATGCTAAATTCGTGCGATTCGTCGTTTTTTGCATGTTTTAGGCATAGAATTGTAGCTTTTGAAGAGATCTATCTATGGAAATACGTTTTAAATGAAATTGGAAATGAAGAAATAAGGTTGCTGAAAGTTAGGGGACGTCAAATTCTACGTTTTTTTTTCTATCGTTTGGTAGCTCTTGAAAAGTTCTGTAAGACCAAATACATTTTGACATCTAAAAACCAAAAAATTGGACAGTACGGTAGGCCGAAAGATTTTTCAACTTATAGAATAACCGTTAAAAACTGTCGCAAAGAGCGTAGAATGCTTAGATTTTTAAGGTTTGCAACCAATCTTGAGCTTTTTGGGAGCTCTATCTAGTGCGATACCTTGTCCAGCTTCAAAATTTGATGCGATCCAAGTAACGAGGTCAGCAAATTTTTGAAAATGCCAGAAAACCTTGTAAATCGTCATAACTTTGCATATAAATTTTTCGGTAAGATTTTGTGTACACCATGCAAAAGAGCTCGTAAAGTAGTTAACGATACAACTTTAAATGATCAAAATCGAGCCAATTCGAGCAAAGTTACGTTTTAATCAGTAAATTTCTAGAAATGTGCCAAAAAAGGCGTTTTCGGCTTTCTGATGCCTTTAAAGCCCATTTTCAAACCGTTACAAGTACTCACCCGTATCGCCGACATTCTGCTGCCTTGCCTCGATCTCGAAATCGAGTCATGCGAGCCAAGCCTCTCACGTGACGATGTCGAATTCTTCGAAATCTTCCTCACAACGGATCCCCCGTCCGCTGTGGAGGGCACTCCCAGTGTGAGTTTCTAAAAAACACCACCGATTAAATGGTTACGCCGCGATTTTCCGGAACTACAAACGCAATCCAAGCCAGGGGTTAACGCCAAAAATCATATCTATTCAAACGTAGGGGTTCAAACTTTTTTGGTGGTGAAAACTGATAATTGGGGAAGATGAGCGTGAGGAGGGAAGACGGCCAGGGTGTGTAGTGAGGTTAGTATTGTAGGGGAGGGCAAGGGAAGGGGTTTTGGTGATTTTAGAACGGTTTTTTGGTTCTTTCTTGTTGATTCTAATTAAAATTTAATTTTTTATAGCGAATTTTTAGCAAATCAAAAATGAAAACCCTATCCAAAGGTGCCAGAAATTAGAGTTAACCTATCGACTTTTAATGCGAAATACCTACATTTTGGCATGAAAAATCGTCATAACTAGTTTAGCGATAAAACAGGAGAAAACGGCTTAAAATTAGTATCACCGGGCAGGTGAAGTGGTAAAAATCAGAGGGTTTGGCACGAAAATTCGGATGCTACTTTTGTAGCCCCTAGTTTTGCTTTAAAGCAAGTTTCTCTAATTTATTACGCTATTATATTCATTGAAATTCTATTAAACTACTCCACTAAGATTAAACACCGCAAAAATAATCATTAAAATCACCAAAATCGGCTTAAAAACGTGTGGGGGAAAAGGGTAGGTGATGGGTGTGGAGGAGCCATGATATAGAAATGTGAACATGCTGTTAATATCTATATATAAAAAAATCATAAATACAGATCATTCCCTATAAGATATACGGTAGTTTACGGCATAATAAAGCGTGGGTAACTGAGGGGTTACGGTATCTGGGGGTGAGTGAGTGGGGGTATAACTTAAAAGAAGCACCTGGGTAAAACGACTATGCTCTACCAAAAAACCATGCAGGCGTGGCCCGACACTCACTAGGTCCACGGCCTCAATTCCAGGAGGGGGAATTTTTCAAGGCGTTTTATGACATTTAATGAAATAAAATAAGGTATATAGAAGGGATTGAAAAGGAATTTTTGCAGGACTGGAAATTATCAAAAAATAAAAAGATGAATATTGGGATTTTGAGGAAAATTCGGATCGATCGATTACGACATGAAATAAGTCTGGTGAAGTTTTTTGGAAAATTTTGGAAACATTGAAGTGTAATTTTAGATTTTTCGTGTGGATCTATTTTGTTAAATCTGCAATTTTGATCCCATAATTTTAAATACAGTTAAAATTTAAAAATTAATAATTAAGAATTTTTCCAATTCGCGAAAACGGCTTTATTTACACTTTGTAAAATTTGAATATTTGAAATTTCGAGGCTACTAATACCTTCGAAAGATTGTTTTAAATTCGTTAAAATATTTGAAAAAATCCCTGCTTTTCCAAATGGAGAAAAGGCATCTTAAACATTTAAAACCAAATTTTTAAAATTTAATTTTTAATTTTTAAGCTGGGAAGACCTTTAAAAGACCTGTTTTCAAGACCTGTTTTACGCTATTAAACAATTTTCCAAACATTTTGGCTACGTTATTTTCACAATGAATTTCCATAATTTTCCAGAAAAACCACCAGGACACTTTTCAAAAATTTCAATCCACGTGCACAACGGGTATTTTCAAAAATGAAAATTCGGGTCAAATCGGGTTTAAAATTTGAATTTTAAAGGGGTGGGTAACCTCGAAAAGGGGGACAGTACTCTTCTCGCTCCCTAGAGGGGATCACCTTTAGGCCGTAGAAGCGGAAGAAGTGGAAGAAGAAGAAGACGCAGAGGAGCGCTAATAAGTGCTCTAAACGACGGCGATTCGAACGAATTATAGGGGTACGGTAGGTAAGGGGCACTTTTTAGGGAATGAAGGCACATTATAGGAAGAACAGAACCACGGCAACGTTGCCTCTAACGGGCCAGTTTCCATCGAAACTTTCAATCTATCGGCTGCCGTCAAGGGGAGTGGTGCGGAACGGGTTACGGTAGAATACGGTAGTTGTAACAAGCTTTTATACTTTTTCGGATGTTTTAGCTATTTCAAAAGTTTGTTAGGTGCAAAATCACCTGAATTCTGAATTTTTCTTTTTTCTTTGTCTAATCGTTGAATTTATAAAGATACCGTAATTTCTAGATGTTATTGGTACAGAATATACAGAATTACATGAGTTTGATAGCTTTTGAATAAAAAACTCTGTACAAAAAAAAAAGAAAAATTTTTTTTTAATTTGAGGTCTAAACAGCGAAAAGATTCATTTTTGTTTTTATATGGGTTGATCGGTTACGCTATAAAATTTCTATATAAAATTTCAAAAATTTGTGTTTTTTAACGTTATTAATTGCCGTATTTTAATTTTATTTTTTGTTTTAATCGCTTACGCAAGTAAATCCTCAAAAAAACGGCGGGAGTGATTTCTTTGAAACTTTTAAGCTGACCGAAATTTTCTAAAAGAGTACGCTACGCTACTAAGAACGTTCATTAAGCCTACAGTACTCTACAGTACCATTCCGTTCCCGTTCCACACCACTCCGCTCGGCTACACCCTGGTGGGGGGAGACAGTTTTACGCCCCCCGTCGCACTACAGTACTCGGGGGTATCTCGCAAGAACACACAAACCTTCGAGCTGGTAGAGTCACAATTCGACTGCTAAACTGATTGTCAGAATTTTTCGTTGAAGACGGGACAATAAAGTAAAGTACGGAGCTGGACTATTGACGGATTGGTGTCTTTTGGAACTTTACGGATTTTTAGCTGCAATTGCATTTTTATGCGACTTACATGGGTTTTGAGGGTCAAAAAGGCGCAAAATTGAAGCACAACAAATTGGGTTTTTCATAAAATTCATTTTAAACGTTTTAAAATGTAGTTTGGAGCGCTTCGTGAGCTTAACTTTAATTTTGTCAAGAATTAGAAAATTCTAGCTCAAAAAGGGATTTTCAAAACGGCTTCAGACTTCTTAATTTTGTGTCAATTTCAATATTTTAAGACGAATTGAAATCAAACTTGGAGCGGCGAAAAATAAAAATTCTGATTGTCAAAAATTCAACAAAATTCAGGAAAATATTTGTGTGCTTTTATGCAAATTAGGGGTGAATTTTCAGCCAATTCCGCAAAAACCAAAAATTCGGTTCCGCCATACTCCAAATTCCAGCCTTTCCGACAAGGACAGAACACAAAAATTCTTTTTTTTCTTAGGTGGAAAAGAAGAGAGTGACATGTAAAATTGAACTTGAAATTGAGAAATAGTGAAAAATAGAGATCGAAATATAAAGAGGCAGAGAGAAATTGAGAAAACTGGAAATTACTCTTTTCTGACTAAATTTTTGGGGTGGAGGGATCGAGTGAGTGTCATTGGTGGGTCCACGCACCTGGGTGGCCCCGTACTTCAGCCTGGTAGAGCCGCTTCTATGGTCCAGATGGCTGGCATGGTTGCCGTTATTGTTGGTGATGAGGGGGCACGTCTTCTCCATATCCCCCTCAGTTGAGAAGCGGCCGCGGAGACGCTCGGGGAGGAGACGGATGAAGGCTTGTCGGAGCTGCAGGTTGAGCATGGCGTAGAGGACTGGGTTCCAGATCTGAAAATGCTAGGGATTAGAGACACACACAGTCTCTCTCTCTTTGGCTCTCATCGGCACGGTCTCTCTGGCTCTCGTTCTCTCTCTCTCTCTCTCTCTCTGTCTCTCTCGCTCTCTCTCGCCCTTTATATCTGTGGCTTTTCGTTCTCTCGCACTCTCGCACTCGTCGTTCCCTCTCACTCTCTATCTCTCTGTCTCTCTCTCTTTCACTCTCTCTCTGTCTCTCTCTATTTCTCTCGCTTTCTCCACTTACCGTCGACGTCATGGCAATACAATGAGTCCCAATTCCGAAGAGATACTCTTGCTGTCTCATCGGTGCTGGCAAATAGTCGTAGTCACGTAGTACGTTGTACGCCATCGACCAGAACCAGCTGGAAATAGGTATGATTCGTACTGAGAAAAAACAAAAGTTAGGACGGAGCTAACTATCGCCGAAATTCGTAAGCCAAGTCATACTTACCTTGCCGAAAACGCGACCACCATGGCGATCAACATCCGGTTCGTGCGTTGCCGCCTCTTGAGAGCCATCCGCTGCTGATCGGTTAAATTTGCCTCCCAGTTACAGTCAGAGCCGTTCTTCTGAGTGCTCTTCAGAATCATGCTCTAAAATCGAGGTTATTTTCGACAAATTCACACGATTTTTGACAAAAATCCGAAAATGTGGTGAAATCGCTGACCTGTCCGATTCGCAATGAAATTGCGGTGTAGGAAAGGATAATGACGGTTAGAGGTATGACAAACTGGACAATCAAGAGGACAGCGCTGTAGACTCTGAACAAAAGAGTTTTTGTTATTGTTTTTGTGGGTTTTTAAAAAGTTTAAATCGGCTTCAAAAAACGTCATCAAACTTCAGTGTCTTCTTCTGTCTCCAAAGAACTTTCCGAATTTTTGACCTATTAAAGGAGCGACTTGTCCGCTTTCCAGTAGCCTTGAACTCGCAAAAATGATACTCACTTCCGTCCTCTTTCTCCTGCTCCCTCATCATCCATCACCGTCCATATCTCGGTACAATACTGCCCGCAAAAACCCTCAAATGGCCCTAATCGCTGCTTGAGCATTGTCGGGAGGGAAATGAAGGCGGCAAACGAGGCAATGCCCTGAATTTCAGCATTAAAATTAAATATTGAGGTATATTTAAGCTAGTTAAGGTAGTAGAACGTTAAAAGCGTACCCCAATCACCATTAACGCTTGATTTTTTGTCATCGGCTTCTTCATTGGATGCCGGATGAGCATGTAGCGATCTACGGAGATTGCTGTCAGGGTGAAGGTGGAAAAGACGAGGGTGATACCCTAAAAATCACTAAATATCGATTTCTTTAAGATTATTTGGCGTAAAAAGTTTTAACTATTCTGACTGGTAACTTAAAAGTGATACGGAATTCATTTAAACGCAATGGTACATTTGGAAAAGGCTAAAATGATACTTTTAATGCCAAAAACCCGGCCTGAGAATTTTTTGAATTATTTAAACAAATTTAAGAATATTTCTGGGTTAAAAATAAAGGAATTATGAATTGTAAAAACTTAAGTTACTCATTTTCGACGTTTAAACGTCTTAAAAACGTACCGCCATCCAGGGCGCCACCCGGCACAAATGCGCCCCGAACAGCCACTCCTTGTTGAAGGCGGTGATCGGGGTGATTGTGGCAGAGACACAGCACACTAACACGTCAGAACATGATAACGACAAGATGAACAGGTTTGGCACTGTTTGCAGGGATCTGAAAAATGGCTTATATGTTTTAGCTTCAAAATGGCCAATTTTAGGGTTTAGAAGCCATTAAAGGGACTCGGAAGCGTGGAAATTGACCCCTACCGGCAACTAGGTTAGACGCTTACGGAACGCGCCAATATACGCATAAATAAGCATTTCTTCGTTAAACACGCGGGTTATAAAGTGTTATGACCCAATCGGACTGGTTTTCAGGTACTTTTTGCCGTTGTCGACACCTAGTCGATGTTAGGGGTCGATTTTCGCCGTTCCGAGCCCATTAAAGAACGCACAAGGCATGACTATCGATTTTTTTTGGATTGTAGTTTGAAAGTAATTTGAGGTATGATTATTTTGCCTAAAACACTGTTCTTAAACATTATAAAGGGATGTGCAAGCTACGATTTTGGGCGGGATTTCTTTGAAAAAACCTAAACCTTGCATGTCCCTTTAAACGATTTAAATTAAGGCACTCACTTATTCCTGGATATGGCGAGTATCACACAGCTATTCCCAACGATCCCACAAATGATGATGACCGTGTAGAGGGCGGCGAATATTGCCTGCGTAGCCGGAAGTGTCGTCAGATCCCCTCGATATGCCCATAACTCTGTGTTCAGGTCGAGGCAGTCCCCCGTTGAGTCGTTGGACATCCTGGAAAATGATCAATGAAAATGAGCAATTTAAAGAAACAGAATTGACCGTAATTTGTACAAGAAAAACGAGATTTAATGTATTTTCAGGGTTTTTTATGAAAACTAATTTTTTTCAAGGAAAATAACAATTTTAGACAAATGATACAGCCCAACTCGTCATCGACACGTTTCAGAAACCGCCGGAAAACTCCAAAAAACAAAAATGGCCCTGACCCAAGGGAACACCACCCAATCCAGGGCCGCAAAATTACGAGTTGCGCCTATTTGCACGTGTCCGAAAAAGAAACCGGTGAGGTTTGTTTTTTCATGCCCGACGAGACGTCCCAGTTCCAAAACTAGAGTAGGTGTGGATCTTTGCACGAATCGGAGAGAGATAGATGAGAGAGAGAGTGATAGAGAGAAAGAAAGATAGATCGTTAAACACGAGTTAAGATCCACACGACTATCCGAAAATGAATCCATAATTTCAATCCGGAGCCAATCCTGGTACTAATAGTAAGTAAAAGACTTTTAAAGGGCCTAAGGAGTCTACGAATCGGCCCTTGTGGCAACTAGGTCTCGACAGCTACGCAAACTCCAAAAACCGACCAGGGATTTGAATTTTTCTGGATCTTCAAAGGATTCAAGGCCAACAAAGCACAACTTCACCCGTCTTTTTGGAACGTAGTGTAGTTGTCCGACCAAGTCTACGTATGGGGTTAGATGCTGCCACTTTCGAGGCGTCTTATGGCCAAAGATTTGCATCTAAAAATCCATCCCAACCCACTCGAAAGATGAAGAGGCAACCAGCATCATCATCTCGGCCTCCTCCCCTGAAATTGGCCCAATCAGAGGGCCAAGGGGCCCTATGGGGGTCACTGGCAAACATTGCTCCTTTTTTGAGGCCAACCGAGAAAAATGGCCGGCCGGAATTCGCCGTGGTTTGGCGTGGGGGTGGGGTGGGGAAGAGGGTCAGAGATCGGAGTACTTTAACGTGGTGGTGAAGCAGTGGAAAAATGGGGGTTTAAAGGTATTGACAGGGGAAGAGAAAGGATGTGGTCCACTATGTATTAGTTATGGAATCTGGTACGTTCCAATACGTGACACTCGTGCGACAGGCGCGAAACACGCGACGCGACGCATCGCAACGCGTGCGACAGAAGAATGCGCGAAGTAACGCGCGATGCCTCCCACAGGGTGACACAATAGCGTACGCGACGCACGCAAAAATTAAGTAAGGTAGACGCTACGCATCGCCATACACTACGTATCGCCATACGTTATGCATTGCATCACGCTCCGCCTCGCAATAGGCGACGCACCGCAATACGCTACGCTACGCAATACACTGCGTCATACGCCACGCAGCAGGCTACGCAATACGCCGGTTGCTAATGGAACAAAATACTCATTGTATGGAAGGAGGGGCGTTGGATGTCGCGGTGAGGCTTGATTTATGTAGAAATTCAAGCCGAAAAATCTATGGACTTAACTTCACCTTTAAATGATGAATCTATGGATTTAGAGCTCCTCCTCATGCTCACCCATCATCAAAAACCGAGAAACCAATTGCAGCTGCAAACCAACGATTTTGCCAAAAATGACGTCGTGTGCACCTTTCACGCGTTCGTCCCTTGGAAAAATACGGATGCAAACGACTTGTGGGTGCACCCCGCCCCCCTTGAGACTCATAAATTCAACGCGGCGGCACACAACCTAGTGTTTTCGTGGGGTGGAAATGGAGCCTTGGTGAAAGCGAACAAAGACCAGGCCTAGGGTGGAAAAATAGAGAAAAAATCTTCATGACTCTAATAAAAAAAGAACGCGGTTTCCTCCCAAAAAGTCCTTTAAAGTTAAAATTTGCATACAACGTTAAACGTCATAGACGTTAAATGTGAAACGTCATACCCATATATACGTTGAAGCCGATCTTAACTTAGAGAGTTTAGAATCTGAAACTTTAAAAAAATAAAAATTAAGGTCCAAGAAAGGTTCAATTGAGTCAAAGAGAAATCAAAGTAATAAATCAGCTTAAAAGATCTTAAAAGCATCTCGAAACCACGAAATTCCATCTTTTTGGAAGGTTCTAAACAAATTTCGAATTGTTCGGGTTGATACGGTAAACCAAAACGTGTCATTTCAAAGCTACGAATTTTTAAAAAATTGGCGAGATCACGAATGACAGCCTTCGTGAGTTATTTTTTACGAATTAAGCAGAATGAGAGCTCTTCTGAACCCCAGACAAATCAGCCTCCCCCCCCCACGGCTAAATTGAGTTTTCCCCCGGGGACCTAACTGTATTTTTGGACCAGCGACGGCAAAAAACC
The DNA here is from genome assembly GCA_958295435.1 of Mesorhabditis spiculigera. Lineage (NCBI taxonomy): Eukaryota > Metazoa > Nematoda > Chromadorea > Rhabditida > Rhabditidae > Mesorhabditis > Mesorhabditis spiculigera. Next base: position 685,630 of record CATQJA010002698.1, on the reverse strand, counting down.
GCCACTTTTTCCGATTGTATCGTGCCCGTAATTAGCTATCGGAGCGTAGTCTATAATTCCGAGTATGAATCTGGCTCCTGAACTCCGATTCTAAAAACGGAACACCTCGGCATAGAGAGAGAGTGAGAGAGACAGCGAGAGAAAGTGAGAGAGCGAAAGAGCAAGATGGAGAGAGAGCCAAAACCACCCTTTTTCAGCGAGTTCACGGTACGAAAACGTGAAGGGAAAATTATAAGCTACGTGCTGTGGTCAGTCAACTGTATGGAGGCGGAAAATTATAGTAGCCTCAGCTGGCGGGGAAAGTAGAAGATAGAAAATTAAGGGCTTGGTAATCTTTAATTGTTCAGAATCTGATGACTGGTCATTTTGAGGCGGGGTTAAGATACCAAAATATGCAATTGGGGGAGGTAAAAATAGCAAAAAACTACGGAGTAAAACAATAGGGATTTAGTAAAAACCGTAGCTTAAAGGGATGAAGACAGCTAGAAACTGGCAAGTTTAAATGGCTTGCCACGCTCCCTTTAAAGCTATTCACAGGCCAATTAAAAAATTTGTAGCATCAGTATTTGGATCGAAGAATTCAGAAAATTAAAAAGGGGGCCGGGCCAAAATTGAATCTCCGATTTCCTACACACAGTAATGGTAAGTAAAAAACGTGGCAAATCTACAATTACACTCCCATCAACATTTAATAAAAATAGTCATCCAAAAAGGGGCCCGATAGCGCCTCGCGCGTGAAATCCGAGAACCCGCCAATCAAAACAACGAGCCGCCAAAAGCCAGCCGAGAAGCTGAAGCTGAAGCTCAAAAAGGTAGCCCTCCTCCCCATTCTCTCCTCCCCTCTTTTAGCTGAATTTATTTCGCGTGTCGGGGGAGCCTGGGCAAACAACGCCTCAAATTTTTCAACGCTCCTGGTTTTCGACGCCCCGCCTAGAAGCGTCAATTGGAACATTTGGTTTTCATGGATTTTCGTTGTTTTTTTAGGGGAGGAGAAGGGTCTAGTAAACAAAAAAAATTGGCAAAAATAGCATGATTTGTGATTTTAAAGGACCTTGCAAGGCTAAAACTGGTGGAATTACATCGCATGATTGATCTGATTTTCATGGGCTTTCCTTGTTTTGTAGGGGAGGAGATGAGTCTAGTAAACAGAAAATGCTTGGGTTTGAATCAAGGTAATAAAAACCCAATTGATACAAATTTGACGCGAGTAACCGGTTACGCCATTAAATTCGGGAAAAACGGCTGTGTAATTAATTATTTTGCTTTTTTTGAAAATTTTGCGAACTTACAAGCCTAAATTTCTATAAAATTTGCGGAAGATGCCTGCAAAAGCCAAATGATCCCCAGCATGCCAAAACCCGTCCTTACAACAACCTTACAAAAAGATAATGAGCAACTCGGGCGTAAAAAGCGCGACTAGAACGTGGCAAAACACGCAAGCGCTAATCCGACTCTTGCGTAATATGGACAGAATAAACGATCAAAAGTTGATGAGGGGGATGAGGAAGAAGGTAGAAGGGTATAGGACAGGTCTAGTGGTATTTCATAGGAAGAAGATTAAGCCACAGGTTTCATTCAGGGATTTTCGAGCCTAAGAAAGGGGAGCCTGCTGACAATTAGTCAGCAACAGGCAGGAGGAATTCTGCATAAAATTCCCCAGTAATTCTGTTGAAAATAGATTACACGCATAGAACTTTTTTCATAAAACATTGAAAATCTAAGCAATCCGTACATTTTACAAAAAATCCGATTGTATGTGTTTTTAGAGGGCCATAACCAGAAAAATTTGAAGAATTGGGGATTTAGAGCATGTTAAAGACCTTCAGCAGGTTTGGAATTTATGGATTTTTTCAAGGCTATAAATTGCCCGAATCGACCCTTCCCTCACTTGGGTCTAGACGAATACGCCACACAGAGAATGACGCCCAGCAAATCGACTTGTTTCTTGCTCCAAATTTCCAAGAAAACAGTAAAAAACACTCCCCGCGAAGAGGTTAAAGTGAATTACGCAATGAAAGTCGTGGCGAAGCCGAGCGTATGCGCTGCGCATCGGGGTTTTGGCTAGCGCAGGCGAAACCTTTCGGCGACAAAATCCATAGCCATGGCTTGTCGGCCGTTTAAATAGCCTAGAAATAAGGTATAACGGCTCAAATTACACCCAACATCAAGATGCTCAGACCGTTGGTTCAACCGTGCTGGTGATGTCGATCTAGCCTTGACTTGCCTGTCCCTTTAAACGGCTAAAAGCCTTTCAAAGCTATTTTAGGCGGAAATTAGACATTAAATGATCTCTAATCCTATAAAATCAAGGGTATGCAAACAATTGACTTAACCCGGGAGGGCTGATGATGTCGATTTAGCGCCCTTTCCCTCCTGCTCTCCTATTTCCCTCTATTCCGGAATGGAAATGGACAATTTCCGTCCATCCACACCCCCGAACCCCCCTCAAAATTGGCGTCACTTTTTTTCTGCTGCTGCTGGGCCCTCGATTCGGACCGGATCCAAGAGGGTCCATTCCGGAAACTAGGGCCCAGATATATCCGTCTGGATTTGGCTCACATGGATTATTCGCTGCAAATTCCCCTTCAAAAACACGGTTAGGACAGAAATGCTCCCAAAAACGGTTCGGTTAATCGGCTTATTTTCCAAAAGTTTGCTTCCAAAATATCGTGGTGGGTGAAAAGATCGAAATGACGCCAGAAACAGAAGTAAAATTTGAGCGTGAGAGAGAGAGGGAGAGAGATGGATGATTCAATAATTATAGGTTTAAACGGGGGAGCGTTCGGATTTGAGTTTTGGCACAGTAATTACAAAACGTCAGAAAATGGAAAATGCTGGATTTTCACGGTAATTTTCTGTACTGCCAACTATGGACATTCTATGATGTCCCTTTATGCAAAAATTTAGGAAATACAATTGTCAAACCAGCGAAATCAAGGCCCAGAAAATGTTGAAGGTTTTGATGGATTTCGTTTGTTCGGGACCGCCAAGAATGTTATCCAAGAACAAAAGAGCAACCGACGAAACGGCAGCCAATTTCTGACTTCGGACATCGAGTCCTACTCCAAGCGTTTGTGTTAAAAGAGCCATTTTGAGCGGCCCTCCACATGTTTCGAACCGGGCGGAAGGGATGTGGGAATGTGGAGCACCAACAAGCAGAAGCTGAGAGGAGCCCGAGAAGGACATCTTCTCAAATAACCGAAGACCCCATAACACATGCAAATAGAGGAAGGAGAGAGTGAGTGAGAGAGAGAGGGCGATAGATAGAGAGAGCGAGAGAGTGAGAGAGCGAGAGCGAGAGAGAGAGAGAGAGACAGAGAGAAGGCGTGTTAGAGTGAGAGACTAACCACCGGAACCCCGTTAGTTACTCAACCCTTTTTAAGCTGAAAAAGCCGAGAATACGCCCAAAAGGGCTCTAAAAAAGCCCTTCCGGGAAGTGGGTTAGCCGTGTCGGGGTGTGAGTTGTTTTTCTCCGGACCGCGCTCAGGCTCAAGCACCAGGAAGTACAAATTAACCTTGATTGAGCGTTCATGTCAAAATCATAAGCCCAAATCTGGTTAGCCAGCGCCCGTCTAAACGTAGGCTAGCAGAATTCTTTGCGGAATCCTGAAAACTGTAAGAAATTTTTGCGCTGATTTTAGTTAAATTTTCGGTCACCGTAAGGTAAAACTCAAACCTCCAAACCGACCAAAGTTCTGCATCCGCCCTTAGGTAACCCGTTAGCAACTCAAACTAAAAAAAACCAAAAAATTTCAAGAAAACCGTGATCCACGCCGACGGCAGGGGCAACATTTAGCCGCCGACGGATTTATGGGAATCCACGCCGGATCCGCCAGACCGAAACGACCAGATTTGGCGGGAAGGATTTACGGCGGAACGGGCCTTCTGACTCCGACAGGCGGAAAAATAGAACAAAACAGAAGTTGGGAGCTAACGAGGACTTCACGAATTCGAGATCTCGATTTAGATTCGACTCTCCCACGTGAAATTGGATGGTACACAATGTTTTCGAAACATTGGCTTTTAGTCCATTGGGGGAAAACAAGGATTCGTGGGCAAATTTTGGGAAATAACGTGAGAAAGTGATGAATTTGGAAGCAGAACCGGTTGTCTTGAGAAAATCACAAGTCATTTTTTGGTCTTTAGGAAAAGACTGAGAAATATAAAGGTAAAAACTCTAGATTTCCTCAAGAATCCCTGCTCGTTTGCCTTCATTTCCTTAAATATTCTCTGCTAGCCTGTCAGGAGTCCTAAAAGAACCCTGCTAGTCTGCCAGGACTTCGGAAAAACAATGCCAGTCAGCAGGAATTTCCCAAAAGACCTCCGCACGATAACACTGATTTCCTAAAAGTTCTCTGCTAGCTTGCCTCAATTTCTGCAAAGAATCTATGCTAGCTGGCCGTAACTTCCTAAAGAATCTCTGCTAATTGGCCATAACTTCCTAAAGGACCCTGCTAGTTTCCTCCAAGCTGCTATGAAATCCTCAAAAAACTCTGCTAGCTTGTTAGGATTCCTCAAGATTTTGGCTAGATAGCTGGCTTTTCGTAAACGCTTACAGCTAGTCGACCGCGCTTGCTAAAGGATCTCTGCTAGCTGCCATGAATTCCCGCATATCTCTGCTAAGTCTTAAATTTTTAACAGATCTCAGCTACTCGCCGTGAATTCCTAAAGCTAGCTATATCCGGTCATCAATGCATCCAAAATTAGAAAAAATATCTGCCTGTAAGCTTCCAAATACTGGCAGGGGAATCAAGAGATGAAACTTCCGTGTTTCAAAATCTGATTTCAGCAAAATCCCCTTCACAGATTGCATAAAATATTGATGAAATGGCCAAGGAGAGGCCTCGAGCATGTAGGAAGTGATACGTACATACATATAGACATCTGACTCGTCCATAAGGTGTCGCGCGGAAACTGAGACTTTCGTCTTTCAGCTTCACCCCGGACCTCGACTTCAGATGCGGCTTTCCCCGCCTCTGCCCCCCTTTTTCGGCTCATTTTCCAGCTTCCGCTGGGTTCCTATGGGGAGCGTAGAGAGCGAGGTCTCTTGTTTTTCGGAACCCGCTCTCATTCGGCTCTCTTACCTAACTGCCGGTCAGACACCCGAAAACTTGCATTAACAATGAGAAAATGGGAATGAAAGGGATGGGAGAAGGAACGGAAAATAGGACAGACCAGAAATCGGTGGTAAGGGCCAACGAGCAAGGACAATTTGAGGATGGCTGAATTTTGCAATGGAGTTCAGATGCTTCATGGGGCAAGCTAGCAGAAATTACCATGGAATTGAGGGATTTAGGGTTTCAGTTTTATTTAGGGTATTTAGGGCCTAAGATGGTCACTAATAAGGGAGAGAGCAGAAACATGGGCGGAAATCATGGATCAGTTACAAGGTGCATGGCGATGGCAAGCGAGCAGTGACCCTTTTGGTAGCCGAGGCCGGCTTGCAGAGATTCTTGAGGCGAGGGCAAGCTACCAGAGTTCGGTTAATTCCTGGAAGTCAGCAGAGCATTCAATATTCGCTTTTTTAAAGACGAGGCAAGCTAGCTGGGAGCACGCGACGTGAATCCCAACCTTGCAAGCTAGCTGTGACCCTTAGAGATCCTTAGGAAATAGGCAGAGATCATTGAGGAATTACAAGCAAACCAGCAGCAGCCTATGGCTGGTGACACAAACTATAGGAACTTTCGGCCCTGAACCTCATGTGTCAAGGCAAACTAGCAAAGGTTTGGTCGACCATTGGATCTTAATAACAGCTAGCAAAAATTATTTGGAATTTGGCTATCAAACAGAGGTAATCTTGGAATGCTGAAACTGCCCGGCATCATCATTTGCGATTATAATACTACGTTTCCCCAAAACCGCATCGAATTAATAGTGCGCCAATGGATGAAGCCAAGACAATCGCTATTTTTAGCAATAGAAGGAGTTGTTGCCTTACTTGCCGCACACTCATTGCAGAGCACGAGGATTAATGGGGAGGAAGCAAAAACCACGACCCTCGGGGGGCATTAGGCCCCCGGAAGTCGTTGTTTTTGGTTTGGTGGTTGTGGCCAGGAGGAGGAGGAGGATGAGGGTGAGGCTGAGGAAGTAATGGCCGAAGGCACGTATTGCTTATAAAACACACCCTGTTTTTCTAATTTAAATACGCCATTAATCGTCCTCACCTGGTTTTCGTATTGAAAATGAGCAAAATGAAACAAAAAAATGGGATCTTTGGGTATTGGAAACCCCCGTTAAAATTTTAGTTTTGGATTTTTAAGGGTATGGAACTGTACTTAACCGGAATTCCTGCAAAAAACATCCTTCACTTCCTCCTGATCTTCGATGCCCTTCTGACCGGAGAAAATCCGATAAGCTCCGCCAAAAATACCGGCCGGTCGTTCCGTGTATCTGAGGGGCCCGTCGGAATCTAATAATCCCGGAAGAGCAGAAAAATGTGGTCAGGGCATGGCGGCCAGGTGGGGAGGAGGTGGATTTATGATTTGAGGTATTGAAAAATAGTAAAGGGGTAGGCTTAGGCTTACCGTAGGCTTGGAGTTAAGAATTAGCTAGACTTAAACTCAGCTTGGCTTAGGCTTGGCTTAGCCCTAGCTTCGTCTTCTGAAACCCACTTCCACCAAGGCCTCTCCGTGGCGGCCATCGTTCGCTTTTCCACCCGCTTCTTCCTAGTTCCACCGGAAGGGCGTATCGACACGGAATTTCCGGTTTGCGCGGCCAAATTTTAGCCGAATCGCAGGTGGCGAATAGGATCCAGGAATTTAGTAAGGTCAGAATGGGTGGCAAGGTTTTGGCGAGTGGCCACGGGGCAACTTTTGGCATATTCCTGGCCTACCCTAGAAGCCACCCGGGGAGGTGAAATTACGCGTAAACTCGATTATTTTCGGCAGCCCTCCTGAAGCTGCTGCGGAGTCTCGAAATTACGCCATAATTCGAGGCGCCGTGTGTGATATTTTGGGATATTCATGGAAATTGGCAGCGGTGCTAGATGGCACTACCACTAGCGCATTCGGGGGCAGTTGATGGTATTTTGGCGCAGCTTGGGGAATTGAGGGAATTGGGAAATTATCGTGGCGTGAAGCCAAGCTTTTTGTGCCTGGATCTAGCATTAATGCGGATCAATGGAAAAAGTAGAAAAATTGTAATAATTGGGGTCGTTGAAGCAGGGAAAATGTTTCGAGTATGTCTGTCTCTCGCTTTCGATGTTTTTCGCTCGCTCTCTCTCTCTCAATTTCTGTCGTCCTCTCTTTTTCTCGCGCTCCCTCGCTCTTGATTCGAAAAATCCAAAAATTTTGTAGCCAATTTCTAGAGAGACAAAACGAGAGAGAGAGAGAGAGAGAGAGAGAGCGAGAGAGGAGGAAAGAGCGATATAGAGAATCAGAGTGAGGGACTGAGAGGAGAGACCCAGAGAGAAAGATGGAGAGAAAAGACAGAGAGTCCGCGAGGGAGAAAAAGAGAGAGCGGGGGTAAATTGGATTGTCGAAATCCTATGTTATTTATTTCCAAAAACCCGAAGGTAACTAAAACAATCTTTAAAATGCTCAAACACACTGGAAAATTCATAAGAATCCACCCGACAACACGAGGACGTTTTCAAAAAAAATCTTGAAAATGCATTCAATGGGTCTGGAGAACACACACGGCCACGGGGACTTTGTTTTTGTTCTATCGCGTTTACTCCGAGTCGAGTCTGTTGCTTCTCTCTCTCTCTCTCTCTCTCTCTCTCTCTCTCTCTCTCTCTCTCCCCTTCAATCTTTCATCCCATTCAAATGCAATTCGTGCCCCGAGGCGCCGATTTGATGACTCGAATCAGGGGGGGATGGGGGGAGGGGCATCTACGTGACAGTCCACGCTCCGATTCCGGGGTCAAGAAGGAGGAGACGTAAAAAGCAACGTGGAAAAGAGAAGTGACGCAAATAGGAGCCGGGCGGATTTGGGTATTTGGGTTCGAGGCGGGTCAAATTTGTGCGTTCTTGTTTTGAATGGATGACTTGAACGGGAAAAATAGGGATTCGTGGACGAGAGTGTAGGCGTATTTTGGAATATTACGGTGGAATCAAGGGTATGCAAGCCTTTTTAAAAATACACAGAATCCAGTGAGTGCGTATAAAATAGTTCGGTGCATTAATTGAGGCTCTAAAAATACCGAAAAGCTCACCAATAATTCTGAGAAATGCCCGAAACAAAATGGCTCAAACGCTAGAATTAGAAGGCCAATTCAAATAGATTTAGAAGTAGCCGGAAATCAATTCAACCCAGAAATCAACGATGTATTTTTGTAGCTTTGAAAATATGCGTCTTAGCGCATCAATAGGAGCAGCAAAAGTTCAGAAATTCCTAAAATACCACATGAAAATCGTAAAATCCAAATAATCCTAACTTTTCCCGTCGTCGTCGAGCAAGACACACTGCCCCTTTTTTTACAGAATTCTAAATAGCGCCCCATCCCCTCGAGAAGCCCAATTTTTCATTTTTTTTGCCATCCGCCCCTCCACCTCCCTAATTGTTGCCAGTAGTGAGGTGGAGCCAAGGAGAAGCCGCCCAGGACCGGTAATAAGGAATTTTTCATTCGTAGTCTCCCCTTCTTTTCATTCCCCTTTTTTCTAAAGCTTTTTATCAGGCTTTTATTGGCCAAGGTTGCCTATGGGCATCTCTGTATGTCTGTGTGTTTGTCTGTGTGTAGCTCCTCGGCTTCTCCTGCGCCTAAATGAGATACCCCCCGGGATTCAATTAACCAAGAGCTCTACGGGCTAGGCTGGAGACTTCAGGAGGGGACCTAAAGTCGCCGACTCTTCGAGATGTGTTCAAAATAAGCTACAGAGGAGCGCTAGCCAAACAGGTCCAGACGGACGCAGAAACGGACTAAATGGGCTAATTTACGATAGAAAACGGGCGGGTACAGATATTGTCCGGACGTTCCGGAGCTGCAAACTGGGGAGTTTGGAACTTGCTAGCTGTAAAATACGGTATTAGTGTTTTTGTAGCAGTAAAGGAATGACAGAGCAAAATTTCAGGCACGAAAGTGGCCACGTGCCCCCTGGAGCACGACTTTTAGCCCGCAAAATCACGCGCACAACTCAAGTTGTCAACTCAATTCTGTCAGAAAATTAGCTACTACGTGACATTCCGCAACTTTACAGTATCAAGTACGCCAGATTTCTATCGACAGGGTAGAAACGAGGCCAAAGGATCCAGAAAACTAGAAAGATCTTTAGAGGTCCGTCAAAAATAGCAGGACTCGTAAAACTGCAGTAAGTTTTGGTTTATTAGGTCATGAGACTACGGTAGCCCACCAAATTCCTATCGGCAACAAAAAGCCAGCTGTCGAACCGAATTAGTCGTCATCCAACGGAATCTGAGGACATCTGGAGTTCCGCTCCGTAAATAAGGGAAATACGGAAAATACGAATGCCCCGGGCTTTCCGGGAGGATCCAATTTCTATTTATGCGTCTCTTTCTCTTTCTTTCTTTCTCTCTATCTGCTAAATGCGATTTGCAAGACGTGCATCGAAAAGAAAGGGCATCTTGGTGGGTCGGTGGCGAGGATTTGTTTATCCATTTGGAACGAAGGGACGGTGACACCATCTAACAAGGGAACCTCACGCGGACAGGGTGGAATTTCGAAAAACGCTCGCGGCTACCCCTAGGTAATCGGCCATTGCGATCACGATGCGCTTGTCAGATTTTTCTGAATGCACCTGTGTACAGAGATACAGCACTTCCGCAAAATGATGATTTGCATGCGAAAAATTAGCATATAGGGATGGTTTATTAGGCTCTCCCATCACATAGGAATCACCAGTTGAGTGGCCAAGTGGTAAGCGACTCGCTTGATAAGAAACTGACGGCGGTTCAAATCCGCTCACGATTTTTTTATTTTGCTTTTCTGTCCAGAGATTTTTGCACAAGTCGAGAACATCGCCAAAATTGATCAACCCCCCTACTTTGCTCAGGATAACCCCTTGTTGTTTCGAAAAATTTTTCGAAAAAATATAGTCCCGACATCGATGCGGACGGCCATGCATTCTTTGGCACGCCAGAGAACAAAAAAAAATCTTTTTAAGATTTTTATTAATTTTTAAGAATCCTTGTCTGATCGACTGCACCAGAAAATGCTAGAACGGCACCCCTGGCTGGTGCAAAAATCGTCATCTAAAGATTTGGGTCTGATACATTAACTGGTCTGGACTTGTGCAAAAATCTCTAGCCAAAAAGCAAAATAAAAAAATCGTGAGCAGATTCGAACCCTCGTCAGTTTCTTATCAAGCGAGTCGCTTACCACTTGGCCACTCAACTGGTGATTCCTATGTGATGGGAGAGCCTAATAAACCATCCCTATATGCTAATTTTTCGCATGCAAATCATCATTTTGCGGAAGTGCTGTATCTCTGTCCACAGGTGCATTCAGAAAAATCTGACAAGCGCATCGTGATCGCAATGGCCGATTACCTATGGGTAGCCGCGAGCGTTTTTCGAAATTCCACCCTGTCCGCGTGAGGTTCCCTTGTAAGGGAATTCTAATTCTTAGGGAAAGTACAAACTGTTTGAAATAGGTATGCCAATTTGGGATTTAATTATACGCATTTTTACAAGGGTATTTTGAAAACAAAATGTCTGCAAAATGAGGTAGCGAAGATGAAATTTTTTTGAATTAGTTAACGCTTTAAAAAGCAACAATATCAGATTGAAATTTAAGAAACTTAGAGCTCAAAATTAATTTCTTCTGATCCGGACCAACCTCAAGGCTTTTCCTTAAAGGGATGCCGACGGCATAAGTCAATCGCTTACGCGCGGAAAAGAAAATGTCTCTGCGCCTCTCCCCTGGGCGCGCTCTCTCCCCTCTTGGCTACTTGCCAATTTGTTGATGGGGGGGATCGACACATGCCGTCGGCAGCCCTTTAAGAATGCCGGAACCCTCTCCAAAATGCAACCCATTTTTAGCTCCATATCCCTCGATTTCGTTGACTAGAAACTAGACGTCTTCCGTTCAGAAAGAGCGCTTTTCGGTTCAATGAAAAATTCCCGACACGAACGTTCTCTCCCTCCATTTCCCCCGCTCTCTCTTTCACTCTCTTTCTCTTTTTCTCTCTCTTTCTCCATCTCTCTCTCCCTTCAACCTTCACGAGACCGCCGGGAAGTGCTACTCCTGTCCGGTGGTGTCGTGGTCATATTTTGGGCTCTTCCGGGGGCCATTCAGAATTCGGAATTGCGCAGAAAAATCGTCGACGAAGGAAATGGGGCGAAAATATCCGGTTCACGGCCGGAAGGAAGCCAATTCCGGTTTGTGTAAAAAATGCGAGAAAACAGGCTGCAGAGGGTACATGGTAATATGAACCGGTAAATATAAACACAAAACTCTCTCTTTCTCTCTCTCTCTCGCTCTCATTCTGTCTCCTGCTCTCTATGCCTCACTTTCAGTTACCGGTTAAAGAGTTACTCGTGAAAATTGGGAGAGAGAGAGAGAAAGAGAGAGAGAGAGAGAGAGAGAGAGAGAGAGAGAGAGAGAAAGAAAGACAGAAAGACACTGTTTGGCGGACAAGAAAGAAATCACACAGAGAAAACTAGAGGTAATCGACTAAATATTCAGATATCCAAACTCTACAATAACTTGCGATTTTTAAGGTTCCAAACTGCAACAAATGCCGGCGGAAATGACGAATCGACAGACAGACAAACTAACATAGAGGAAACTCCGCTCAAATCCCTGGGTAAAATTGAATTCCACGGAGGGGCAGGGGGGCCCTTCTCCGGTGTTGCCGACGACCGGCGGAAGTTCGCCCCTTGGCCACACAGATTCCGGCCGAAGAAGCCCATTTGGCGGGGCGGAAATACGATTAGAACCGCGGTCCGGGCATTCGATTTCAGATTTATGCGAGGTTAACGGGAAATTGGGAAAATCAAGGGGTAATGGTGTTTTGGAATGTCACAAGTTTTTGGTGTTATCGCCGTTGGAAAAATTAGATTTACGCTGCGGCGATGGTATTTGGGAAATAGCTCTAAGAAAGGTCGATATTCTGCGTATTTTGGCATTCAAAATAGCGGGTTTATTGGGGTGTCATGTTTTTTTTGAGTCGCTAGGCCAATAAAGGCGCCAAAATTCCGCAGGGATCATTGCTAGTTTGCCAACACGGAAATCGATTTTCCGCGTATATTCCAACGGAATTTTGAAAATCTTTTGAAAAAGATTTTTTAGAATGTAGTTAAAATATAAGTATTACCAATGCCAAAACCATTAAGGCAAAAAACACCAAAATTCCTCGAGGATCACCGCTAGCCTGCCTCGCGAAAATGCAACTTTCTGGCGTGTTTTTCGAAACATAATTTGGAAAATTGGACAGCAGGAATATAGTTTCGTAAAAATCCAGGTATTCTCGTTTGAATATATTTGGAGCGAATGAATCGAGAAAAATGAAGTCATGTCTGGGCCGCGGGAGATTAGTCGACGACCCAGACTCGTCGGGCTTCTTCCCACTTCAGAAAAATTACAGAAAAATTCAATAGATCGAAGCATGGAACCAAAATGTTAATTATAGATTAATGTCCGTGTATAAGGACTACGGTAAACTTTATAACTTTTTTTGCCTTATAAAAATAACTGCTTCAAATACGGATTTGTGGGGGTTGTCTCAAAGCCTCCTACTCCTACTCCCTCGAGTCCCCTAATCGAGACGACGAGATGGCTACTGACTGGGTGGAAGGATTCGAAAAATGAGAGCGAGAGAGAGGCAGAAAGAGGGAAAGAGAGAGATAGAGAGTACAAAGATGCCCTGCCCCCTCCTCAGCCGAGCTCTTCCTTTAATTGCCATCTAGACACGGTGACAGCCAATGTGGCTAGGGGTGGGTAGGGAGAGGGACCTTTACCCTCTAGTTGCCTTCAACAAATACCTAATTCAGGGCGGGAATTTTTGGATTAAAGGGATCGGCAAGGCAAAAGACCAGACGCATTCAAAATGTTTTTGATTAAAGGAACGTGGAACGTAATATCATAAATTGTTGGGCTTGAACTTCTGCATGGGTTTGGAGCTACAACCCCGGCGCGTAGCGTATCGCAGTTCCCAAAAAATGCCTTCGGACCCTAGATCCCACAAAATTTCTGGGATTAGGCCCTCGGACCCGCAGCACGCGACGCGCATGTCGCTTGTCTGCTCCCAAGCGGTCGTAATCGATTACGCAACGGAAAAACGCATAACTGCGTTTCGTGTCGTAGCGCAAAAATCACGAAAGTTTCGAGCAATTTAAAGTCTAGATTTAGAAAGACAAAAATGACGACTCTAAGGTTTTAAAATATATTTTATTTCAAAGCCATTGACAACCTTCTGAAGCAAAATTTTCGATGCAATTTTCAAAGGGATTTTTCGTTTTTCGATAGTCAAAGCTTTGTTTATTAAACTAGCTTTTTACTTGGCAATCTGCCACCCATGCCAAGTCGCAGCGGCTAGTCAAACGACGTGGCTTTACAAGGCTCTAATTAAAGCCCAATCCACACTACTGCTCCTTCTATGGAGCCGCACACCCAATTAAAATATGCGAATCGTCGAAAAAAAGCATAAACCCGGCTCCGGGGGGCGCATGACCGCAATTAGTAATTATCCGCGTGTGTAGAAATCTAAATTAGCTACCCCGCCGCACCTAAAAACTGACCAAAAAGCGCCCAATCCTACCTTATATAATTTGGTCGCGTATCTTTGTGTGTGTGTGTGTCCGGCGCCAGGGAGGGCTACTTTGCATAATTCCAAAAATACAAATTTCCTCATTCTTGCAAGTTGCACGCGCGGGTGTGGTCGGATGAAGGGAGGGGTCCGAAGGACCCAAGCTATCGGAAAGTCAAATTTCTCATGCAAAGGCCGCATTCCAGCGCCCAAGGCCCGCGAAGCGGGTTTTGGGCGCTGGTTTTGGCATAATTACCCGTGGGACGCTGACATGTAGGTAGGGGTTTCAAATCGGGGAGTGTGGAAGGGACTTCCCGGTTCAGTACTGCTTTTTGGGGTTGTGTGGCATTTCTTTGATACTGCCCCCAAATTACGGGGACCTAATTAAAATGGACACGCGGTGCTGGACATCATTTTTGCGACGGCATGAAGCTACGCTGGCTTGATTTACCTTTATGGTCCTCGCGCGAAAAGTGTTTTTTTCGGGTCGGAATCGATCTAGCAATGATCAAAATGTAGTATTCAGTAAAAAAAAATGCGCCGCAAAGACGTTTTTAAGGGCTAAAAAGAACTTTTTTGCTGAAATTCGGGGACCATAAAAGGGGGTACGGGGGTATGTCGATTATGGTCCTCGGCTAAAATCCATTTTTACTTGTCGGAAACAATCCAGAAATGTTCAAAATAGCATTTGCAGTTCAAAAAAAGCGCCGGAAAGACCTTTTTAGCTGCAAAAATTATTTTGGTACAAAAATTCATTCAGCCTAGTTTTAGCCTAAAAATAAGGCTTCGTGCCACCGGGGGCCTAGTCGATTCGGATGGGCGCGAGCTCGTACAGTGTTTCGAAATCGGGGCGCCCGAGCAGCGCGAAGCGCCCAGGCGCTCCGATTTCGGAAGAGTGGAGCCATCCGAAGCGACGGCCCGCCTTGCCTGACAATGCTACGTGCCGCACCTTGTTCAGAAACCTTAGGCGACCACGAACATCTTTCCGGCACTTTTTTCGAAGTATTATGCATTTCCAACAATTATCTATTGATTCGGTAAAAGAAAAATACTTTTCAGGTGAGGACCATAAACGACATACCCCTGTACCCCCTTTTATGGTCCCCGAATTTTTAGCAAAAAAGTCGTTTTAGCCATTAAATCCTTCTTTCCGGCGCATTTTTTTTATACTGAATCTGACATTTGAACATTTCTGGATTGTTTCCGACAAGTAAAAATGGATTTTAGCCGAGGACCATAAACGACATACCCCCGTACCCCTTTTATGGTCCCCGAATTTTAGCAAAAAAGGTTTTTTTAGCCCTCAAAAACTTCTTTCCGGCGCATTTTTTTCACTGAATACCACATTTTGATCATTTCTAGATCGATTCCGACCCGAAAAACCACTTTTTGGGCGAGGACCATAAAAGCAAATTTCCCCAGCTACGCTAGCTAGACGTGTGACTCGGCATTTCGAGTTGCACGGATTTTTTCCTAATGGGGTTGGGGCGTAATTTTGCATAGCCAGACACGTAGTCGCTGCAAAAATTCAAGTCGAAACTCAACAGAATTGCGGGCTTGAAATCATCAAAAGGAAATCAAAGCGAATACGGCAGATTCTGAATGCGTCTGGAACGACTAAAGTCAGTCTGGCAAGACCTCAGGAACTCCCTATTTTATTTTCTTAGCTTTTCCACCTGCGTTCCCGAACCCTGTGATCCCAATTGCGTCCGAAAATCGTTCCTGAACCCGCCGGAATTATCGGAACTCCTTCAAAAAAGTGCAGAATAAAAATTTTACAGTTTCAGCTGCCATGCGCACCGACGCGGTTCCTCAGACTTCTTAAAAGTACGCTAAAACGGGCGTATTATTGCGCGGTTTAGAGATATTTTTAGGGCGCGATATAGGATTCAAAAGAATGAATGGAGAAAAGTGGTGAATGAGGTCTTCTCAAGTAGAAAAAAGTGTAAAAGGGCTGTCTAGCCATTTCTGAAAGCGAATTCTGAAGCGACACATCTATCGTATACGTCTGAATCATTTCTTTCATTTTTTCTGTTTCTCTCTGATTTTTGTGATGTTCCGGATTAGAGCAGGGATTAGAACCTGCCCTCCACGTTTCCTCCCGCCCACCCAAAAACGGAACAATCCGGAAATTTCTGCCCCCAGAGAGCCACAACACGTTGAATTGGGGCTACAGGAACCCTACGCAAATCGGGGACTTCAAAACACACGTGCGTAGGCGGAAAACGGGGGAAACTCGGAAAATGGCCGAGGGGAACGGCCGGGCCACGGCGCGTCGTGAGGTGAGAAATATTTATGTCCTACGTGTCGTCGGTGCCAGTAGAGAGGCTGAAAAACGGACTAGGGGGAAATAGGAGAGATCGAAGATTTTGCTTGGATCTAAAATTCTTCTGGGTTTTGGGCTGGATTCTGACCGGGCTTGGGGGTTGGGAATTGGAGTGGCGATACCTGAAGGGAAACTATACAGGGTGGCTGAAAAGTTCCCGCAATTTCTTCTAGCAGGTCAATAGACGGAAAATTCCTAAAATTTGGCTGAGGTAAGGTAACAGAAACTTCATTTACTACGTAATGAACAGATTACAACACAAAAATCCGCAAGAAATGTTCACGAATTCCACCAGTAGCTGAATAGAAGCGCGCAGGCAGCCATGGAAATTGCCGGCCATGGTCGCGCCTTCCCGGTGAGCAAGGAGGCGTCAATGTTTTCACTATAGAATCGAGCCGGAACGGGCAAAATCATCGTAAACTTTTCAAAAACGGTTAATAGAGGAGTCTTGGTCTATCATTTCCGGTTTCCCAGAACTTTGATGATTTGATTAGGAATCTAGAGCCCCAGCAACCCTTAAACCATTTTCGTTCAAAAAAATCTAAAAATCGAAGTCACCGAGCACTAATATCAAGCCCTTAGGATCGTTTCAGAGTCATGAATTAAGCAATCTTTTAGTTAAAACGTTTTCACGCTTAAGCAACACTCAACACCAGGTTTTCCGGCCCGTTCAACTATCACCCTCGGGGGAAAGTTGCAAACGGGTTTTTGCGGCTTTGATGTTTGGGCCTCCAACTCAGTCGAATCAATTTTTTTTGATCTTTCGGTTTGACCATTTTGTAGCAAAGGAGATCAGAAAAACGGGCCACTACAGTGAATCTCCTTAAAACAGCCCTGGAAAGTGCTAGGCCTCGGTTATTGTAGCAGAGGGCGCGACCATGGGAGACAACGTTTCAAGGTGTATGCGCATTTGTATCGAAGCGTCTGGGGGGAGCTGTGAAGACTTATTGTGGATTTTTGTTTCGCAATTTGTTCTTTACGTCTTAATTAAACTAATAGTTACTATAAGTTCGCTACCTCATTAGAATTTTAGGAATTTCCAGTCCATTTAACAGTATCAAGAAATTGCGGGAAGTTTTCAGCCACCCTGTATAATAAAAAAATCTTAGGCATAATTACGTGAAGGTGACGTGAAAAGTTTAGATAAAAGTAAAGACTATAAAAGTTACCCCAGTAAAATTTATCTATCTATTTTAGAAATTACCCTTGAGTTAGTAAATTCAGCTACAATTTTTTTTACATTTTAACCCAGAAAATTTAATTGGCTCAAATAGAACCTATGGAAGCTTTTAAAATCAGCCACCTAAAAATACTTTAAGGCTTTAATTGAAAACGAAATGATTGAATGCGTATTGACGGAGTGCCTCAATCTCCAAAACTAAAAACATAGAAAACAAAACTACAATTTTCTACACGTCACGCAAGCATCCGGTTATACAGTGGCGGACAAAAGTTTCCAACATTTTTCTTTAAAAGCTCCGGGGAAATGAATGGCGTCCTCTAGAGTGGTAATATTGATGCCAAATCGTTTAACATAATTATTTTCAAGCATTCATGGTTGCAGATTAATTCCTACAGCTCTCGGGAATTTTTTTAGAAACATCGATTTTAATATGGGAATTCGGCATTTTGGCTTCTAACTTTCGAAACCTTAGTTTTTCTCTGGATATCGATATAAGGCCCGATAGAGCGCGAAAAGACAAACATTTTGATATCACATGGGCTTCATGAATGCGCTTATCCAAACGGATACGGACGGTCGACGCGCCTCATAAGTGGCGCGCATAGTAAATGGGAGGCCGACTCTAACAAAAAGACGCAGTTGCACCGCGCGCAGAATTGATTTATGTGTAGCTTCTTCCGCAGCCGGGAAGTACAGAGCGATTTTATATCAAAATGTTTGTCTTTTCGCGCTCTATCGGGCCTTATATCGATATCCAGAGAAAAACTAAGGTTTCGAAAGTTAGAAGCCAAAATGCCGAATTCCCATATTAAAATCGATGTTTCTAAAAAATTCCCGAGAGCTGTAGGAATTAATCTGCAACCATGAATGCTTGAAAATAATTATGTTAAACGATTTGGCATCAATATTACCACTCTAAAGGACGCCATTCATTTCCCCGGAGCTTTTAAAGAAAAATGTTGGAAACTTTTGTCATCGACATTTTTGAGAATTTTATCAAACTTTTTTATTTTGCGGATTTGTGGTCTTAAGCGTGTTGCAGGTAGAAAAACACGCCGAATTCTGCTATGAATGCGATCTAGGGAACATTTCCACACTAAATCGGCAAACTAGAGCCAAAAAACTAAATGTTGGAAACTTTTGTCCGCCACTGTATGTTGTATTTGTAGTCCAAATTCAGGCTCTCGCAGCTACGGCTTTTGACTCTCCTCCCCAGACCTCTAACTGGCCAGAATCCACCCCCAAAAACGGCTTGTTTGCCTACGAAAAGTTTCATTTTTCATCTAAACTGCGATCTACGAACATCCAGCCAGGCCCCGAAACCCAAACGTCAACATTCTGGCGCTCGGTTTTTTTTGGGGAGCGGCTAGGGGCTTTCCCGGAGGAATGGCCTTTTCACGGTGAATATGGAGTGCGGTGGCCGAATTCGACTGTGAAATCGGGCATGAACGGATGGGGGACAGAGGGGGCAGAACGGAAGTCGTCTTCAAGAAATGGCCAGGAGACCCCAAGCCACCACCACTAACATCTCACGATTCTCTGCTTAAAATGGCCAAAAGTGGAGTGGATTGGCATAAACAAGGTTTTTTAGGGTTTGGTAGAGCCGAAAAATATGATTTTCCAAATCGTAAAAATCTGAATGCTAAATTTGAGAGATATGACCAGGGAGTGAGAGCATGCGAGAGAGAAAGTGAGAGCGAGAGTGAGAGAACGAGCGTGAAAGAAAGAAGGAGAGAGTGAGAGCGAGATAGAGAGAGAGAAATCGCGCGAGCTGCGTTTCGCGGTGCGCCAAAATTCACAGAAAATCCATAACCATCAAAATCGATAAAATACATAGCCACGCCCTGCCAGTCTCTTTAAAACTGAGAAAAATGGCCTTCGGGGAAATTCAAGATTCAAATTTTCGTCTAAATTTTGAGCCAAATGATCTAAAAAACTTAAACCATCCCTGGACGATACCAAAAAAACCTAGAAAATATTCTCTCCGCGAAAATATTTTCCAAAAACCCTCGATCACCTGGCGACTACGGTTGAAGCCAAAGAACCCGACCCAAAATGGGCATCATCAGGTCAGGAAATACCCCGGAAAACAGCCAGCACCTGGTCGCTGACCTGGGAATGTTACGGTGGTTGTGGTCGACCAAAAATAATCACCCAAAACTCCGGTGTTCCAAACGTGTCTTTGAAAGGGAGGAAAGTTTCCGGAAATTGGAATATCCGCCGCTGAATTCTATGCAGTCTACACGGGACTTGGAATGAATTATTCAATGCGGTGGGCGACGGATAGGTGATGTATCGGTTGGACTTGCGTTAGGCTTTTAGGCACTTTGCGTATTATTTGTCTGGCCGAGTAGGTCCGGGTTTAGGGAGATGGTGCTAGCAAAAACAGGCTAGACACGGTCGTTTAAAGATATGGGCAAGGCAAAATGGATTTTCAGGTTCGGGATTGCCTGGATACGTGGCCGCGCCTGTGACAAACGACGCACCCGCCGGCCTTTTCATTGCGTAATGGATCATACCAGTAAAAGGTGGCTAAACGCGTTTTCCGTTGCGTGTCGTGGCACTATCTCAATCCATAGGAAATCTATGAATTTTGTTAAGTGTAATTTCGCTAAACCTATGGAATGACCTTCTCCCGCGGCGCACACACCTCTTCCTTGTCGGCACGGGCTACAAATCGAGTACGGCAAAAACGCGATTTTTGGCGTTGCGTGTCGCGCTCGTGGCAATAGCGAAACGAAATTCAAAGCCAAGGCGGAGGTGAGCCTTGCACGGTCCTTCAACGACGGGCTGACGTATTAGCTTGGTTCAGGCTCGGTTGTGTGGTTGCTTGCCGACGTAAGAGTTACGTTGGGTATCTCCAAGGCATAAAAAGAATAATGAATGAATCCATTGGTCAACAGCTAAGGCACCACTAGCTTGCGACGCCTCATCCCTATTCATCACATTCAAGGACGCGTACCTCACGAGTAAGCAGCAAACGGCAAGGATAGAATATTTTTGCGATTCTCAATCAACGCAGTCCAATCTTCTAGGAAATTAATGAATTTCGAGCCCAAGAAAAGCCTCTAAAACAAGCACTTTCCGGATCAGTCTAAATTTTTGGGCAAGATTCAAGCCAATCAATTGTGGGCACGGGTGCGAAACGGTTTTTGGAGGGCGAATGGCCCGGGGGCGGCGGGTCGTGTGGCCAAATGATTGCCTCAATTCCACCCCCCCCCTGAAATCTAACGAAAAAGGAAGCGAACTATGGAGAGAAAAGTGAACACCCCCGGTGGTCAGCGCGTCACAACTCGTGCTCCCTGAAAGTGGCCAAATTCTAGGGGTTGTTTATCTTCTCAAGTTTGATCGTGTTGCCGGAAACGCAAAGATCAAGAAGATTTTTCTAGACTCAATTGAGAAAAAAATCGTACTTATACTAAAAATTCTACAACAAAATGTATGATTAATTCAACTTTAAGCATCTGGGAATAGGCAAAGGCGCTTTTTATGATATTTTTAATGTGAGTGCGTGCTCGGAAAATCCGGCCGCACCACTTTTATCAAATTTAACTTTTAAAATACAGTACCTAGAACATTTTAAGGCCGGCTTCCGATTTAAGGCAAAATTCCGTACAAGATAAACTGAATGAAAACTGAAATTTGCATAACATCAATCCAAAAAGTTCAAAAATGCCGAAAATATGCGGCTTAGGCGTAGTTATATCGATATAACCTTTTAAGTCGAGTGTTTAGCAAAAATTTAGAGTCATGTTCGGATTCAGCTGAAAATTCCGTACCCGTTACGTACGCCTACACCTAGTATATTCAAGCGCAATTTACATAGAAGAGGACCTTTCAATTTTTTCATTAAAACTATTTTTCTCAACCCCCCCCCCTTTCCCCTCGTTTAATATTATTAGTCACTCCTCCTCGTATATTCGCTAGTTGTTTCCAGCCTCCTAGCCGATCCAGGAAGCTCTGAGCGAGAGGCTCCACCAGAATTGGCCCTATTACTTACCAGCTAGGGGTCCAACACTAACAAATCCAATCTGGGCCAGCAGCTCTGCTTGCCATTCTCTGCCAAAGTGTTCCACTCCCTTTCCCATACTTTTTCAGCGCCCGGATGAAGCGGAATTGCCACAATTTTCGGCGCTTGCATGGACTTGACCCGCGGGGAAGGTTAGGGTCCGAGTGAAGGGGGGGGGGGTGCGAATTAGGCGCTAATATACGGGGAGAAACATCCGGAAAAACAGCTCTTCCGGATGATCGCATGTGGGGGGGGGGGGGGGGGGGGGGGGGGCGGGCCCCGGGGGGGGGGGGGCCGGAGGACCGGGGCCCCCTTTTTTTTTTTTCCTTTTGGATTTTTTTCGCGTGCGGCTTTTTATTTCTTTTTTTTTTCTTGCTCCCTCCAAAAGTCGCTGCCCCCAGAGGGCATAACCCCTTGCAGTCATAATGATATGGCCACGAAATGTCAGAGCCGTTGAGTCAGAGAGCGAGAGAAAGAGAGACAGTGAGAGAGAGAGAGAGTGGGAGACAGCGGCAGCGAGACAGAGAGAGCAGAGCGAGTGAGAGAAAGAGAGAGACAGAGAGAGAGGAGAGAGAGGGAGGAGAGACAGGGACAGCCAGACAGAGCAAAAGAATTTAAGATCTTAATATACGGAAAATTTGATAGAATAACATGACGCGATCGATAGTTGCAATTGAAATCCTGCAAAATTGTTTTCGGGTATTTTCGGGTGCATTCCTGGGTCGGGGTTTACCATTTTTGGAGTTCTTGGAAAACACTCCCCAAAAGAACGTCCCGATCGGCGTGATTTGCATATTTTTTGGGAATTCCCAAAAACGGGCATCAATAAATAGGCGACCAGTTGGTATGTGAATTTTTCAAGTTATAAAGCGCTTGAAAAATCGAAAGTAGAAACCTAAGCCGGCAAAAAAATTAAGGAGCTCAAAAAATGGTTATTGGGGGCCCAAGAAAATGGAGAATGAAATGAAAATCGAGATCTATATTTTGGCGAGTCATACTGTATCTGATGACAAAGACCATTGTCAAGTTTTCATAGATATATACTAGTTATTATTTGAGGCACATTGTGTTGGCTCGTAGTCATGGCCGAGGACGAGACAAAAAGTGACCAGAATAGATCAAATAAATGAGGGGATTAACCCCCCGAAAACGATCAAAGAGCTCCCATTCAATTCTAGGTGGCTAAGGGATCGGATAAGCTGGATTCAGACGAGAAAAAAAACCCAGGAAAACATGAATTTTAGGGTTTCGTCCCGTAATAGCTAAAATTAGAATCCGTTAATAAGACTTTAACGTAATTAGAATAATTGTAAAACGGTGTATTAAAGACTTTTTAAGTACTTTTCAGAAGTTATCACGTTAAAGTTCGATAATGTAGAATGTTACCGGTAGAACTGCCAATTAAGTTTTAGGATTTTTCAAACGATTCACAGATTACGACATATAAAACCGTAGTGACCGGGTAATTAGTTTATTATCGGTCTTTCTCAATACCATTACTAATTATTGGAAGCCATCATAAGTGTTTTATGCAAATTTATCAGAAGTTATAGCGTCATATCTCGGAATTCCAAATTTCTTGCACCACAAGTGTCAAAATTACAGGCCAAATTTTAAGAATCGACAATTTAAGGTAAAGAAACCCTCATTATTAAGTTATTTGCTTCATTTATATATGCAGAAAGCAAATTATGAAGATTTAATGCACAAACCTGCCACCAAAACTGCGATTCCCAGCCGTGGCCAACTGCAATTCGATGTTGGGACGCATGGCTCCGGGAGGCTTGATTTCCTGAAATTGGCCATTTTTACGGTGAAATTTGAGCCCGACTAACGGGGCGATGGAAGTGGAAAACGTCAGGAGGAAATCGGAACATCGAGCGAATATCAAAAAGCAACAATGAGAAGGAGGTCAGAGATCTACATATAAAATTCAGAAAAACTCCATGAAAGAAAATTTGCGAGTTTCGTTGCTCGGAGCGTGGGAAAACAAATGTTATTAAGGAAATTGAGCATGAAAAAGTGATTTTCAATGTGTAACATTGAATTAATATGCGCTATATCAGAAATTACAGCTCAAAATGTCTATAAAATCCGTGAAAGAAATGACAGCTTATATACAAAAAACGGTAAACCACGCAAAAATAAATCTAGTAAATCGTAATTTGTGTTAAATAACCACTGCCAAATGTAAAATAACGTTTCTAAAATACTAAAATAAATGTAATCAGGCAAATTAAATTAAAATTAAAATAAATTAAATTGCGCTAGGACGGGCAAAAATAAGAAAAAAAATTAGTTTTGATAGAGAAAGGAAAACTTGTAACTAAAAGGGATAGAAATTTTACTAATTCAATTGCTTGATCACTCACGAAGGGCTATGTTAAATCATTAAAACAACGAAAATTATAAAAACGAAGAAGTTATATAGTTTTTATAGAAAGTTGCAAATTCTCCGCGAGTTTTGCGCAGTTTTAAATCGTGAAGGCTCATTAAATTGGCTTTTATAGGCTACAAACCATCACGGAACTACTCCAAAAATCAGAACAAACCGAAGCAAACATATATTAGGAAAAGCTGTGCAAATAGAGCGGCTTTCGGGGGCTGATCCCCTGTGCGGGGGCCGACGTCCCTGTATTGGGCTGTCCCCGCGGGGGCTGTGGGCAGATAGCGCGCCCTTTCCCTTCGCTCCCTCACGGGGGTATAGCTCAGTGGTAGAGCAATCGGCTGCAGTCCGATAGGTCCATGGTTCAACTCCGTGTGCCCCCTACCTCTTTTTGCTTTTTGGAGGGAAGGTGTAACATTGGGTCGCGGACTGGAACAGTTTACTATTTTTGCCCAATTTTTTGATTTGACCCCGATTCTGAGGGTTTTTAGGACGATTTTGTGGTTACAAAATAGCTAAACGCAATAATGAAACTCAAATACTTCAGAAAATTAAAGCAGCTTTAACACAAGAAATTATTATGTCAAAAATCGTATGCTACCAAAAGTGGGCTTAAAAACGACTAAAACACGTTGAGAGCTTTCATTTGACTAAAAATATAAAACTTGAAAATTCAAATTAAATGTATCCGTGGAGCCCAAATTAAAATTAGCCTATGTAACCCTATGTAACCGGGAATTAGCGATTTTCGGAGATTATTTTGGCCAATTTTTGCTATTTTTATTTGCTTAGTTTGTCAAACTTGAAGTTCCCAACACCCCTAAAAATTCGAAAAATGCTGTACACTACAGAAAACTTCTAAACCTTAGAAAAACACCTAAGTAGTAAATAATCCCGAATGGGCACGCCCGGACCTAGAAAACTGTGAATAAGTATCGCATTTCCTCCAAGGGGAACCGAAGGGTAGGTTCTGAAGAATCTATCTGCCCCAATTCCCTCACACGTGAAATAATGCGCTGTTTTGGGTGGCGCCGTGCACACTACTACTGCGGCTCACCTCGCCCACTAGCGCCCTCTCCCCTGCGAATTATGCCAAACGCAAAATATGCGGGTGGCACAGATTTTGTGAGGATTATGAGGTGATCATCGTATTTCCAGTATTTAATTTTGGAAAGCTAGTTTGTCGTTTATTTTTGAGTTGAATATGCAGGAGCGGGGTCGAGCGATAGAGAAAGTGAGAGAGATAGAGAGACGGAGCAGGGGCAACATAAACAGTTGCTGAATGGACCTGCGACTTTCTCACGTCGAATTCTACCTCCTAGAATTTTCTAAATACGCGTGGGCTTTTCCAGGGCCCGTATTTACTGAGAATGACAAATTTTGGGCAAGTGCCTTATCGAAATTTGGATAAACCGAAAAATAAACCGAGGACAGTGTTCTTACAGTTCGAAATAGGGGCCTGGAGTTGGTGACGCCCTTGTTACAACTATTCACAAAATGTCAAGAGCCAAAAAGCCATCAACAAGACCTGATCAAAGATCCGTCAATTTCCTCGATTCTTCCGAAACAATTCCCCCGGAACTTAATATGGTCAAGAAGAAGCCGTGCGCCCCGCTGCTGTGGATTTTATTTGTATCGCCCCACCTCGTCGGGGGCATAAATCCGATTTTTGTGTGTGGCCCCGGTGGCGGCTGGCTGGCCGATGAAATCCGAGACGTTTTTTCGGGACGCCAAGCTGGCCGGCACATACTTGGTTGGGGGGGGATTTCGTTCATCAGGGAATATTGAGGGGGAGTGGAACGGATACGTTGTAGTTTAGAACTTTCAAGGTGTAATAGTAAAGTCGAGATTTGCGAGAATTGTGCCAAGGAGATAGTGAGCCGCAGAGTAAAAACGCGAAGAGGCTGAGGAAAGCCAGGTGAGAGAGAGCGAGGGAGGGAGAGAGAGACAGTGATTGAGAGAGGGAGCGAGGGAGTGAGAGCGCGAAAGGGCAAGAGTTAGCTAGTAGATAGTGTCTGTGAGAGTGAGAGAGAACGAGAGAGAGAGAGAGAGAGAGAGAGAGATGCAGAGCGAGAGAGAAATTACCACCTAGAGATAGAGAGCCATAAAGACCGAATAAAAAAAAACTCGGGCCAAAAATGAAAGTGAGTAAGCGAGAGAGAGCACAATTTGGTATCTCCGGAATCTACCTAGAAAGCCAGACCTTTGGCTTAGAATTGATCAAAACAATCATAGTAAATTTTCGCTGCATGTACAGAGTAAATTTGAATCCAGCTGGATTTGATACCACGTTCCGATGATCGAATTGCCCACCAAACCTCACCACCCCTCTCAAAAAGTTCCAGATTTTGGTAACGCACCACAAAAACTGAGTAATGGTAGGTTGAATAGCCTGTAATTAGATGTAAGTCAATGGGGAAAGTGATTCCGCTTGGCGTCGGCATTACCGACAAAAAAGCAAACGATAAAAGGGTAGAAGTACATCGTGCTGTGGGGAATTTGCAGAATTTGCGGCTTAACTTGATGAATGGAGATGAAAATCGGCGAGAATGTAACTTTCTTGGCTTTGTAAATAAAACTACGTCAAAAAGCATTTGATTGGGAGTTTGACAGTTTAGAAATGTTCAAGTTTGGAGTGAATATACATAAAAATGCCAAAAAACTTTTCCAAATTAAGTTTTTTTTGAGCGCCACAGTTCACCTCGATTCTCAGGACAGGTGCAAAACTTTTCGGAGATCATTTTCAGGCCTTGGCGATCTGCCAAGTCTAGCAAAACAACGCCCTCTCCAAAAGTGGAGCTATACTACTGTACCCGGGTCATGAAACGAAAAGAAGCAAAGAGTACTTTCTGGAGCAACCACCCAGACGCGCCTCGAGGGACATTAATTCACGGGCAGCACCGATAATTGGCCAGAAAAAAAACGTGAAAAATCGCGAGCAAAACGTCGCTATGAAGAAGTGTTGCCTACAATGGTCGGACATCTTGGTAATTTTGGATTTGATAAGTTCCAAACGTCTGGTGGAATATAGCAGTACTACCGCAAATCGACGTACAATCGAAGTGACCTAAAACTACGAAACGCAAAAATGACAATTATATACGGTACTCTGAGATCGTAGTGAGATGCCGTATTTTTTACCGAATCAGGTGCGTGAAAGTTCTTAAAAATTACAAAACATGTTTATTGATCGGTAAAAATTCGCAAAATTTATAAAAAATGACAAATACTATGCCTTTTTACCGCATTTTTTTTCGCCGAAAATTATAAATCCCAGGCACTCTTTTAAGGCCCACTATCACTAGGCCCACCAAATTTCTCAAAAATGACAAATTCAATAAATTACACTACAATTGCGCTAATAACGATTTACGTTTTGCCGGTACTCCAACCGATGCCATTCTAGTGAGCTTTTCAACGTCGCGCCACGCCGTGCCAAGATTATATTACCCCCATTTTTTGCGCGCGTCAAATCCAATTTGGGCCCTGGTAGCCACTCCACGACCCCCATAATGCGACAATTAAGAGAGCGAAAATTGAAAAATGACCTCTGAAAAGCGAGAATTCGTCAATAAAGGGGTCTTATCCGGAAAAACAACGTCGTCAGGCTCGAATTCTAACCGGAAAACGGAAGTTGCCAAAGCGAAAATTCAAAAATAATTTCTTTAAAACGTAGTCGTGAAGAAATTGACCAGTTCTAGCAACGCCATCGACGGAACAAGGGAAGCCCTGGAGTTGAACAGGAGAACGGAAGTTTTTGGAAAGAACGTGGCGGAGGATTAGCCTTTTGATGGGATGAAATGAGTGTGGGATGATGACAAGGGGATTTGAGCCATGCGGAAGCGGCATTGTCTGGAGCCTTTTTTTAAGGGATTTCGGATAATGGATTACTCACGTAATTCATGGATTTGTTAAAAGGGTTGCTCTAAACAGACAGCAGTCGGATGCGTCTCAACTGACAAAATTGTATTGAGACCCGAAAAGCACCACGAAGTTCAAAAAGTACCTTTCGTATCTTACGTGACTTATTCACTTTCTTGATCTACTCATAAAACTTACCATTATACAGTTTAACCAACTACTGTGAATAAGTTAAATTTTAAAAGGGGAATAGGTCCGGAAAGCGCGCAAAATAATGATAAGAAAACCTTATTACGTAAATAATCGGCCCTGAATCTTTGCGTACTTTTTATAAAATAAGGGGGGCTGCAATAAAGTTTTACTGTCATTTTGTCCATTGAATAAATAGATAAACTGGTCATACAAAGCCATTTAATGAGGTATGGAAAATTTCAGTTGGTTTTACCAGGGGACAGAAAAATTTTGGCAGATGCGGTGAAAGCTTATCGCAAAAACACCGTCCCATTCCCAGAAAGTACACAGCGTAAAGTCCCAAATTTTGGGAATTTTTGGCGTTTTGCTATCTTTGTGTTACATTTCGTAAAAGTAATATTTCCGACGTAACAATCAGCAGCTTATAACATTCCAAGAAATATAACCGAATCCAATTTGGCACCTTGCCAGCCGCCGACTCTTCTGCATTTTTTCTCGAGAATAGCCTTGGGCTTTAGCCACCTCGCTCGAGCTTCTTCTTGATGGATTAAGCCATCGGAAATGGCGAACACGCCCTCGGGGTCCCGCAACGCGAACAAGACGTCCGATTGGATGGATAGCCAGCCAGAAAGCTACAAATTGGCAATCTACCCACCAGGCTAGAACCGGGAAAAGGCGTTCAGAATTCTGAGCAAATTTGTCAACCCAAATTTTGGCGTGTTTCAACCCTTTTTCAACGATCAAAAATCTTTGGATAGGTCGAGCTAGGGAAAAACGAGGCTCTAGGGATAATTGAGAGTTTCAGGGGTTTTTGGCCACGCCCTGAAATTGGTGGATTCAAACGGAACGGGTTGCTATTTAAAAGTAGGCGTTTTGTACAGCTAATAGTATATTTGAAAAATATCTAGTAAGTCACAGGTTATTCTTAAACTTTTATACAGGGGGAAGTTGTAAAAATATCTAAAAGGAGACCTAGATAGCGAGATAATTAAACTTGGTTAGAAAGCATTAAACTTCGGCTCGTTAGCTCAAGTTGAAAGCTCCCATTCTATCGACATTTGAAAGAGTTAGAAGAAAAGAAACATATTACGAACATCAGCAACTCGAAATCTACCTAAATTCCAAAAAGCAAAAAATTTTGACCCCTGAGTGACTCGAACACCCAACCTTTCGATCTGGAGTCGAACGCGCTACCATTGCGCCAAGGAGTCACGGAGATCGGGGAGAGGGGATGGCCTTTTGAGGGGGGCGGTGGCTCTTCCGGCTCCCCCCCCCCAGGTGGCCCATCCCGGCCGCATAATTGTCAGCGTGTGTGATAAAGTACCCTCACTAGGTATGGAATTTTTTAAGATAACGCGAAACGTTAGTAATGGAAAATAGGCGTATTGCCGGAAAATGACAAGTTCCCCATATGCCACTATTACAAAAATCATGTTCTTGTTGACTCACCGAGTCCAGGGGTTTTTCTTCGCAGCTGGCTTTTGAATTTCGCTTTGTTTGTTGGGTGCTCCGAGCCTATGGCTATTCATCCCTAGCCCGAGACGGCCCCTGTTTTTCAACCTCCACCCTCACTTTTGAACTTTTTTGCTAGCACCGGATAAAGAAAATAATTTGACGCTGGTTCCGGTGGAAAATTGGGCAATTTTTAAGGTAGTGCAACCGAGCTTGTAAGGGAGCATGACCTCGACGAGAGGGAGAGGCGACTGAGAGACAGCTTGGGTGAATGAGCATGAGAAAGAGAGCGAGGACGAGACCCGATAGTATGCGGGCGAAATAGAGAGGGAATGAGATAGACATGGAGGCAAAGCGAGAGAGACAGATAGCGAGAGAGAGTGAGAGAAAGACAAAGAGACAGATAGCGAGAGAGATGGAGAAAGAGCGAGTGAGATAGAGAGAGGGAGAGAGAAAGGCAGTTAGCGAGAGTGAGAGAGCGAGAGAGGTCTAGGGAGTCCAAGGGATTTGAGCAAGAAAGCAGGCGAAAGAGAGCGAGAGAGAAAGAGGGAGAAAGAGAGACAGACAAAGAAGGAGAGAGACCGAAAAACCCATGTCACTCTCCCTTTAAAAACCAATCCACATCAAGCGGAGGCGACACCGGAAAGTGCCAATTTCCATCGCCGCTCCAACCGGCCGTTCTGAGGAGTTCCACGTCCAATCCCCCGGCTCCCCTCGGGTTTTTCGGGTCATTCACGCGAATAACCCGGGGCCCTGCCCCGGGTCTCACAATCGGAAATTGGGCCCGGAATCGAGCGGACACGGCTGATGTTTTTCACCTGAAAAATTTGTAGTAGTTTTATGGGTGGGCGGATGGTATTGTCTGGGGAGTTTTTGATGGAAAACAAAGTGGGCGAAAACGAGCAGAGAACATTTAGGAAATTCGGGTCAAAGCATGTCCAGGGCAATCCAGCAGAGATTATTCAGGAGTAACAAGTCGCTAACCGGGGAGACAGAGAGCCAGAGAGAAAGGGAGATAAAGAGAAAGAGCGAGAGAGAGAGCGAGTAAAGCATTTTCGTACACGGTTCTGCAAAACACTTTTCTATTTCCATGAACTTTATTAATACTAGTTCCGCGCAACTCCGCCTAATGATTCCAGGTGATTTTTCTGTATCCGGAACACGTCAAAAATAGCTAAAAATAAAAGGTTTTCCTGGACGAGATCCAGAATGAGATATTTTCAGCGGAGGTGGTGGCAAAGATTCGTGGGGAAACCGTGCTTGAAACTAATTCGAGTGGGGAGCGCATTAATATGCATTAAAAATGTAACAATTAATTGAATTAGCGCGTTTTCAACAATTCAAGATTGCTTTT
Source organism: Mesorhabditis spiculigera (assembly GCA_958295435.1). NCBI lineage: Eukaryota > Metazoa > Nematoda > Chromadorea > Rhabditida > Rhabditidae > Mesorhabditis > Mesorhabditis spiculigera. Next base: position 655,221 of record CATQJA010002698.1, on the reverse strand, counting down.
GGCCACACAACGTGCAGACTGCCATCAGCAAACTAGCCAAGCGCGCAAAACACGCAGTTAAACGCCACACAGACACAAAAAGCGGGGGCAAATTAAATGAGCAAAAAGCGGTCATTCATCAGAGGGATGTTGCTCGCCGAGAAGAGGCACCGACTGACAATTCGTCACCATCGATCATCCACTTGGATATTTATGAGGTAATGGAATATATCTAGAAGGCGAGAGAGGAGAACGATTGGAGAGGAGGACGAGATGAAGGAGCTGCCGCAAATTTGAGCATTTCATCGAATCTAGGAGAAGCAAGAAGGAGAAAAGTAAAAAAAAAACCCCAAAAAAACTATCGAAAATTACTAGACCAAAAAATTATATAAATTTAGAAATACCAAGGCAAACCGAAAAATGTTTCTCTGCTTTTAAATGACGATGGTAAAAAGTTACAGTGCCCTTCCGTACTCTAAAAAATGCTAAATCTCAAAAATTTTGGCCTTTTAATTGACTCTAGCGAATTGCTCGTACCTACTTCGGCCGGAATAATATTTACAGAAATGGCCGTGGTGATGGCGAGGGGATTCTTTTGATTGAGTTAGTGAGGGGTGGAGGGGGCCATCAAACCATCCAAGCCCATCATCAAATAGACCACCACAACCCCCGAATGCAACTAGATACTTGGCCACAAAAAGTGACCTATTGGGTTTGGAGCAGGTGCTATTTCGAAAATCGAAGCTGCCTTAAAGGAACCGGCAAGGCAAATCCATAGGTGCTTAGGTCTCTATGCCGAGGTTTTCGCTCTGCATCCCGTACGAATTTCGCCTGGCTCGGGTCACACCAAGCGAGCCCGTACTTTCATAGCGTACTTAAATACGATAAATCCAAGCGTGCCAAACGTGTCGTGATCGGCATTTTGCGTCAAAGAATCTATTAAAGGGACGCGCAAGGGATGATTACATATTTATTAGTATGATCTTCACTAGAATTTGTCGCACTCGAAAACAGCAACCTTTCTTCCCTTCTTTCATGGTGTAATGCATTACAATATCAAATAAGCGTATGTGCTACGCTATGAAATTCGCACTAAAGAACATATCGAGAAAACCGCGAGATCACTTGCCTGCCTTGGTGCTGTCGAGACCTAGCTTGCCGAAGGGGTAATTTTGAGGCTTGACCATACCTTTAAAATGGCAGAACACGGCTCAAAAATCATTTAGAAGATTTTAAGAACTTCGAAATACTGGTTACTCGTCTGGACCACTGATCAACGTCATAAAACCTGGAAAAATCAACCCAGCTGTCCAATGCAAACCCCAAACAAACCCCCCAGATTTACGACTCTACTGCAATGACAATTTAAGATTGCAATAAATAGCAAGAACAGACGTATCCCAGATCTTTGAAGCGAAATTAATCGTCTAGAGTCCGGGAGGGAAAGATTTCGAAGAGTAGGGCTAACTAAAAAAAAAACCCAAGCCCCAGAGCCGGAGAGCCCCTGATTTAATAGGCAATAACTGGGGCAATGGGCCCTCCCTGGGGCCGTCCGAGACGCTCCTAAATACACCCACCCGAAAATACGGGATGGGGCCCCTGAGTATTGGGGGGGTTGGACACTCGCCTTACTCGGGATTCGACTCCTTACGGCCCTCCTAATTGTCCACAAGGGCCAAAGGAAGAGGGAGAAAAGTTTACTTGGGCCCCTCCCTGAAGGTTTAGGCTTGGGCTCCTCCTTAGGACCCAGTGGATATCCGGGGACCCGTGAATCTGATTAGTCAGGAAGGTGAGAAGGATTTTTTTGGGCTGAGTGCAACGGACAGAGGAAGAAAAAAGGAAGAAAGGGTACGTTGTGTTGGGGCTACAGAGATCAAACTGGGAGCACGTTAAAGGCACCACCAAGGCACTGTTATTTAATTTTTGGCCGTAGATTTCTCATGGATTTGACCCAGAAGTAACGCTGCATAACGCCATACGGCTATACATGAGGTAGCTGTTCCACGCAACGCACCTACGCACGCAAGCATCTACGGTGCGCAATGTCACACGGCTACACGGACCCACCTGGGAGCGCAACGCCATACCGACCGCAACGAGCAACGCGCCTGCGCCACGCAACGCATCTCCGACATACAACATGTCTTTTCCGTTGCCGTTGCCGCCGTAAAGGGCGTAAAGCCTTGAGGCAATGAAAGATCGGACTCGCGTTGTGTATCGTGTGGGTGGCGCTCACCTGTCCGAAAAACACCTGTCCGAAAAACAACTGTCCGAAAAACAACTGTCCGAAAAATCACCTGTCCGAAAAAGCATCTGTCCGAAAAGTCGCCTGTCCGAAAAGTCGCCTGTCCGAAAAATCGCCTGTCCGAAAATCATCCATCCGAAAATCAACTGTCCGAAAAGTAAATTTCGGACCATGAAACCGAAGTGCGGCTGAAACTTCCCAAGACCTTCAGGTAATCTATTCAAACCGGATTTTGGAGAAAATGGGAGGGTAGTTTTCAGGGATACGAACCGTTACGGTATCATAAATGTTTGGAGAGTGCCTCAATGAGCTCGTGCAGGCATTCCCTAAGATACGGCCGATGAAACTTGGTTTGGTCACGTTCCGGGGCTTTCCCACGTGGGGCTATCTGGTGGCAGTTACACCTCGAACCTTTAGGAACTGCTGTTTCGAAAAGGGTTTTGATTGGCTGCTTCGGACATTAGTTTTTCGGACTGGTGTTTTTCGGAGAGGCGACTTTTCGGACAGATGATTTTTCGGATAGACGATTTTCGGACAAGTGTTTTTTCGGACACATGTTTTTCGGACGGGTGTTTTTCGGACCGTTGTTTTTCGGACAGATGTTTTTCGGACGGATGCTTTTCGGACAGGTGTTTGGCAATCGTATCGTGTGCGTGGCTATATGCGCACAAAGTCCGTAGCTCAACCTTGCCAAAACCTTTAAAGCGGTTTTAAGGGAGCGGGGAGGCGAGATCGCTAAGGTCAGTAAATACGGCTTTACAAAATTTACAGAGTCCTGTGTTGAAGTCGGCGTGACAGGCGACTCAAGGTCAAAACAAATAATTAAACCGAACCCGCGTTTTTGAATCCATGAGAAACTAAAAATTTCGACAGCTAGCAACCCAGACTTGTCAAAAAGTTTGGTGTTGAAATTCGGGAACAAAATAGGCGAGAAGACAACGGCGTTCGCTTGTTCGTCCGTCGACCACACCGCTGACCTGATTACGGGCCCAGGCAAGTCCACGGCACTTCCGGGCTGTCGTCAACAGCACTAGCGGGTAACCCTTTTTTGCAGAGATTTGAGTTTGACACCTCATGAAAAGTGACGTTAAAAATAGTGATATCTGTTAAATTTTGAGTGTGCTTAAGCTCGTCCACAAACCAAAATTCCTAAAAATAAGAGAAACCTAAACAATCATGTTAAAGGCGTCGGGACAGCACATTTTTTTGGAGGAGTGCTTCCAAAATCTGGCGTATTTTCAGGAATGCTGACATCAATACCGTATCTAAATTACCCCAAAAATCTCTGCAAGTAGGCCTTCTAAAATTCTGTTGGCCCTCGAAACTTACGTAAGACTTACGAAATTACGAAAAAAATCGCCAAAGTTCAAGCTTCAATTTTGCATCTGGTAGAGAGAGAGAGAGAGAGAGAGAGAGAGATAGGGAAAGACAGAGAGAGTTGGAGAATGAGAGATAAAGATAAAGAGGGAGAATGAGGGAGCGGCAGTGCAAACACCGGTTTATTTCTAACCCTAAAATCTTCTCAATGCCCCAGAAAGAACCACATTTTATACCCCCTATTCTAGCCATTGTACCCTCAGATCCAAAATCAACAGCAAGATGCAGCGGCTGCTAAATGAAATGACGCCCCGGGGTGCAACCTCCACCGCCACCCTCACCCCCATCTTGCTTAACTGGATTTAGCTAGAAAGACGTGCTTCTTCTTCTCTAGCCGAGATCTATTTTGGGTGGATGCCAATGGAAAAGTTGACCCGGGTGGAAGGGTGGGGGGTCGGGATTGGATTATCGCCGGAATCAGAGGAAAAGCTTGGTAAGGCCTGTGTTAGATTGAAGTGGTTGGACTGAATCGAGAACGCACATTAATGGTAGGTAGACTGGCTATAAACCATAGAGGGGTATGGATGGGAGTAAATTATCTCTTCCACTCTCGCTATCGTTCTCTCTCTCACTCTCTATCTCGCACGCTCTCCCTTTCTCGCACTCACTCTCTATTGCCATTTGACTATCTCTCTCTCTCTCTCTCTCTCTCTCTCTCTCTCTCTCTCTCGCTCCCTCTATCACTTTCTCTCTCACTCGCGCCCTGTCTCTCTTTCTCTCTCTACGGGGCTCTAAGTACCTTTAATTCGCATTCATATTAAGCATAAACCATGTAATTGGGTTCACTGGAATATCATGACTCACCCATCTCTAATTGCTTCCGCCAGACCCACAGTAAAAATTCGGCCACTTTTCGCATTCCGTGCGTGTACTATGTGTTTGCCGTACCCCAATAACTGTTTACCCTAGAAGAAAGCCCAGAAAATGTACCCAAATTAGGGGGAGGTGGGTCTAGAAATAGGGGCAAGCTCTCGGGGACGCCCACCCCATGGGGGTCAGTTTTCGGCTTCATGTTTCGAGGGAAAGAGAGAGAGAAATAATAAACTAGGGGTGGCAATCGACTCTAAAACTAGATCTAGATAAACTATCATTAATGCGTCGAATAACTTTAGAAAGCGGACTAAACCGTCAAAATTGGAGGGATTCTCTGTTAGGATGCGTTTTTCAAGATATACTTGCAACTTTTTTGTTGAATTTAAATACAAAACTATGTAACACAATTCATAAAAGAAGCAGTAAAGTAAAAACAGAATTCCTCAAAGAATCCTGCTAATTGGCCCAAAAATTAGGTAAAATGGAGCTTGGCTTCTTGCCAAATCTCGATTTCTAACCACCCGGGGGGCGCTCCCCTCGCTTTCCTGGCGCCCAATTTGGCATCTCGAAGGATTTCTGCCCCTCGCACCTATTAAATAAGTAACGCCGATTTGCATTGTTCACTAGGCGACCCAAACGTTACAAAAACTTCCTGATACCTTGGCAACTTCATTCAGCTAAAAAGGTGTTTAATAGGGACTAAATACACAGTTGGTTTCACTACTCCGATACACCATAACTTACGTGGGAACATGGCATAGTTAAAGTTAGTCTCAAGTTAGTTTTGAGCTTTTTCCGGTACGCTAGTTTGTACGTAACCATACAACCACATTGCTGCTTCCGCAACGCTGCTGCGTTTACGTCGTTTTGACTATTTCTATTTGACTTTTTGACTATTTGACTATTTGACTATATGACCAATACAGTACTAGTTCGGCCTGATCGACGCTATCTTTAATCGTTTACCTTTGTTTCCAGTACGCAACCATAAGCTACGTTAAGCTACGCACGTACGCCTACGCGACAGTACAATGTCCATAAAAAGGATTTTTCTAGTTTACTCGATGAACTCATATTTTGAACGCCGATCTACCCCATCAAAAATAACCCGTATTAGCAAGTTATTATTGTTTGGGACAGTCGGCTATTGAGAAGTGAGGGTGGGCAGGGTTTCGTGAGGATTAGCGCCTGGGGTATCGGTTCGGAACAATGTGTCCAGAAAAATCCAAACAGACGAAAAAGATCGTACACTAGAAAACGCACGGAGTCAGAGGCGTATTGTGATCCGGAGAAAAATAGCATCGTTTGAGATCTAAACCAATTATAAGGGGGAAGTTTGTTTATATAAATTGGGCGATTTTTCGATAAACCGAGGGGGCTGGAAGGGGAAAGAAAAATACGCAAAAACGAGTTTAAAGGAAGATCAAGAAAATTAGATGAGATGAGGAACTTGAGACTGAATTCATCTTTTTAGCTCATCAAAAAAACGTTTTCCCGAAAAATTGTGATAGAAAATTATTATGTTAGAACATTTTTTGCGCCGTTTCAGCAAATTTGAAATAGTTTGAACATTCTTAAAATGGGTTTTACGATTGATACTGGTTTTCCTAAAGCTATTTTGGTCAGAAAATCGTATGAATAAAATCATACAATTTTCCTAAAGTAATTTTTGGAAAATAGGAACGCCAATTTCTCGACACTTTGCACCCAGACTAAAATCTCGGCGCGGGCTCCTCCGGTTCCTAAAAAATTTGGAAAATGTCAATCAACATTATTGTCAACACCCTGGCCATCAGATTGGCCGGCCAAGGACCAGAGATGGCAATCGGAAGGAGAGAGAGAAAGAGAGGGAGGGAGTGAGAAAAACATAGAACCCTAGAACAAGGCCACTAACACCATTAGGTGTCCCGGCGAACCCCAAATCCGATTTGTCCATTTGGCAACACGCGGCCCGGAGGCGCGATGGTGGCGATTTTTGTCCCAATTTGGGCTCAGGATTGGTTCGTTGGATGAGGTGAGGAATGTAAGTAGGAAAAGGACGAACCTTTATAGAACAAAATGGTAGATGCCGAAAAATCCTATGACAGGCGTAAAAAAGCAAAAATTCGAAGGCGTTGCCGCTGCATCGCGCCTAATGTTAAAGCGGCGTAACCGCAGCGTGACCGCAACGCAGCCGTAATGCGAGCTTAGCCAGCTTTTTAGCTACTTTAAAGGGGAGAGCTGCAAGAAATCGACAGAAAATTTATGAAGCCAGTGCTGTAATAAAAAAATCGAAAAAGCGCAACGCAACGCGCCTGATGACTGATTTAGCAGCCGTAATCGATTATAGATTGGAAAAGCAGTAGTAAGCGTTGCGGTTGTATTAATCCGGAAAAATGCATATAATCTAAAATTTGCTTTGAAAAAGTTATGCCAGAAAAACTCTTAAAAATTCTTGATTTAGGCAAAGGTTTGGATTACGCACGAGAAAAACTTCTTAATTCCGAAGACTAAAAACGCAAAAATTGGTCACAATTGAACAGGTGGCACTGGCAAGATCAAATATTTAATAATACTGCAAATGACTCCCTTAATAAAGTAAAAATCCGGGTCCAACTTCCAGACACTGATCGTCTACCTCTAGGCATCAAAAATTCAGAAGAGTCTCCCGCACGGCTTCAACGCCACCAGACCACACCGCTTTTTAGAGTGGGGTATTCCACGGGTTCGGGCTAGCCAAAAAAGCGAAAACAAGAGCCGAAGAAGGCCCTTGACGACGCCTGGTTCGAAGACAAATGAACCCACAACCACCACCGATCTCTCAGCTCTCAACACCCCCAACACTTCAAAGAACACGTGAAAATGAGTGAAATTTCGGAATTTGCAAAAGTTTAGGAAGGAGCTGAACTTGTTGAAGTCGGTGGGAGCAGGGAAACCTAATTTTTTAATTTTTGGTTGGCATATTGACTTGGGGAATCTGAGGATGAGAAAATAAAGTGGAAAGTGAACACCGAAAAATTCAAGGATCCCACTTCTAGGGGATAACTGAGCTTCTCGAAGTCGCCGGAGTAAAAAACAGATCTGTGTGAGGACTATTCTGTGTGTTTGACCTTTATTTGCGGAATTTGAGGAAAAACGGCATTTTTAAAATTGGCAGAAGCATCGAAAATTTGATGTTTGCGAGTCGCCAGCAAATGAATTTGTTGAAGTCGCCGAGAGCGGAAAAATTGAACTTTTTTTGAATGATTTTGCTGGGATGTTGCCGCAATTTTGAGTAGATGAAAAACATTGCCTCCAAGGAATCTTTGTAACGTTGTTCTGAAGGGCTTTTGCTCCGACAATTCGCCATAATGGAACAGGTGGAGTTGAACGTCTAGGAGAGATCAAATATTTACGCCGGTAGGAAAAAATGCGGAAACGGCCACACACTAGAATCGCGTCGAAGGGTAGCAAAAAATTCGGCTTGGAGAAGGGATCTCCCAGAAAATTTACCGGAACCGGGAAGTCTGGCTTTTCTACTTCTGTTGCTTTTAGAAGTCACAAAAACCCCCAAAAAACACAAGAAAATAAAATAAAGAACGCTCAGATTTTTCCTGGGAAGTACTGGCTTAATAGCTTGCAACCCCCCCCCCCCCCCGTTAACAGCCCAGTACCAGTAAGCTGGCAACCTGACTGCCGGCGCTTCAGATTTCAGCCCCAGGGGTAAGCTAGCAGGTAACTCTTTTGGAATTCGAAAGAAAGCTGCAGATTTGGAAAAACAGGCATGCTAACTAGGGTCATTTGAGAAATGGGATGGTATGCTGAAAGATTACTATATTGGATATACGTCTGTTCGACCGGTGACGCAACGTCTTCCTGAGCCTTCCGCTTTAAACCCTCCCAATTGGCCATGAATTTCCTCGTCTAGATGTATGTGAGGGCAAAAAGAGTTCGTTGCTTGCGTGTTCGTTCCCTCCAGACCATCCATTCCAAACCACAAAAACGAGCTCAATGGCCAAATTACAACCGCCAAAGGCCCCTGCAGAAAAAAAGTCGCGTGCCCTGGGCGCATTTTCAGCTGGCTGGTGTGAGTCGAGAAATTGGGGGATCCAAGCAGACGTGTTGGTCTTGTTGGATCGAGTGTTTCACCTGGGGCACATTGCCAACAATCAGGGGCTGGAAAAATATCAGAGCAATAGTTGCCCTTGGAGTTTGAGCTTTGGACTTTTGAGCGCAACGTTTCGGCAGAGCAGCTCCCGCGAATCGGCTTTTTCTTAAACGGACGCGACGCTTCGGAACGCGTATCGTGTCGCGCAGCGGTCCGTTGCAGAAAGAATCCGTTTTAAGCACGCAACGCGGCTGCTCGCGCGCAACTGGTCATGTTGGCGGATTTCTTTTAGGATCCTAAACGGTTCCCAGTTGCATGCCTTGCGTTCCGTGGCGCGCTGCGTGTCGCGGGCCGCTAAATCCTGCGAAATTGCTAATCAAGCAGCTTTTGGATCTCAGCCGAGATACGCAACGCGCTTGCGCGCATTCCAGAGAAACACGAATTATAAAAACAAACAGGTGTACCCAGTCACGGTTCCAAACGGCGCGCGTTGCGTAAGGTGCTGTAAGGGAAATTCATGTCAGCCAAATGATTGCGATACGCAACACGTGGGTCGCTCGGACGTGGTGTAGACGTAATCGACCCTCAAATCTCAATCTCTCGCGGCCCTCCGTAGCTAACGAAATCGCGCACTTTGCTTTACCAGACCTTTAAAAGACGCTAACGGGATGTTTATTAAGGACAGAAAGCGAAAAACTACAAACTACAACAGCATACCACCTGGAAAACATAGTACTTTTACAACCCCTCGACAATGACAAAACACCACTACCGACCTCACTGAACAACGAGCGGCTTTTAGTGCAGGAAGTTATTGCGATAAATCTCTCGAGAAATGGGCACTGATCCCGGAAATGGAGGAAAACACGGAAAAACTGGGGAAGAAAGAATAGCTTTAGGGCCATTACTAGCACCTGTTCTGCCAGAGGGGTATGACCTCAAAAGCTTGGAAGAATTGGGTGAGTTCAGGATTGGCCGGAAGTGAGTGTTTTTTTCAGAGATATTTTCAATGAAGGTATAGTTTATGCTTCAGTGAATTCTGTGGAAAAACAACTGCCGGAAAAGCTGGTAGCATCTAATCTAACCTTAAAAACAACGCTTAGGGATCTACGGCCTAAGAAAAGCAAATGCAATGAGCAACCCTTGACCTCCAGACCAGGAAAAACCAATTTCAACGGCAACAATTCTCTCTCTCCCTCTCACTCTCTCTCTCCCTCTCTCTCTCTCTCTCTCTCTCTCTCTCTCTCTTGTTCTCTCTATCCGTCGCTTTAGCAGATTCATTCCGGGTTGTGTTGGCCCCTAAAACACGCCCAAATCAGCTTAATCTAGCAGATTTAGGAATTACGGAAGCGAAGACCAGAATAGAGGATTGAAGAAGATGTGAATGTGTGTGAGTGAGCGAGAGAGAGAGACCAATGTGCTGGAGTCAAAAAACAGAGAGGATGTTGTGACCTCCTGTTACGGAAACCCTGTTAGCCAAATGGAAGGAGGAGGGACCGGATGGCCCCCAGGCTTCCCGGAAAAACAATGATTTTTGGAAGATGGCCACAAAAGAAGGATCCAAATTTAGGCGCGTTCGCTAATTCTTTGAAAACAGACGCTTGGCTTAGCTAAGGCTTAGCTTAGGCTTAGCCTAGGCTTAGCTTAGGCTTAGCTTAGGCTTAGGCTTAGCTTAGGCTTAGCTTAGGCTTAGCTTAGGCTCAGCTTAGACTTAGCTTAGGCTTAGCTTAGGCTTAGCTTAGGCTTAGCTTAGGCTCAGTTTAGGCTTAGCTTAGGCTTAGTTTCGGCCTAAAAATTCTGTAAATAGACCCAACCATCTGAGGAAGTAACAAACCTTCATAAAAAAGGATGATAAATAGAGTGGCCACCACCACCTCGATTCTCAAAGGGAACCCCCGAGTTTTTGTGTGAAGATTTGTGGAGGCGGCGGCATATAGGGGATCCGCTTTTTGAGTAGCCCCCCGGGGTCCACATCTCATCCCACACTGGAAGTGCCCATTTTCTTGCCAAAGCCCGCTGTTGTTGTTTTCTGGGAAGTTGAAGTCTTTGCAAAAGCCTTTCATGGATTTGCATGATTCCCTCAAAAATTTCTTTTTATTGAAAATTCACTTCTCAAATCGTTAATAATCAAAATTTTTCGCTAAGATTGAAAGCTAAGTCGCACTCCATTTTTGGGGGGAAAGGTATTCAAAGTTGTTGGCAGCATTTCAGGTTCCGTAGGAAACCCTTTTGCAAAACATATTTTTGAAAAGTTGAGGGGCGTGGCTTTTTGAAACACCATTAGGATAACCAGCACGTCTTCCCCATTCAGCTGACACATCCAATTTGCATAACTTGAAAAATTCTGAAACGGGTAGCAGTTGGGCATAATTTATGGAATCCGGGGTGACGGGGGCGTCGAGCGAAATGTTGTTCTAAGAAAATAACAACAGCGCGGAACTCTTATTGTACTAGAAAAACTCCGAAAGGTCAAGTAAGAGAACGCAACCGTGAGAGAGAGAGAGAGAGAGGAATAGAGGCAGAGAGAGAGAGAGCGAGATAGAGGAGGGTGAGAGAGAGAGGAGAGAGCGAGAGAGAGAGAGAGAGAGAGAGAGAGAGAGAGAAAGAGCGAGAGAGATAGATAGATCGAGTGACACAGCGAGAAAGGGAGCGAACGAGAGATAGAGAGAGAGAGAGAGAGGAGGAGAGAGAGAGAGAGAGAGAGCGCGAGAGCGAGAGAGAAGACGAACGGGAGAACGGATTAAATGGGCAGGGAAATTTTGTGCTGGAAATCTTACGAATTCGTCTCGAGTACGAACCTCTCTAGGCGCAGTTTACAACTTCCGGGTATAGCTGACCTCAAATTCTATTGCCCAGAATTCGTAGTAAAATGCCCGAATCAAATCACGATTTGTAAAGGCCGTTTCCTTGAACTTTTCGGAAGAACTTTCGAATCTCCCCTCCTTATGCCTTCCAAAAATGGAACATGTCCTTCCCTTGCTCGAATTGTGCCAAAAGGAATCCATAGAATGAGCTGTGATATCCGTGCAAATCCGATTCTGTGACGGGTCCGCCACTCGCCCCAAAAGGGCACCCGTTTTTGATATGAAACTGCCAGGATTTTGCGGCGTCCCCCCTCCAAAAAAGTTAGCCCAACCAAAGGGCCACCAGGGGCTTCATGAGCAAAGAAGAGCACATGGGCACATTTGGAACGATCAGAAAACAACTGGATACACATTTTAGGGAACGGATGAGTTGCGAAACGGAAGAATACTTGTGTGGATTTTCGAATGACGAATGTTTACCGAAACGCGTGAGTCTACGCGTTCGGGTGTGTTGCGTGTCGAACTTTGATATGAAACTCGGCGCATTTCCCTCGTTTTCGAGCAGGACGCGACGCATCCGCACGCGTACGCGCCGAGCACGGCGCTGATTGAGGCCTCTGGCGAGCGTTCCAAAATATTCTTTCGATACGCAACGCGACCGCATTGCATTGCGGCAAACCATAGTGAGGGCAGCTCTAAAAACTTTTGAAATGCGACATTTCGCGTGTGGCGCCGGCAGTTTTTAAGGGGGCGTTCGGTTGTGCGCTTTACGTTTTGGGCTTTGGTCCAAATCTACGATCAAATTTTTCCAACTTTCAAAAGAAAGAAGTAAGTTAGATTGAATAAAGCTAAAACAAGCTAAAAGTAATTCATTAAGTTGTAAGTTCATTATAACTACAGTCAATAACAAGTATATCAACTACGGCAAGCAATATGTGCAGGAAATACGGTAACGATACGACACTATCCAATGACAACTACGATAAACGTTCGATGGCCAATTTTTTGCTGACTTGTTCGTCTGGCCGTCTCCCTCCCCCTTATAGCAAATGTGTGTGCCCCCGTCCAAGTCGAAGCGTATAAATTGGCCTCATTTGTATAGGCGATTCCCTCGCAAGCGCCTCTTCAAAAGAGGTGGGCACAAAATAATATTCCATAAACACTAGCCAGTCAGAGAAAAAAAAGAAGTTGGTGCTACGCAAGTTGACGAGGGTAGATCAAGCTAATTTATTGGCTAGTCGTTACCTAGTTTGCTGCGGAATAAATTATTAAAAGCTCAATGGTTAGACGTCAAGTGCTGTTTTTTGTAACCGAAAAAGAGCTTGTTGTTGATGAAAATTAATAAAGTTTTTTCTAAATTCTGAAAGCAGCAAATTTCGAAATATAGCTTTACAAAGATTATAGGAATAAAAAGCTCTAGCTTTCTGTCTCTCTCTCTACCACCCGCTCTCTCTCTCTCTCTCTCTCTCTGGCTCTCTGTAGCCCATTCCAAGTTTTCTTAAAAACAGCATAAACCTAAATAGAACGCCCTAAAAACGTGATTTTCCCCTGGAAGCGGGCCAACTCCAGTATGGCCGTTGGTAGATGTAAAATGATCTCCCAAAGGCCGCCGTCCATCCCAAGATAACCCAATAACCAAAAGCCGCTCAAAAATGCAGAGCAGCTCCTAAAAACCCAGAAGAGCAGCCGCAGAAAGCCAAAAAAATGTCACCAAAAGTGAGATCCGAAATTTTGCAAGGTTTCTTCAAGATCCCGAAATTTGAAGACTATACAGATTTCGCTCATAGTAAAAGGCTCAAAAAAGACAAAACTGCTCCAAAAATAAGATTGTTTAACAAAAGTCGAGCTGAACAAGATTGAATTTGCAGGAAATATAGCGCCTTGCAAGATGGGTTAAATCGATTACGCTAGGTAAATTCAGCCTTTGCTCCAAAGGCTACCTATCGGCTTGCTTGGGCCGTGTAACATTTCTAAAATTGCTCACACCGTCGTCACCTTGCGCCTCACCACAGCCAATTCACAAAATTCAGGAAATGCAAAAATAACCGCCAGTGGCTGGCTTCCTTCCTCGATCCCCCCGGAACGCTATGGCTGGGTGCGCATTTCTCAATTTTTTTGCACCCAAGCCCAGAGTTGGCGGATTTGGAAATGGCGGAAGCTCTGGAAGGAGCAGAGGAAGCAGAGCAGCCTTGGTTCCAGGTTTGAGAGGTCAGATGAGCAATGCACATTTAAAATTCAGGATTTTGGAAGTTCATAGTATCGTTAAACAATTAAATTTTTATATCACGGAACTGAGTTACCAAAAGGAATCGATAAAAATCACGCACACAGCGCACCTTAAGTGTGAAATATCTCAAAAATCTGGGCATACAAAACTGTAGTTTTTAATTTAGATAATATTTTTCCTGACGCTTCAAGATATAAATTTTAAAAATAATCTCCCCTGATATTGGCGAACAAATCTAATCCTAAAATGATCAAGAAAATTAAGATTTTACGTTTCCAAAAATTTAGATCTTCGGAATTAATAGATTTTGCTTTGTTTTGGAGCTTTTTTAGGTAAATAGTTCGTTGTAATACTTCATGCGTAGTATTCTGCGGCTATTAAAAACATTCATTTAAAACGAACAGCGCGAAGAAGTTCCGGGTTCGTGTGGAGGTGTGTGTGGGTATTTGTGTATTGGCCGTGTTGGTGTCCGCCCTATTCTCTTTCATCGGAATGCTCAGAATGGCCGACATCCGGTATCGACACCTATAGGCTCGAGGCTTCTTGCAACAGCCTTTGGAACCGAGAACACCCACACTATCGGGTGGGGAAAGCTGAATGGGGAGAATGTTACGATGAAATCCTGGATCTTCATAAAAAAAATAGAAATCCATGGGAAAACACATAACCATTACGTTTCAGTACTCTTTACGCTTCCATAACTCGGCTTTAACCGGCCAATGAGAAACCTAGAAATGCATTTGGTAGACATCTGCTTTTAAATAACAGCTGTAAATGGCGGGGAACACAGAATGGAACCCGGCAAATTCCTTAAATGGCTTGTTGAGTACTTCACCCGTATTCATCCGTAGTGTCGCACCGGAAACACCTAAAATTGTTATCCGCATCTTTTTAGGTCAGATTTTTGGGTTAGAAGCTGTTAGTTAGTTATACCAATCGATAATATGACATCAGTAACGAAACGCTTGGTTTGGCTTTTAGCTGACCTGTAATTACTCGGTTTTCGACTGGCTGTCTAGCATAGCATTTCCGCCTAGAAAGGGCGCACACTTTCACGTTTCATTTGGAGCTTTTTGGGTTGTTTATTTGTTTTAAGGGGGCTCGAATGCTAAAAGCCAACTCCTTCCGTCGACTCGTTTTGGACAACTATGCCTGGACAGGCAATGCGAAAGTACGCAACTTAAACTCAAACACTTGGGAAAAATTTAAAATTTTAGGCTTAGGTTAGGCTTTAGCTGAGGCTTAGGCATAGATTTAGGCTGAAGCTTATTATGCTTAGCTTAGGCGTTACGCCATATTGTCATTTGGAGGCGTTCGCACGTAGTACCAAACCCCCTCCCCCCAGTCGGTGGGATCGGTCGAGTCTGGCTTTCCTAACCCCTTTAGCTTGCAGACCGCCACCCCAAAAACAATAATTTATGGAAAATACGCATAAATAAGGTAAGAAAATTGAAAGACAATCAGAGGAGCAAAAAGAAGCACAGCATAAATTATGCAAAAACAATGAGCAAAAATTGAGGTGTGCACATGTATACACGCGGAGATCACAGTTGAGCTGTCCGTTCATAGTAATGAAACGCAAAAAACACAAAGCATACAAAATATTCAGTTAAAGTTCTCGCCTCCCGACATGTACCACGGTCGCCAGCGACGAGGCGCAGGTTCTGAAAGTGGACAGTAGAATAGGAGAAGAGGAAAACAGAGTTTTAAAACTTTGATCCTAACAAAATTTAATGTTATTGCACCGCATTTCCTTCAAAAATTTATCAAATCAAACCAACTCTTTTCGGTATTACGGTAGGCGACGGTGGGCAGGGGGATGGGTGTGAAAGTGGTGGTTGGAGGCGAATCTTCTTGGCTTTTTGGAGCGGAACCGGGGAATTGGAAGAGAGACTCGAAGCCTAAAAAGGCTAATTGTCAATTGGCGGTGACAAAGGATCTTTTAAGGTATTATTCAAGTAAAATCGTCAATACACCAATTAAAGGGGCTGACAAGGAAGTTCTCTGGGTTTTTTACTATGGACTCCGGATTTAATGAGCTGCCCGCGAAACGCAACGCGTGCGTGGTGCGTAGGGGTTAAAGGTGAGGGCAAGTGATGTCTATGGGGATCTCTGTCTACGGATTTTTTTAGGCCGTAGCGAAACGCAACACTCACCAATCTTTGCGCAATCGTAGTGGCGAATTTCGGACAAGCCCAAATGCCAAAAACTATACAATAGCACGAGTACAGGTTTTTTCGATGTGATTCTAAGCTAGATATTTTTTACTAACAAATTTTTATGGATTCAAAACGTTTTTAAAGTGCAAAATCTTTAAATTACCTGGTAACCTTTCCGGCAGCCACGACTTTAGCAGCGTAATCACCTTGATCGACCGAGGAGTGGAGGCTGAAATTAAACTGTTTGATACCTCTCATCGTGCCTAAACCCCGGTTTCAGCATGTCATAATTGACGTAATGAACCACTGAGAACCATTAAAATCACAAATCTCTTACAAGTCTCTAGCACTATCTCGATCTTTTTTACTTACCTTCACCTTCACCCTCAACCACAAATTCCTTGGATTGTGGCTTCCGATAGACCTGCGGCTTCTGCCAGACGAGCAGGCTTGGATCAACTAAACGGAACATTAAAGTATTGGGATTTAACAGGAAGGCTTCAATATAAATGTAAGTTGTTAAATTAAGATTTCCAAAAGCTACATTATCTGGCATCATAATTGAAAATCTTACCGTTATCCTCGACATCCGGATTCGCGGCCGCCATCTCGGGAATATAATTCGATTGCCGCTGGGCTGTTGTTTGTTGCTCCACGTAGGGCGTAGAATCCATCAGTTCCGGACGTATTGTGGTAGTTAAAGGAACATTAAAGGCCGGTCGATTGATGCTCTGGGCAGATGGAACAACACCGAACACAATGTTAGAGGTGTTGAACGGGTTGGTGAGCTGTGGCTTCTGAAATTTTGCTGGTATAGGGAATCCACAAAGATCTTTGCTAGCCTGTAAGTTCGGAAAAATTACCTTAATAATTTTGTTCTTGATAATAAACGGTTTCTTCGTCGGCCGAACGTAAATAGTGGTAGTAGGCTTTGGCGTGGTGGTGGTTACGGTAGTGATGAAGTCTTCGCCGGTCTCGCAGAGGACCGGAAATGCCGGATCGAATACGGTGGTTTGTAGGTCCTGAAAAAAATTGTCTGCTTAATTTTGAGGCCAGGAGAGAGAGAGAAAGAGAGAGAGAAAGCTAGAGAGAGAGAAAGAGAGAGAGAGAGAGCGAGATGGAGAGAGAAATCGAGAGAGAGAAAGCGAGAGAGAAAGAGAAAGTGAAAGAGAAAGAGAGAGAGAAAGCGAGAGAGAAAGAGAGAGTGAAAGAGAAAGAGAGAGAGAGAGTGAGAGAGCGAGCGATCACACACTGATTTACCCACCTTATAGAAAACAGCGGCCTCCTCCCCGCACTTCTTCTCAATGTCCGTCATCGTGCAGATGTTCTGTTCTGATATCCACGTTTTCATCAGACAAATAAAGTTTGTAGGCTGGTGCTGGCATTCTTTTCTAAATTTTGGAGTTTAAAAATACTGGAAATGAGGGTACCTGCACGACGTCATCTGATTCTGGAACACCGTGCCCTGAAGGTCACATCCAGTTGTTGCGGGCAATGCCAGCACGTTACGCACGCATTCCTGGTGCTCTATTAGTTGCCTAAATTCGAGGCGATGTTAATTTAAGGGGGTTCTGACACCTTTGCCGATACAAACTAAATGGAGAGCAGAGGAACATTAGCATTTTGCCGACCTAAACATGGATAAAATTTGGTAAATTCCGAAGACACCGATCCGACGACGTTGACGCCCAGAAAATTCACCTCATTCAACACCCTCCTCTGCCGATCATCACCACATTCGACCACTTTTTCTCGGAAGCAGGGAAGCGTGGAGCCGTAGACCCTAGAATACAGAAGTATACGTAATTTCAGACGTCGTTTTTTTACTTTTCGCTTGCGCAATATTTTAAAAAAGCGTGTTACTCGACCTCTGGAGCCAATTGGGTATCGACGATTAAGTTTACATTTGTTTTTCCTTCCCCTTTTCTTTCCTTCTTCCCCCCCTTTTCTTCCCCCTCCATTTTTCCCCCACCTTCCCCCCGTCCTTCCTTTTTTAAGGCGTCCCTTCCCCAAAACCCGCCCCGCCCACCCAAAAGATAAATAAAATCGTACCACTTACTGTCGCGCTCCCTTTAACTGTGCCCTTTACAGACAACAGCGAGAGAGGGAGAACGAGAGAGGAGGGAGAGCCAGAGGATGCGAGAGAACAAGAAAGGTAGAGCGGATAGAGAAAGAGCGGGAAAGAGAGCGAGAGAGAGAGGAGGAGAGTGAGAGAGATAGATATAGAGCGAGAGAGCTAGAGGGGAAAGAAGAGTCTGACCTTTTACTACCCTCTCCTTTTATTCCCTCCAACCGGAAGCCCAGAACCCTTTATTTCCCCCCGCGGCAACCACGCGCCGGCTACCTGTCCACAGCTTGACAGTTCCCCTACCACCACCTTGGGTGGGCTGTCGATAGGTGCTGACTGTACAAATAAGGTCTCAGAAGGGGGAGCAGAGCTGTCTCTCTTCGTTCCCTCTTTCTTCTCTTCCGACCCAAGGATTATCATGTCGGAATCTGCTTTCCCCTCCCTTGGGCGGTGTTGTGTACAGAGGATCGCCGCGTACAATGGATACTCCAAACCGCGGTGCGGGTTCTGAAGTCTTGTCGGGCGCGATTCCCACAGGCAAAAAATGCAATCTATTTGCATTTATACGTTTTGTACGTCGCGATACATAGACACGGAACGGGGGATTGGAGGTATGGAAAGAGTGATTGTCCTGTTGCGTTCTGCGCGCAAAATTCTGCAGCGGATTGCAGGGACATAATACACTCTTTTTAGGAGGAATGGATTGAAATCTGCAAAGACCTGGATCAGAGGGTGGCCAAAAATGAGGAAGAGAGACGTTTCAACCTGATAGGTTTAACTTATGAGAAATTCACAAATTGGGCACGATTAAAATTGACCAGTCTGGGCAGCTAAAAAGGGAGGCTAGCGTTGGTTGTTCGTTTGACCGCAAAATTATGGAATAACTCAATAAATCTGGCCGCTTATAGCGTTGAGTTAGAAAAAAAATTTTTGTGAGCCAAGACTTGGCTCGGTTTTAGTATCCTGGTTTCCAAAAAGTCGGGTGCCCTGAAGCTCAAAAGATTCCAAATCTCAAAGAGTCGGGGAGCGGTTACCGTAACTGGAATTCGATCTGGATTGGTACCGTCAGAACCGACATCACGTATTTGTAATACAGAAAAACGTTCCATTGACCAAAACTTACTTGCAAGTATGCAACAGCTTGGCCTCATTGCCAATATTGAAGATGACGTTGACCATGTTCCGCTCAAAAGGCACGCGTTGGGCCTTTAGTCGTAAGACACATCCAAGGAATACATGGTCCGGGCAGCTGGCTTCAATTACGGTAGCGGTGAGTAGACAGAAGAATATTACGTCTGGTATTAGGTTCCACCGCATCTTATTAACTGAAAAGGATAGTATAGCGCAATACGACTACCAAAATTCGAAAAAATTGGATATGAGCCAACAGTAAAACTCTAAGGCTAAAAAGAGTCTTTTTAAAAAAGGGCTTTTGGTTTTCGCAAAAAGAGAGGAATTCTCGTGGCAACAAAAAGAGCTAAATTCCTTTCAAACTCTTAAAAATGCCACAGAATGCGGGAACAACAAAAAGTTGCTGGCTATTTAAAACCTTAATAAACTCGGTACCATCCTAGATCACAGGTCAGGTCCACAGATTAATTTCAAGAAAGTGCAAATAGATCATAACAGAAATTATTTGTAAGCGGAAACGGCTAAAAACTAGATCTGTCCATTTTAATAAGGTGCCAGCAACTTTTGGTTGATCCCACATTCTGTGGCATTTTTAAGAGTTTGAAAGGAATTTAGCTCTTTTTGTTGCCACGAGAATTCCTCTCTTTTTGCGAAAACCAAAAGCCCTTTTTTAAAAAGACTCTTTTTAGCCTTAGAGAGAATTTAGCCCTTTTTGCCTCAATCTTATTGTTAAGATCGTAAAATAAGCCAAGGAAAACTTATTCAGATGAACCCTTGTACGCACAACTTCAAAAAAATTTGCCTGCGGCGCTTTGTGACGGCACTAGAAACCATAAGGATGCACGGGGGCCAATCGGCAAAAACCATGTTTTGGGTGGGGTTCGAAATCGGGAGCCAAGTCTTCCCAGTACAGCGTGCTAACCACTAGGCCAACGGGAAGACTGGAGGCCTGGCTTGGGGAAGCTAGACCCGCCCGCCCTGACCCGGGACTGGGGCCGCCAAAGGGGAGGGTGGCGCCCCGTATGGCGAAGGTTTAAAGTTATAATATCTCCGAGAAGAAGCATGCTTTCGTTGCAATTTCTTCTTTACTTATTCCAGCATGGTCTAATGTATATTTGAGCAAAATTTCAGCCGAAACGGACATCACTAACCATTGTTTTGACCGCAATTTAGCTTCTAAACTTAAAAATTAAATATAAACCCCCCCCTCTTTTTTTCCCCTCTTTTTTTTAAAAGCCTATTTTGAAAAAAACTCTTCTTGCGGTCCGAGATTATCATTAACCCAATAACTGTAAAAAATTTCAGCCCAAACGGATGATGGGAAGACACTTTTTGACGACTACAAAGGTTTTGCGTACATACACACATACAAACGCAGACCCCCCTCGAAACGCAATTTAAATCGGCTGTTAAAATTCGAAATTTCACTCTTTTTCAATTTTTAAAAGCTTATAGTATGTAAAAAGTGTCGCCGGTTCCGATGGTGCATTCAGTTTTGCGATCCCATGCTTGGTTCTTTTTTAAATCCGGAAAAGGACCCCAAAAGAGTCGTATGGGGGGGTACCTCAAACCAAAAGGGGTTAGCGGGCTCCGCCCGCTAACCCCGAAATCCATTCGTTAAAATCCGTAAGTGATACAGCAAGGAAAAGCGCCTCCGAATCGGGAGAAAATAGACGGATTACTGAAGTTGACGGGCAAGGGAGTGTACGGTTGACAGGTCCCCCCCTACCCTCCCATTTCTGGGCTTTCTGCGGGCCTTCAGGGGCGGCGTCCTGGGGGATCACGTCTCCTCACACTTTCCCCCTTCTTCTTCCCTTCCACTAAATACAAACACGCGCACAAACAAGCCGTTCAGGTATGATGTTCATCTACCGGAAGCTTGATATCAACATCGTGGAACTGGCGTTGTCTGTCTCTCTTTCTCGCTTTGACGCTCTCTCCATCACTCTCTATCAATCTCTCCCTCTCCAGCTCTCCGTCTCTCTCACACTACCTCACTCTGTCTCACTCTGACTATCATTGCCACACGCTATCTAACTCGCTCTATCTCTCTTCCCCCTCTCCTCTCTCTCACTCGCTCGTACCCTCTCTCCCTCTCTCCCTCTCTCCCCCCTCTCTCTCTCTCCCTCTCTCTCTCTCTCTCTTTCACTGTCTTTCGGTTGAGTATTTCTTTGAGTAGGTATCGTTAATATCGTATTTTCCTTCAGCCTGCATAGAATACTTTATCAAGTGAGATCCTCCACATTTTGGGGAAACAACATAAAAACATATGAAATACACGCGTCTACGGTAGATTATTACTCTCAAAGTTGGTCCGTGTTCATTCCTCCTTCTCGTCGTCGACAACCATGAACAGCTTCTGGCAGAAGATGGTGAGTTTGTCTGAAAAGGAAATCAGTATATTGCATCTGAATTTCCGGTAATTGTAGGGAGGTAAAAAATCTACCCATTGACGTGTCGAAACACTTTGGCTTATTCTTCCACCCGATGAAGATCGCATAGACGGGAATTCCGGAAAGGATGAGTAGCAAGCCGACGGCTAAAGAATCGGTTTTCAGGCTGAATTCTTCAAAGTTCAGCTTCAGAATAGACCTCTCTATCTCTTTCACTTCCACTCTCTATTGCTCTCTCTCTCTCTCTCTCTCTCTCTCTCTCTCTCTCTATCCCTCCCGAACTGTGTTAAAACTTACCAGCTTCCTTCGGGTCGGCCATAATTGGCAAAATGACCAAGGCTATGCAGCCGAGTAGGAAAATGATGGGGAAGATTGTCGGCACCTAAACGTGAAAGAAACTATGAAAAATGCTCAGTCGACCGTACCCTGATTGGCCTCGGCGCATCCGGCATCGTCTTCCTGAACCACAACAACGCGACCATGGCCGCCGCGATGGCTATCCAGTAGACGATTTGAGTGTAGTTGATCAGCTTGAAGACGTTGTCGGACAGGATTAGGTAGAGCAGAGAGAGGAAGCCCTAAAATATAGATAAGCGTATTGAGGGGTAGTTTAAAAAGCCGATTTTCGAGAATAAATTTGGACCAGAATGCCTAGCGTAACTGTTAGTTCATAACGTAACTATTATAAACAATTTGGATCACAATCGCCCGTAAATTAGAGCAAATTTAGTTTAGATTTTTTAAGCCCAAAAAACTTGGATAACCTACCGTAAACAATACGGCTGGCAACGGTGTCCTCGTCTGCTTGTTGATCATCGTCAAAAGGCGAGGCATCTGACCCTCGCGAGCACCGACGTAGAATAATCTAAAGTAATTATTAATTCCTTATCATTTCCCAATCGAAATTCGAATTACTTCGGAACGTCATTATACTAACCTCGATGACGTGAAAATGACACCATTGGCCGATCCAATCGTGGAAAATGCGACAAAAATCGGCATGACAAATGCGAAGGCGCCGTACATCTTCTCGGCAAAAAGCTAAAAATCGTAAATATGAATTTTTACGGGTAGTAAAGTACGGTAATTCTTACTAAAATAAACCGTATTGAAATTTTGAATGATAAAACCAACTAAATCGTATTTTCATGGCGTAATTACCGTTTAAAAACGAGGCTACTCGAAAATACTTACAATAGCCACCGCGGGAGATGCCAGCATCTCATCTGGAGATACTACGGTGTAGAGAGCAATGTTCGTCAAAGTGTAGATGACCGTGCAGAGGGAGCATGAGATGATGATGGCAAGTGGCAAGTTCCTGGATTTTTAAGGTGAATCCGACAAGATTCTGGATACCTTTTAGGGTTCTGCAGCTCCTCGACGATGAAGTTCAGGTAGTTCCAGCCCTGGTAGGCGAATAGACCTGAAAATATGGAATTTATGGGCGTAAATAAGTAAAAATCGGAACGGTGTAGTTTGTTGTCAAGCGTACTACTTACCGGAATAAAAGGCCAGGGACACGGACTGCACATCTTGAGCCGAGCCCTCGAAGATGTTCTCGAAAGAGTCGTAGTACTTGGGATTTCCTGAAAAATCGTAAATTCCACTCACTATTACGTACTTTGGATAGTTTAGGACAACATTTACTACGGAAAACGGAAAGTTTTTAGGTGGGCTGTATCGAGTTTCTATTACTTACCAGTGCACAGCAAAAATGCTCCGGTCCCAATGATGCAGCAAAGCGCAAAGATTTTGGCAGTCGTGAAGAAGTCCATGACGAATTGGGCCGCTCGGACACTGTAGGCGTTAACAGCCGTCAGGAGTACTGAAACGGAATTTCTGCGTAATACGGGTTGAACCGTTCTGAACTTGTCGAAAAAGTCGGATTAAGTGTAGATGACAAACCAGAATGAAAAATATCAATCAAAACGTCAGGCGTCTTACTTACATAGTAACAAAGCAGCCAGTAACTGAACAGTCCCGTCTGGAGGTGGACAGCTTGGAAAGAACGGCCTCAACATGTAGATGGCGAATGTGATGGCAACAATTGTTGCTGTACACGGTCTCACGACGATTGCCTCGATCCACAGCCTCAAGAAGGCCCAGAATGGACCGAACGCCTCCATCATGTACGCGTAGTCTCCGCCGGATTTTCTAAAAATGATGATTTCAAAAATTTTGAAAAAGCTGTATAAAAAGTTTAGCTTCATAAAACATCAAAATATTTTAAAATTTAGCATTAACTCATTTTCCAATTTCGTACCTAATCAACGTGCCCAGCTCGGCGTAGCAGTAAGCTCCTATCGCTGCGAAAAAACCAGAGGCTACCCACACAATTAGTGACATCCCAACGGAGCCGGCTTCTGTAAAAAAACAAGTAATAAAAATGCTACATTAATATATCACTTCCTAAAAAAAAGGTCTTAAGGTCGCACTTACTTTCCTGTACTCCTGTCGGACTGACAAAAATCCCCGAGCCAATAATGCATCCCACAATCATCGACACGCCATTCCATAAGCCGAGTGTTGCGGCGAGGCCCTAAAAATTGGATTGTAACGTAGCTTGAGATGACCTTTAACCAATTCTGATACTCCTTTTTAATGGTTTTTGACTGACTTTTCCTCCGCCGTTCGTCGTCTCCTCCCCCTCCTTTCCAGCCTTTTTATCCCCCGTCTTGAGCAGGGCATCGTCTGCGGAGGCCATGCCTATAAATTCGTGATGAAGTGAATTTTTTTCCGAGATGTTACTAGCAAGGTTCGAACGAGTTCCAAGTAAATATATCGAAAATCAAGCGAAAAGAACGCTGGAAAGCGAAAATAACATTTTAAACAAAGCAAGTTCAAACGCTAAACTTATAAATAGAAAGTTTAAAAAAATTTAATCACTAAAAAATATAATATTAATTTTTGGCAGAAATGGGTCAAATTACATTATGAAAACGCAGAACATCAAGGAGAAAGGTAAGAAATTCGTATAGATAATTGGCAGATTCGTCTGGCGTAGAATTTCCTGGATTTCGCCCCTAGCTGAAACTTGCATATATTTTCCTCAAACGCATCAATTTCCGAATCCCCAGCCAGACCCATAAAAACATGGCGTTTCGCTGCGTGAGCTTTTAATCCCAGGTAAGACCGAGCGAAACCACAACGAAACAAAGCTTTTTTGGGGGCAGAGTGGACCACGTGGGGGCCCTCCGAAGCAATGGGCCCCTTGCCCGAAACGTCAGTCTCGTGCTGCGCGCCTTTTTTCGGCTCTTTGCTCTGCCCCAAATACTTTCAGGTGCCAATGAAAAATGATGCAATCGGAGGGAAATAGTAGTGGGTGTATCAGCGGATACATTAAAGGGGGCCACGGCAAAGATAATTCCGTTAAGACCGGTATAGAAAAACCAGCTGACATTAAAGTTCGCAATCAAGTCAAAGTTAAAGCCATCGTTAAAAATTAAAATTAGGATTGTACAACGGTTTCTGGGAGGTAAAATCCATTGCTCCTGTGTCGTACCCAACTTTCCCGAAACGGGGTCCCCTTTACATAGCGAACGAAGCATGGCAGTGCAAAAATGGGACTCCCATGGGCCTGCGGACCTCGGAATATTGCGCTTTTACGGCCAACCTCTCGAGGTTCCACGCACACCCACCCATTTCCGAACCCGAAACGCGCCTCGGTTCGGTGGTAATATGGGAAAAACAGAGCAGGAGTAATTCGTTATCTTAGAGATGCAGAACAAGCTACCATTAATCTCAAGAAGCCGTTAGGTCGAAAAATCCTATTTTAAAAATGTTAGAATTCCAATAAAGAAAGTTAGCTAAAATAACAAATCATATATCCGTTCGTATTACATATTATAACCCCAATAATAATTATGAAGAATAGAAAATCAAGTAAGTTTTGAAAAAATGAGAAATTTTGATATTTTCAGGAGGCCTTTTAAACTTAGACCTTTTAAACCCATTAATAGAAGATTTTTTAAACAATTTGGATCTGAACCTGAACGACAAACAATAACTCAACTCTTTCATTTCCTTGCTTATATTCTTGTTGGGTAAAAAATGGGTGCACAGCTGTCAAGGATCGCAAAAGAAATGGAGCTCCGACTCATCCCCTCCTCCTCCTCCGCTTTCTCATTTTTACAGGATTTCCTCCTCATCCCCGGGCCTTTGAGGGCAGATGGCCAAGAGGTCGGCAAAAAAGAGTCGGGGTGAGGGTGAAATTTAAGATCCACGTGGGTCCCGGGAGTCCGCTTTGAAATGAATGTTTGTTGAGATTAATAATAGCAGAAAATGGGCCAAATGCCAGAAAAAAAATTCGTAATTAGAATGGTCCTAAAAACACACAAAAAAATATTCAATGCGCCGAAAAATCCGTTATAAGATAGATTTGAAAACTCTGCTCATCCGCTGGTGTTAAAGGTTTTTATCGAAGCTGAGAGTTCGAGCTTAGTCGCACAAACTTGCGAAAAAGGGAAAAAATGGTAAAGCTTTAGATGAATTTTAGCTTTAGATGGATCAGGACCGAGATGAATAAACAAAAATGGAAAAGACACCTAAAAAGCAGGCTAAAAATTGGCCAAAAGATAAGGCTCGAGACGCCGATTCTAGGGTTTTAAATTCAAAATGGTTATGGCAAAAAACGGGCAGCTCATTTAGTTTTTACTTTTAATTTAATTTAAATTGAAGTCAACATTTTGTCAATTTAAACGCATATATTTAGATTTTTCAGCGTTTTTAGAACAGCTTAAGGTAAGCAAATAGTAGCGTTGCCGACTCGATAGTTTCACGACTTTTTAGCGAGATCTGACTTGAGTGCAAGCTATTTGGGCCCCGTAAAAAGTTGCAAAAAAGGGAAGTAAAGAGTATTGTTGGGAAACTGGGAGGGAAAGGGGTAAATAGGAAGTTTACCCTCACTGGGGAAGGGGGACTGCCCGGCCAAGTAGCACTTGTGGACAACAATTTTCCCAGGAGTGGCAATATATCGAGTTCTTTCGGGTCCTTTGCCTTCTCAGTGGATTTGGACTTGAATAGACCTTCAAAATGTTATGCATTAAATTTTTTTTTATACAGCATCCTAATTCTTTCTTTTTTAGTGTCCTAAGTTTTATTTTACTTTTTTTTTTAGATAAAATCAATTATTCTGCCATCGAAAATTGACAACAAATTGTAACTTAATTTTTTAACTTTTGAGGTTCGTTTCCGGCCCATTTTTGAGCCGGCCGGAATGTTAATTTTGTAACCCAGATCCACGGCAAGCGTTTCGAATCGGAGCACCCCCAATAACCTTGGTTCGGGCGCTCGAGCGGAAATGCCTGCCCACGCGCAAAAACTCGCGAGGGGAACAAATTCCGGGCAGCGGCACGGGCACACCGGCTCAAACGGACCGTAACACTTTTTGCAACTTTTATCGTGTTTAGATCTTGGAATCGGGGGCATTTGGAGGTCCTGGATTTACAGTCTAATTTTAAAATCTTTAAAGTTGATTTTAATATGCTACAATTTTATATAGAACCGCGTTCGTCTTGAAGCGGTAGTTAAACCGCGAATGTGAAAATCAAGTGAAATGGTACAAATTTTTCAATTCTCTTAATTAAACTGATTTCGGCTAGAACGTTAACGTTAACGCTTTAAAATCGCTAAAATCGAAAAATTTATAAAAGCATCATGGTTGTCTTGGAAAACTGCTAAAATTGAAAATTTGGATAAAAAATCAACAAAAACCAAATATACTGTTTTTGAATTGGTTTTAGGCCCGTGTAAAATGAGACTAGACGGCGCTAGGCCGCGAGACGGTTCTCCAGTGAGTACCGTAACGAAAATAATGGACACCCGACCCGCGCTGGGTGAAAAGAAGTGAAAAGGGGAATGCCAATGTGCAAACTGCCCTCCTCCTTCCCCTTTTTCGCCTTCTCCTCCATGGGAATGGGCCCCCGCGCTGACCCCTACCCCCCTGGAAAGTGGCGCGCTAAAAAGTGCACAATTCCCGGAAAGTACACGCAACGGCACGTAACGTCTAGAATTGGAATTTGATTGCCGACTGTCTCATGATCCGACCCACGATTGATTCATCATCTAACTCATTCTCAAGTTCAGAAAAGTTGCTGCGAATTCCCTAAGAACCTGCCCTGACTTGCCCAATGTAAGGGACAATTTCGAAAGTTAACGAAGCGTCTAAAAAGTTTAGTGGATGCTTCCCTGGACATTGCCTGAACGTACAGATAAGCCTGTTAGCAATTCTTAGAGGCGATACACAGGCGAAAAATTGGCGGGGCTTCGATGCCGTAAATCAGCCGAAATTCCTTAATAGCCTTTGCTAGCCTGCCTCGAACGGTAACTTCAGCAAAAAAAGTTAATGAATAAGGTGACGTGTAAGCTCGAATATGGACTTTTGCCTACGAAGGCCCGCGATACGCAACGCAAACGCCGACCGCTATTTAACCGCCCATGCGGTCTCTTTATGGATGACAAGCGCGGGGGCGCGTCAAGTGTCGCAAATTTCTAGTATTTAGGAAATCCATATACAGCAACACCCGTGGTCAAGCCGTGCGCGTGCCTTTAAAACGCTATCTGTGAGCGAGAGAGTAAGTGAGAGAGCGAGAAAGAGAGAGAGCGAGCGAGAGATAGTGAGTGAGCGTGCGAGAGGGATCGAAAGAAAGACAGCGGTGAGTCAGAGACATGCAGCGGTGAATGGAGACCGAGAAGCTTTTACAAAATTTTGAAGAAAATCTCCCAAACCCGCTGAAGCGATTATTACCCAAAATGCCATAATAACCCGACTGCAAAGTCCAGCTAATGGAAATCTCCTTCACCTTCGGGCTATGTGGCTATGTTTGTGCCCAAGGGCAAAAGAGGGGTCAAGCCGAAGGGAAGGGGGAGGGGGAGGGCCCTTTCACGATGAAAGGCCCCGGTGTTTCCGAGGGGATCCTGTGGGCAAATAGGGCCATAGAAAGGGAGAGAGAGAGGAGAGAGAGAGAGAGAGAGAGAGAGGGAGAGACAGAGAGACAGAGAGAGAGAAACTCGGAATGTGCGCAGGGTGACGGGCCCTAAGTAGTCGGGATTAGACGGCCTTCCGATACCCAGAGGGGGTAGGTGGGAGCAGAAGCCGCCTGGGTTATGTTATTGGCAGGTTAGAGTTTCTGTAAGGACCAGCAGTGCTTATTTTATGCATTAATTCACCAAACAATTTCAACTATTATTTATAAAACTTTACTGTTTACATTAAAACATTCAATACAGGAAACATCTCAAAAGGAAAAACTGCCGGTCCGAACGTTCGAAAATCATAGAAATTGATTGTATTTCGACGCCTGCAATTTGTATTAAATTGAAAAGCGCCCCCAATAAAAATAAAGTTAAAGGGAATCTTAAAAAGTGTGGATATGCATGGAAAACTTTTCTTATTGGGTTAAAAATCGACCTTTTCCTAGAGCATTTTAAGTGCAAATAAACATCAAAAACCTTTTGAATTTTAACAGCCGGCGGTCGTCGCTTAATGCTCCAAAATATTTTTCGTAGATGACTCCATATTTCTGAAACCGATAAAAACGTGACAAGACAAAGACTAGATAATTCCACTACGATTAGAAATTTAGAATTTGCACGGGACACCAGGAGCAGATTTAAGCTGGTTTAAATGAAGCTAGTAAGAGAAGTTCTTATAAAACGTATATCTGCGAGGGATAATATAAAACAAAAAAGTGGGATAATATAAAATACAAAGCAAACCGGACCCATCCCAAAAAATGGCCCTAGAAATATAAACACCCGATATGAGCGATGGAGTAAGGGCATGGCAGGGCCGGGCGGGTGGATGGGTGGATTTGGCCCAGCTGGCGCGATATAGTACGGGGGGTGTGTTCGCGTGGGTTGGATGGGACAATGCGAGGAGAGGGAGGGACACATCTGGCACTAATAGAGAGAGAGAGCGAGAGAGAGAGAGAGAGAGAGGTTGAGTGAGTGAGAGAGGGTGAGTGAAAGAAGGAGAGAGAAAGGGAGAGAGAGCGAGAGGCAAAGTGCGACCGACTTATCGCTCGACAACGACCAATTTGGGATCCCGATCCACTCTTGAATGCCTTATGCGTCAGATAGCTTCTCCTGCTCCTTCTGCATCGATGTGCCCCCGGGCCACACACCTGTCCCTCGCTTTAGAATAGCTGGCAATTAGGCCCCATGGGCTCCCGATTTCGTGCTCACCGAAAGGTCACGGGTGCCCACTGCGAAAAAGGAAAAAAATGTCCAGCTGCAAAATTGATACAGTATGCCAATTTTTCGTAAAGTTGCCATTTGGGATGCAGGTGAAATTCTGGTAAAACGAGGTCGAAATAAAGCAGGGGTACGTGAGGAATAGAAGGAGGAAGTGGCGCGGAATATAAGTGATATTTTCGACGTTTTTCTGGTCTTCAAATGCCGCGAAAATTTAGAGAATTACATCATGGAATTTCAGCGCCTGAAATTTGAACCGCAGCTTTTTAGAAACACCAAATTTAACCAAAACCAAGCCGGCCTTTTATTCGATCTTAAAATGATCGGAAGCTGGCCAGACCAAGCCACTAAAGTTGCGGCCCCGGGTAATTAGCCTTTAGGGGGTGCGAGGGGGAAGTAGCCAGTCAGTAGCCGTTGTGTACAAATGTGTTTAGCTGTGACCCCATCATCTCTCTCGCTCTCTCTCTCTCTCTCTCTCTCGCTCTCTCTCTCCCTTTCTCTCTCTCTCCTGTCAGCTGAAGTGACTGCAGGCAAGTGACAGTCCACTGACTCCCTTGCCTAGGGCCCACATGATCGATGGGCCACTTCTAGGCATAATTTGTTTATAATCCGGATTAATCGAACTGTCGTTAGTATATTGGCGGAATTTTTTTGAAGTATTCATTGGTTCTTTAAATCTTTTAAAATGTTCCAGAGGCTTATGACGGTAAAAACATCACTTTTCGAGCCAATAAAATTATCTAAAATTGAGTTTTAACGCGATTTCGGTTGTCGTTAGTATTTATTCCGGATTATCAAATCCTAGAGGTATTTATCACGGCCACTATATTATTTTTCGAGCCGATGAAAAATCGCACAAGCACCCCGCGTAACTCTGGCGAAAACGCTAGCCAAATCCATAGGGTTGATAGGGAGAGTAGTTTTGTGCATAGGCCGGAGCAGAACTAAAATCGGTTGCTTAATGCTACAGATGAAGACCTTACAAAAGCCACGACCTGCCAGTCGCCTTCCCTGATGAAGATCGTGCCGATCTAAAATCGATGCTATGCCGGCCCTCTCTCATACTTTTGCTGCCTCCCTCTCTCCCACTTCTCTCTCTTTTGCGCGCTCTCTCTCACCTGTGAAGCAATCATTAGCGCAGTAAATCCAAAAGTATACAAGCTGACGAAACACAACTTCCGTTCAGCCTAATCTGGTTCTGGGTAGGGTTCAAAAAGCCAACCAAGGAAATCTTCTGCAACCGGTACTCGACTCCGGCCGATGACGTTGATCCAACTTCTGCCTTCACGCGTTTCTCATATTCAAGGAGGCCGTTGAAAACACGCAGATTCAAACATAAGCTGAAGAGCAGCACTATGGAACGGTTGGCGCTATCCCAGACCCCGACTTTGAGGCCGAGCTGAAATCTAGCAGCTAAAATAAGGCTTAGGGTGCGTGTCGTATGCGTCAGTTTGGACGAGGAATATGATGTCACGCTAAATTCGTGCCTTGCCGTCCCTTTAATTCAACGCGATTCTTGCTATGCCGGTGTCGTCAACACCTACCACATCCGATTCCCCGGCTATCAAAATCCACGTATACCGCCCAATGCGTATCCACGAACTGCCCGTTAGTGAGTAGGCAGCGCCAAGCATTAATGACAGGAGCAAAAATCCAATGAGTAAGTTGTAACTCTGCTTGGACCAGAACTAGAAAATCTGATTACACAAGCGCTATCAGAGAGCGAGGTGGAAATGCCGCTTCTCTACAGTACCTGATCACTTCTACTTTCTCCCCAATGCAGCATCGTATAACGATTAAAAGCGACTAGGCAACCGAATAAAAGCTGAAGATATCGGCATGTCGTTTGTAGAAACGTTAAAAAGTATGGTATGATAGGATGTTGCATTAATGGCGAAGAGTAGAATGATGCGAATCCGGCGGTAGCCAAGTCCCATGCTATCAAATCGGTCGCCAGGCAGACCATGTCCTTAAAAACAGGTGTTAGGTTTTTGGCTAGCTGTAAATCTGGAGAGAAATAGAGAGAAAGAGAGAGAGAGAGAGAGAGAGAGAGAGAGAGAGAGAGAGAGAGAGAAGGGAAGAGAATGAGAGAGAGGAGAGAGAAGAGAGAGAGAGAGAGAGAGACAGAGAGAGAAAGAGGGAGAGAGAGCTGAGGAAAAAGTCTACAAAACTTTCCGTAACCAGCGTACATAGACAAATTTGTACAAATGGTGTTACGATAATCCGCATTTTGGTATAGTACCGCAAGATTATCATATTAAAACAAGAGGTGAGCAGCGAGACGCTTGATAACGCCATGTCCCGCTTGAAATGGATATCACGGAGGTTGTCGACGAACTCAGGGTAAGCGATGTAGTCGTCCTCGGCCGTGGAATTGGATGGCATTTCTGAAGGCTCTAAGTAACCTTCCGTTTTGCTAATACAAGTAGGGTAAGCCTTTCTAAAATCAACCTAACTTTACAAACTCTGATTAAAAACTACAAAAAAATATAATTTTTTTGGCCAAATCTCACCTAGAAACTTGTTTTGTAAGTTTTATTGATTGCTTTCCACTTAAAATATGGTTAAAAATTACTAAAACGTCATTGAAACAATGCATAATACGTTCCTAGACATTTCCGAGCTTATAGGAAAAAATTTCCCTCCCCCTTGATAATGCGAAAGAACCAAAAAGTTCGGGCATCAAAAATTACCCTTCTGAAGGAAGCGAAAAACCTTGGTATTTTTTGAATCCGATGGACACTTCTTGTGCCAAATGACCCGTTTTTCCGACGTGCGCAACTAATTACCCCCCGTTGGAATGACACCAAAATACCTCTCGGGCGTACCGTCGCTTGGCGTGTGCTAGCGGCCTCGATTAGACCCAAAAATTATAGGTTAAACCTCGTTTTCGTCGTCAATTGTTCAATGTTTTTGTGATGTTTTACAACGCAAGTTTCTATTCTAGCCGGAAAATTAAATAATTTTCGATCTGTACATGTGGTCATAATCCTCAACCCTCTATTTCGGCGTGATGGAAATAATTGCTGCTTACGGACCCAGCGGAAAGTTCTACCGGTGCGGTACAGAGCTACCACGCAATTTCGGTGCAACTCAAGGCCTGATTTCGAATCATGATCGCAAATTACTAGTTGATGTTGTGGACAGTACAAAATTCCTGGGAAATGTACAGCAAAGAAATGATTTTGGATCATAAGAGAAAAAGTACAAAAAAAATTTTGCGAATTAGAGGTACTCTTTTCTCTCTCTCTTGCTCTCTCGCCCTCTCGCTCTCTATCTCGCGCTCTCTCTCTCTCTCTCTCCTCTCTCTCCTTCTTCTCTCGCCTCTCTGTCTGCTCTGTCACTCTTTCTCTCTCCCTCTCTATCTCTCTCTCACACACTCTCTCGTTCTCTCGTTCCTTCTCGTCCCTCTCTCTTTCGCTCTCTCTCGCTCTGCACGGCGGAGTTAGAGCATCTTTATATCGTTGAACCAACAGCCACGACAAGGCTGGTATTTTTCGCACGAACAAAAAATCGGGTCAACACGTTGCGTAAGTCATGAGAAAATGCCAGCCAAATCCATAGTGTTGTTATCGAAAGTAGCTTCGTGCTGAGACCGCCGCAGAACTGGAAAAAAATCATTTATTGATTCTTTGTGTTATGATTAAACTTGCGGACATAAAAATGAGAACTTACAAAAATGGCCACCTGCCAGGGGCCTTCTTTGATAAATATTGATCCGATCTATAAAATGCTGTCTAAACTACATTGATAAAATACCTGCGCGGCAATCATCAAAGTCGTGAAGAGAAATGTAAAAAGGCTGACAAAACAAAGGCGTATCTCCGCCTAAAAAATTTAGACACAGATTGGAGATCTACCGCCGAAATCTTTCTGAGACCGTGGTCGACTTCTCGGGAAGGTATCATTTCTTCTTTTAATCGTTGCTTATAGTCGATAAGCCCTTGAAATACGCGAATATTGATGCAGAAACTGCCCATCAGCAATATTGCCCAGCTGCCGTTGCACAGCACGCCCACCTGGACGCCGAGCTGAAATTACATAAAAAATAAGAAAGATCATAACATCATAACACACAACATAAAAAATCACGCCTACATTTGGCGATTCAAAATCTGAGCGGCATCAAATTTTGAACAGAGGGGGAAACTAAATTGTTCACAAAAATTTTCAGCCATATCAGTACTTTAGTGTGTGGGTTATCACAAAAATACTTTTCCATTATTTTTACTGCGATTTTGCAGCGTGATCTTTTTGGATTTTTGATCAATTTGGCATCAACTTCCGGCTTACTCTATTCTCGCAAGATCGGGGTTGGTCTAATTCATTCAAATGGTCTTTGCCCGGGAAAATCGGGAGCCTAGATTGTATAAATTCGGATGCTCTAAATTGTTTTCCCTTCTAAAACTACAAATTTTAACCAAAAATGTAAAATTAAAATTAGGTCGAAAATAGACCCAAATGCCAAATTTTCGCTTTTCAAACATTTTCTAATTTTCTGAAAGTTATTCTGCTTTAAATATAGTTAAACTCTAAACATTCGCCTTTATATTTGATTACTAGGTCACCGGGACCACCAGGATTTGGTTTCCCGGATCTCCCGGGTTAGCCTCTGACTTGCAACTACTATTTCTAAGGAGGATTTTCAAAACAAAAACATTTTCTGGGGGAAAGTAGGGCCCGTGCTGCATTTTATTTCCACATCCGGAAGCCCGTTGTCGGCAAAATCCTTGAAAAAAGCGCAAAACGAGTTTTTTTAAGATAACTCAATAACAACGGAACTAGTTGGGTAAAAATTTTGGTCAAGATTTTTAATATCTCTTCGCACCTCCGTTCAAAATTTAAAGTCGATGGGGCCAGAATGGCCAATTGTTGGCGTGGCTTTTTTGTTAAGGAAAAAAGCCAACCTAACCCTACTGGTTACGCTAGCAAATTCAAACGCCCTGATGTTAGATTAAAAAATCTGAATAAAAAATATTGTCGCAGGACTATTGGCTTTTACTCCTTCACATACCATAACCGTTTCCCCAGCCACCAAAATCCACGTACAGCGCCCGATGCGTATCCAATACGTTCCCGTCAACGCGTAAAGTAGACCCGCTATTAATGCCGACAGTAAGCAGCCAAACAATAGTGTCGTGGCTGTGCGAGAACCAGAACTGAAATCGTAGCTGAATTTCCTGTGAGATATTTCCTACCTGATCGTTTCTGCTATCACCCCAGTGCAGCATCGTGTAGCGGTTGAAGGCTACTAGGCATCCAAATAGTAGCTGAAGATATCGGCAGGTAGTCTGGAGACAAGTTAGAAAGTATGGCGTAAGCGGATGCTGCATTAATGGCCAGGAGTAGAATGAGGCAAACCCAGCGGTAGCTAGATCCCAGGACAGTAAATCAGTGAGCAAGCAGATCATGTCCTAAAACGAGTTACTTACTTTACTCGAAAAGTATGGAAACCCACCGTAGCCAACGTACAGAGACAAATCCGCACGAACGGCGAAACACCATGTCTATTGTACAGATAATGACGTAGAATTAGGCAATACAAAAAGCAGGTAAGTAGCGAAAAGAAGGATATAATCATATCCCGCTTAAATTGCAAATTGCTAAGATTCTCGACAAAGTCGGGATAGACTGTGTAGTCATCATCATCAACAGGTTCATACGTAGCATTCATAAAACTTTGCAGCGAGGAATCGATTTTTCGCTCCAATTTACAGGGATGTTAGCTTCGCCACGAGGTAATTGGCACCCATCCGGACCTGAAAATACCCCCAGATGTGAACGAATCGGGGTCATATAATTTGGGTAGAAATAGGAGCGGTGGCCGGAAATGAGGAGGGGCGGGGCGGCAGTTTAAAGGGGGCTCGGCAATCAAAATGCATGCGGGGCTTGAACCCACTGGTCAAAAACTAAAGGGTCACTCCCGAGAAGTACCGGAAAAGTGGTTTCATTGCGAAAAACGCAAAATACTTGAATAAAACCGAAAAGTTCTCGGAGCAAAGGACATTTTGAGTGCGCGGCGATTACATGTCGAAATGTCTGATCGATTTTTCAAGGAAGACCAGAAGGGCCGCACGATTTTGCATCGCAAATTTGAATGCAACAATTAAATTGCCTCATTTCCAAACATTTAATTACGGGGATATTTCAATTCCGGAAGTCGTCTATTTACATCCGCAAATTAACATAGAAGAACGCCACCAAGAATCGTTTCATTCCATTTGTCAACCGGACACCAAATTTCGGCTTCCCCTACTCGACCACCGATGACGCGTCGTCATCGAACCCCGCCGGAACCGGATGGCTCGATGCGGATGCTCTACCTGCTCATCATCGTCTTCTTCACCACCTTCACGCTCCAAGCCAATGCGTTAGTTGTTGCTCTCTGTAGGGTGTCCCAACCCCCCCCCCCGGCATTTGGACGTCTTCTGGATCGGGACCAAATTTTGAACAGCGATGGGGACCGATAAAATCCATGTGTAGCCAAATTTTCTAAGAAATATATTCTCAAACATAAAAGTTATCGCTAAAAAACTACTTTTTGGAGCCGCGGATACTCATTTTTGCCTACGTTTTCATAATTAACGTGCCGTATTTGCGTACTTTGCCGAAAATCGTCGTTTTTCGACTGACTTCTTATTTTCTGCCAATTTTGGTAATGAAAAGTGAACGAAAGTCCCAATTTAGACGTTGTTTTTCGTAAATAAAAAATTTCTCCGGCTGGAAAAGTGCCCCCTCATTGCTTCAAAAATTTGGCTATGTTTTTTATGAGCCGCTGGTAAATAATTCGATCCCGATCGAATAGAAGCCCCCTTCCCCCCCCCCCCCCCCCCTTCCCCCCCTTTTTTTTCCTCGTTTTTTTTTTTTTTTTTTTTTTTTTTTTTTTTTTTTAATTTTTTTTTTTTTTTTTTTTTTTTTTTTTTTTTTTTTTTTTTTTTTTTTTTTTTTTTTTTTTTTTTTTTTTTTTTTTTTTTTTTTTTTTTTTTTTTTTTTTTTTTTTTTTTTTTTTTTTTTTTTTTTTTTTTTTTTTTTATATTTTTTTTTTTTTTTTTTTTTTTTTTTTTTTTTTTTTTTTTTTTTTTTAATTTTTTTTTAAATTTTTTTTTTTTTTTTTTTTTTTTTTTTTTTTTTTGAAGTTTTTTTTTTTTTTTTTTTTTTTTTTTTTTTATTTAAAATTTTTTTTTTTTTTTTTTTGTGGGGGGAGGATTTTTTTTTTTCCTTCCTTTTTTATTGAGGGGGGGGGGGGGGGGGGGGGGGGGGGGGGGGAAATGCTTAAAAAATTAAAATGGCCAAAGGCCGGAAGGGGGGGGGGTTCGGGACACCCGGATTTGCTGTCTGGGTATTGTTACACGCTCCCATTATCGTCGTTCAGTGCTGGCAACATTCCGCAGCTGCCGAACGCCACCTTCCAAGTCTTCGAGGCTTCATCCGCCCCCATCGCCGATAACCAACATCGGATTCGTCGCCAAGAGGCATTTAAAAACGCCCAAACACAAACACGTTATTTAGTGCCGTACCCGCCCCTTCCTTTGCTACACCTATGAATATCTGGCTGAAGCGGGGATCGGAATGCCGGACTGGCTGCAATCCGCATGTACAACCTGTGCCGCGGGTCCCGCGTGCGACGATGAAGTTAAAACCTCTGGTCTTGAATCGAGACTGATGGTTTCGACTAAATGTCGACCAAAATTTTGCGTAAGGATTACGTCTTCTATAAGCTTCAATTTCCGTGATTATCTTGGTAGCTGCTCGGGACTAGGATAGATGCCTCGAGAAGATGGGGTGCCAGGAAAAAAAAACGGTTCTTTCGCGACGGGGGGACCCGAACTTTTTTGTATACTTTGAGAAATGCCTAGTAATTTAATCGAAATTGGGGAAAATTTGCTTATACGGTCACCTACTCAACACCCAACTTTTGATATGTCAAAATGCTCAGCAGGACGGGCTGGTGCGAGATCCGTTGAGAAAACTTGGCGACAACTCCAACAAACCGCAAAATTTTACAAAATGGCTAGTAAAATAGCGGGTTTAAATAAAAACATGGGTGTTTTTTTGTTATCGTTGCTTACTCGCCATCTTAAGGGCTTTCCAATGGTGTAACTATCATTCCGATCCGATACTCCTGCGTCAAGTTAGAGGGGGCGTTGTTTTTATTGGGAGACCCCGTAGCGGAAATACAATCCCTTCTGCAAGGTGTCCTTGTCCTAAGGTAGCCAAGCAAAATTTTGCATTGTTTTGTAGACTCTGCCGGAAACCGCAGGGAAAGCAGCATCCGGTTCACCAGATTGCATCCTGCCGGTCACGATCAATGACGGCAAAGGTGGCTGCTTTCTCAATGTTATTATCAGGATTTATAGATAAAGTGATCTTCCCATTCAATCTCTGCACTCGAGAAATGTTAGCAGCCGACCAATGCAAGGGAACATCATGGTGTGAACGTTTGAGTCCGTTTACGAATATTACAGGAGCACGAAGGTCTATCAACAAGATGGAATTCCAGTAACGAACCAATACCTTGTGCAATGTGACGCCGGTTTCGTCATTCCACAGTTGGTTTTCTTTTGTTTTTACAAAAACCAGCCCAGTTTGCTTCTAGGTCCCAATAGGACACCTTTGAATTCAGTTGCATTATCGTCACGGAAAATATTATACACTATTCATACAAAACCCTGACGAAAATGATATGTTAATGTTATTGGCAAAATGCAAAATCGCAAAAAAAAATTTTAGAAAAACTTTGAAAAAATAGGCCTCATAGAAGTAAAAACCGTCGGTACTTGTGTATTCCCGGGGGAAGAATTCGCGGGGGACCGAACTTTCCCCCCAAGCCTAGATTTTTTTATATAAATAGTGGAAGTGTTTCTAAATTGTTTATAGCTATTCCTAAACATAAAAACTTTACAAATTTTAATTAAAAAATTTAAATTTAGATGGAAAAATCAATTTTTTCGGCCCAAAAGTGACCAAATTTTCGAGTTTTTCAAGCGTTTTTCTAAGTTTTTCCCGATTCAAGTAGGCTTAAATTTTGCTAAAAACAATGTGAAAACACTTTATATTTGTTTACTAGCGACGATCCCAGCGAGTTATTTTTAGCCAAATTCTGGTCTTTTTTTTCTTGATCGCCCTGCAATATCATTTTCAGGATCGTGCTCGACGCCATCACTAAACATGACAAGGCACCGTATCCACCACAAAAGACTTGTGTCCCGAGTCTCCACATTGCCGCCGGATACGCCAGTGATGATCAATCTCCATTCACCAACTACCCCTATGCAGTACACGATCCACTCACCATCAAGGTTGTCATTCATTGAATGTATGAATACCGGATTTAGTACTGCGAAAAAGGAGGAAGACCACAAGGTGATACGTGTGAGCCACTGCCAATCTGCAAAAAGGATGGTACGAGCCCGTACGTTATTGCGTCGAAAGACAAGCACCGGCTCTCTTTTTTAAGTGATTCAATTACGACAAGTGAGGTTCTTCCTGCCCCGGGCTGTGAGAACGGATGCGAATACCAATATGGCGCGACGTACGAGGAATGTGTTTTCCTGGATATATCGAATCCAGGCGGAGCTATCCCCTACTTCACAGCTCGTCGAGCTCTGGTGGGTTACCTCGAAAGGCCGCGAAGCGGCGATTTATCGATGTTCCAAAAAACCTGGGTTTTCACGGATTTCCTGATGTTTTTCTGACAAACGGTTCTAACAAAAATTACAACTTAAGGCTCTTTAAGCCTATCCAGGCAGCCCAACGACAACCCCTTGAAAGCCGTTTGCGAAAACACCGCTCGGATAGCGCTAAAACCGGTTAAATTGAGTTTTGACAAAAAGCGTGCTCTTTTTGCATCAAAAAGACCATAAATCGAACAAAAATCCGGAATTTCGAAAAACAGAGTAACGTAATGGACTCGCCTTCCCAAAAGCTTTCGATAGATACCTAATCGTAAAAATCGAGCACGACTGCGGCCGGCTAGAGAGGGAGAAACGTGATTTTTTGGGCAACCCTGCAAAGCATCGAATTCATTTCAGTCCGGCCCGTACGCCGTGTTCATGGACGAAGAGGAGACGCTGATGCTCGGCGCGGTGAACAAGG
This sequence comes from Mesorhabditis spiculigera, assembly GCA_958295435.1. NCBI lineage: Eukaryota > Metazoa > Nematoda > Chromadorea > Rhabditida > Rhabditidae > Mesorhabditis > Mesorhabditis spiculigera. The sequence continues at coordinate 615,671 of CATQJA010002698.1, read as the reverse complement.
AGGATGCACCGACGTTGAGTCCCGTTCCGGCTAGTCCCAGTCCCTCATCGGCCGCTACAAAAGGAACCGACGAGGGGCCTCCTGCTCCCAATGAGGTATCAACCCCGGTTCTTGTTGATTAGCGGGGGGGGCTCCCTTTGAGCGAACCAGAACCTCCCAATCAGACCCGTACGGAAGCAGAGATTTCGGGGATGGGGCACTCAACGCAAAAAATTTTGGTGACGCCTCTGCCCGTCGCCACTTTCACAACGTTCGAAAATACCGTGAATAACAGCGCCACAGGCAAACAAATTTAGAAAAATACGCTCAAATCCGTGTGAAAACAATTTATGGTCAATTGCTGCACTAATGAATAACCAGTGCCGTAGGCCCAAAAATTTTGGAAAAATAGGTTTCACTGAAGTAAAAACTGTCTTCAAAACAGTAATAAACAGCGCCGCAGGCAGGAAAAATTTACATGCCCCGGTGCCCCCTCGTACGGGCCTGCTTCGAATGGACACGAGGTATTGGTATGTGCGGACTTCAACACCTCACTAGGTCGACAGGGCATACCCGAAATAAACCCCCCCACCCTCTAGTCGTTGGCCGATTTTGCGATTTAGGTAACTATCGCTAGCTTTCAAAAGGCGACTCCATCACGTCACTCCGTTTCCTTAAATTTTGGGCTTTTTTTGCTCGATTTTCGGCATTTTCAAGGAAAAAGGTGACGCTTTTCGGCAAAAACTCAATTTAGCCTGTTTTAGCACTATTAAAGCTGTCTTGGGAAAATTGCGTTATATGGTCACTAAACGGATTTTGGATTTTTATATACCAAAATGCTCAGCAGTTCGAGCTGGTTCAGGATCAGTTGAAAAAACTATTGGGAAACACTTCTGGAGCGAGTTATAACACTTCAAAGTTGGCGAGTGTCGTATATGGTCACTAAACGGATTTTCGATTTTTATATGTCAAAACGCTCAGCAGGTCGAGCTGATTCTAGAACAGTTGAAAAAACCTTTGGGAAAAATCTCTGACGCGAGATATCTAACTTACAAACCGTCCATTCAGCCCCTGAAGTAGTACGTAGTACACCAAAATACGCCAACTGTACATCGGAAAGAAACGGAATGGTGGAGAATTGCCGTTTCAAGGGACCTACAGCCTCAAGGGAAGGTTTTTAAGGTACGTATGATACGTCATTAGGTGCGTAATGGTCCCGAGATGGGTGCACACATATAAAATTGAAGAAAATCGGCTGTTTTCGCTATTACAATTAAGTTTTTGTAAATATATCAAAAAACCTCTTTGTTAGGAGGCAATTAGCATTGACCGGAAGTGGCCGTAGCCTATAAAAATGGAGGGAGCGTGCGCTTTTCATTTTTTGGTGAGCGGCATTCGGCAAGCCCTATGTAAAGTCAAATTTTCAGAAGTCCTAGACCAGTCCAGGGTTGAAAAGCCGCGAAGCGGTTTTTCAACCTGGTTTTGGTATATAAAAATCCAAAATCCGTTTAGTGACCATATAGCGCAATTTAGCCGCTATCTTTGCTCCACGGCTTTCAGAAGCGGTCATTGGGCTGCCAGGAAAGGCTTAATAAATTCCGAAGCCTTGTGCTCAGAAAAGCACTAGAAAATCCGCCAGTTTTCGAAAAACATTCGTAAATGTTAGAAAAGTGTCAAAATTTTGAGAGTGCAAGAGATCTGCTGGACTGGCTTTTCCGAGGGCTCTCCATAGATACCTAAATCGTAAAAATCTAAATCGTAATCCGGCTAGGGCGGGGGAGTGATTTTTTTGCGACACCCTGTAGTTGGACACCTGCCCCCGCTAACAAACTAGAACCTCTGGGCGGCCGATCCGATTGTCTAACTAAATTCCGCCTGTTCAGATAGAGCCGCCCGGACTCAAATCTGAGGACAACGGTCGCATGCGTCGCCAAGTCACCACGAAGCTTCAATACCCACGATGCATCGATGTAACGGGATTAGAGGTAATCGTCAGCAGAGCAACATGTCCAAAGTGTCCACAATTGGAAACGAGCTTGCTCATCCGATTTTTCTAATAATTATTGAACGCTTTTAGAAAGAAGACCTGGAACGTGTCAAAAAAGACGCAATGCTGGACTGCAGCAAGAACATCTTCGTCCAGTTCCGCAACGGCAACACGAGCGGTCTCGCCATTACCCCGCCGCCGTGTCAAGGGGTCAACGACACTGTAGGGCGCCTCGATGATTTTTTCATAGCCATCCGGAGCGAAGGGCGTAAAATGAAATTCTTTCCAGAGAATCTGCACCCACCGAAGTGGACCCGCCACTGGGCCGCCAGTCCTCGCAGCTACTACCGTTGCTGCGCCCCTTGCGAGTGAAATGATGATCGGGTTAGGAGCCGGTGAGTATAACATCTCTCCCATTTTTTCGACTCTTACGAGCATCCGACTTTAGCTGGAGCCGTTGTGGTGGTGCTGATCGGTTGCGGTGTTCTGCTCGGTTGCATAATAAAGAAGTAGGGCAATCTGTGTCTGCTGTTACACGAGATGCCTTTAGGAAGAAGCGTGAGAAGCAGGAGGACCTGGAGAAAATGGCAGTCGAGTCAACGACGGCTTCAAGCGTCGCCGAGACACCACCCGCCGTTGCTGCTTCCGTTCCGACCGTGGTCGAATCACCCGCCGCGGCTCCTTCGCCTTCACCGACCGTTACCGAGCCAGGGCCCGAGCGCTCCTAAACCGGCCCGTCGAACCCGTCTCGGCCGCTCCCTTGCATAAAAAATAAATATCAGCTTGCATAAATACTGACAAGTCGATTTTAGAAACGTTAAAAAAATAAGGTCTGATACACGCTGCATTAATGGCCCGGAGCGGAATGAAGCAAATCGGGCCGTGGCTAGATCCCAAGCTAATAAATCAGCGATCAGCCAGATCATGTACTAAAGGCACTTACTGGAGAAGTATCGAAACATACCGTCGCCTAGGTACAGAGACAAATGCGTACAAACGGCGAAAATGCATGCGTATTTTTCAGAAAATGACGTAAAATTAAACAATTCAGAAACCAGGTAAGTGGTGATAGCATAGAGATAATCATATCCCGCTTAAATTGCAGATTTCTGAGCTTCTCGACAAAATTCGATATTCTGTATAATCATCATCATCGAATAATCATGTAACATGCATAAAATATAGCCTAACCTGCTGCTTGGATTCTTCGCTTAAATTTATACAGGGACGTTAGCTTCACCACGAGGTAATTGCCACCAACCCGGGCTTGAAAATCTCCCCAGATATGCACGAATTGGGGCATATAATTTGGGTAGAAATAGGAGCGGTGGCCGGAAATGTGGGAGCGGCGCTAAGAGGTACCACGGCCAACAAAACAGTCTAAAAACGGCAATTTGCTTTGAGGGGCGAAAAGCTCTATCGGAAACGGACTTACAAGGGAACCATCCGAGGTCGAGGTGGCGTTTCGTTATGGGACCCAGCCTATTTTGTGCAGAATTTTTCGCTGATTCCGAATCCGCTGCTCATTTTTGCCAAATAGCAAGTTATGGCGCTTCAAAGTTCCATTTTTTCCAAATTTGTCAACTTCAAAGCCATTCATTTTGCGTTTCCCGGCTAATTCATCAAAAACGAAGATGGCGATGGTATTCAAAAAATCTTTTTTTTTTGTATTGAATGAGCTACTTAACTCAAAATTGTTGGAAATCGAAAAATTCGACGATACTTGGTATGGACTTCGTTTTTTGTATGGTGAAATGGTGAAAAACAGGCTATTCACACTCCCATAAGTGATCGTCGATAGGCAGTAGCGCACTAATCAAATATACCATTCGAATCCGAAAAAAAATCTCGACAAGATAGGCTATTTAAAATGGCTTGACATATTAAAGCAAAAACGTTGGACATCGTGACGGGTGACCGCCCGCAGGCTAAAATATGTATCCCCTTTTTTTCTTCAACAAACTTCCAACCTTACCTCCACTAATAAGTGTTTACTTGTAAACCTAAGTGTGAGAAATAAAATTATTATTATTACCAGCGCCCAAAACCCGCTTCGCGGGCCTTGGGCGCTGGAATCATGCCTTTGCATGAGCAATTTGACTTTCCGATCGCTCGGGTCCTTCGGACCCCTCCCCTCCCCCGACCAAACTCACGAGTGCAACTGGCAAAATGAGTAAATTTCTATTTTTCACATTATGCAAATTAGCTCTCCCGGACCCCCAAAAATCAATAAAATCGGCTTTAACTTTGTAAACTTAGATTTTATCGAAATTCTGAAAACGCCAACGAAAAGAGGAGGGTCGATTCCCCCCGGGTGGCGGAGAATTAGGGCATTTTGGACACGGGAAGGCCCTCAAATCGGGCCACGAAAGTGACATCCGCACACACACACACACAAAAAGATACGCGACCAAATTATATAAGGTAGGATTATAAAATCGCCGTAACTTTTTAAATCGGGTTATTTGGCAAAAATCAAAAGCGGCCGCGGAATCAGCGAAAAATTCTGCGCAAAATGGGCTGGACCCGATAACGAAACGCCACTTCGACTGTAGGTGGGTCCCTTGTTAGTTTGCAAAAAACTTACCACTTTTTCAAAACGGTTTATGGGTGGAAACTCAATATAAATTATTTAGAGCAGAATTTTACGGTTTCAATAATACCAACAAAAATCGTCTTCTTTTTGATACCTTGAAAATCCAGTTTTTAAATGATTCCATTCTACAAAATTGGAAATCGAAATGTTTAGAATCTTAGAATTTTGGCATTTTTTAACATTCGCTTGGTTAGAAAGTTTTACGGCTACGGCGAGGCAACCTCACCTGCTTATACAGGGTGTCCCAAAAAAAGACCCCCCCCCCCAAAAAAATTTGAGCCCGAGGGCACCTACGGAGCTGAAAATGGCACAGAGGCAGCGAAGCCAATTTCCCATGTATATGGAAAGTTTTAGTTATTTCGGCCGATGGGTTTTAAAGTGATAGCGAAAATCCTTTTCTTTTTTAATTTAATATGGGGATTTTTGCAGTTTGCATAAAAAATAGCCTATACCAGGGTTGAAAAACCGCTTCGCGACTTTCAACCCTGGCCCCGTCTTGAACCGCATGTTGTTCTACGCTTTGCATAATTGCGCTGAATTCAGATGACCAAAAAATGAAATGATCCGCTTCTGACCCTTTATATAGGCGACTTCCTACTTCCGGTCAATGCTAATTTTTCCTAGCGAGGAGGGTTTTACAAAACCTTAAATTTAATATCGAAAATGGCAGATTTTTATAAATCTGTTATGTGGGCAGTCATCCCTAGACCATTACGCACCTAATGACGTATCAAACATACCCCTAACTTCTTCCCCTATAGAGATACGACTGGAACAACGATACGGAAGTGGATGCAAAGTGGCACACACACACACACACACACACACACACACACACACACACACACACACACACACACACACACACACACACACACACACACACACACACACACACACACACACACACACACACACACACACACACACACACACACACACACACACACACACACACACACACACACACACACACACACACACACACACACACACACACACACACACACACACACACACACACACACACACACACACACACACACACACACACACACACACACACACACACACACACACACACACACACACACACACACACACACACACAGACACTATTTTTTTTATATATAGTAGGATAGCCTATCTGCTGCAGTTGTTCACGCTGATAGCGATACCGATTTTTATCGGCGGCGTGGTGTATTTGACAAGTAGTTCGTTTACCAATCTAGAGGTCACCATTTCGAGTCTTGCCGCTGACGACTTTTTTGCTTTTTGCGTTAAAAATGTTGTCAAGGTCTTACTAGACGCCCAGAAAATATTTTTTAGATTTTTTGAATTTTTTGCGACGCATGCAATTTTTCGGGAAACCATCATTAAACGGGTTCTAGAGATAGATTTTTCCAAATACGAGTTGGCATTACAAAATTTGAATACAACAATTAAATTGCTTCAGGTCCAAAAATTTCATTACGGAGATATTTCAATTCCGGAAGTCGTGAATTTGCATCTAGACCTTAGCATAGAAGAACGCCAGCTAGAATTGTTTTATTCCATTTGCCAGCTCGGCGACAAATTTCGGCTTCCCCTACTCGACCACCGATGGCGCGCCGTCATCGAAGCCCGCCGGAACCGGATGGCGCGATGCGGATGCTCTACCTGCTCGTCATCGTCTTCTTCACCACCTTCACCCTCCAAGCCAATGCGTCAGTTTTTTCGCTACTCCAATCGTCTATTGCTGTCCATTGTTACACACTTCGGCCACGGCTTAGTTTACCCCAGCCCCCAGCCCAGTTCCTTAGCCATAAGCCCTATTGGTGCGTCAAAAATTGCAAATTTTTTTTTACAAGCATTTAAAAGTTAAAAAGATTAAGTCGCCATGGTGCAGAGCGTCGAGATACAAAAACTCCATCTGGACCAGCAAAATTAACCAAAGAACCCAGACTTTTAATGGCTCAAGTGCAGTTGACCCTCCCCTTCAGCCAACCCTCACCTACCGTATCTCGGCAAAACCGAACCCGCACCACCCGCCCTGGGGCAAGCGACTTATTAGACCACTCGACCATGGGAGAGACGGGAGTGGGGAGGGGGCGAATGGATATCTAGGGTCCGTGTGTCCGGCCGCCCGAGAGGCAACTTCTCGCCAATAAATAGTGGTTCAGAACGAGAGCGGAAGGTATCTTTAAGTACAGTTTACCCCCACCCCCCACCCAGCCGGCACCCACCTACATTCTGTATATGTATGTGTTAATTTTGGTATAATTCATTTCACACCTGTAGATGAACAGGGAGCCGAGATACAAAAGTTGGGTGCCGGCTGGGGGGGGGAGGGTAAACGGCACATTAACCTCGTTATCTTACCGGTGTGTAAAGTATACCAAAATACGGGCTAGCGCAAGTCAAACAGTTTGGTGTCCTTTGCACACCTGTAGACCAACCGGAGGCCGTGATACAAAAGTTAGGCGCCGGCGGGCCGGCAGGGGGGGTGGTAAACTGCACTCTAAGCCTTCCAATTTGTGTAAAAATGTTTCTAACAAATTTTGATGAGAGAAAACAATCTTTTTCTAGGTTTTCGACCACGGCAAACATGTTGAGATTGTTGGCGCATTAGTAGGACCTATAGCCGGCAAACTGGGCGGAAGGGGAGGGGGGAGGGCAAACTAAACTCTAGCCCACGCTCCCATTTATCGTCATTCAGTGATGGCAACATTCCGCATTCGCCGAACGCCACCTCGCCAGTCTTCGATGCTTCATCCGTCCCAGTCGCCGGCAACCAACCTCGGATTCGTCGACAACAGGCATTCAAAGACTTCGATCCCAAACTTTAATCTAGTGTGAAACACGCCCCTTCCTCTGCTACACCCATGAATACTTGGCTGGTGCGGCGCCCGAGATGCCAGATGGGGTGCAATCCAAATGTGATGAATGTCCGGCGGGCCCGATATGCGATTCTGGGATTGTAACCTTCCGCTCTGCCAGGCTGATGGTTTCGCTTGATTGCCGACCAAAATTTTGCGTAGGTGGCACCTGCGGTTTTAGAACAATTTTTTTAGTAAATTTTAACTATATTTCAGGTAGAAACCCTTTCAAAAAAAGCTAGAAAAATGTTTGTCCAAGTCGAAAATTTGGTCATTTAGGGCCTCCGCCCCCCCGCTAATCTTAAAGGTTTTATCGGATTTGCGTCCTAAAATTTTTTAATTAAAATGCAAGTAGTTTTTATGGCTACGGTTTTCTTTACCCCCTCCCCAGCCCGAGGGTCGCAAAGTTTTGAAGATTTTCGTTATTTTTTCGGGATTTTTTCGACGCGATTTTATTTGTCCAAACGGGGCCAGGGTTGAAAAGTCGTGAAGCTACTTTTCAAACCTGGTTGTAATGTAAAATAGTTATAGCAAAAACAAAAATAACCTCTAAAACTGGGGTTAAAAAGCTAGTTTTTGATATCTAAGTTATTGTTCGAGGTTTTCGATATGCCCTTTGATAGAGCATCAAAAAGCATATACTAAGAATTTCAATTTCAGCCCAAAATAATTTAATATAAAATAGTTATAGCAAAAACAAAATTCAAACGGGATTTCCCTATGGAAACAAGAGGTGCAAAGCTAGTTTACGACACTTTCGACAGTTTTACAAAATTTCTGAACGCCGTTCGATAAGGCGTCAAAAAATATACGAAGAGTTTGAATTACAGCCCAAAAGAATGTAAAATCAAATGGTTATGCCAAAAACAAACAAAAGTCGAATAACCGCTCAAACACATTTTCATTCAAACATTTTTATTTTTATTTTTTCGCAATTCCGGGCCGGGGGATAGTAGCTGGGACCCAGGGCTACCGATTCGTGGCCTTAAAAATTTTTTGGGACTTTCCGACTGGGGGGGTAAGGGGAACACTTGCCGTTTTTATGCTCAGGAATAGTTAAAGCAATTTAGAAAAGAAGCCGCTATGTATAAAAAAATGTCTTTTCTCTATTTAGTTTCTTTAAAAATACAAAGAATATTGGTTTTTGTTGCAAAGATGCCGGTTATTTGACCAAAAGGCATAGGACCCTTTGGATACGAAAACATTTGTCTCCCCATCATTGCGAAATAACGCCTCCAGCAAATACCATGCGAAGGCATAGGTTGAACCGAAAGTCCTTATAATCGAACTTCGGACATTTTTTGCTAATCATTTTGTGGACCTCTAGGGTATAGCCTACATATACCCCATCCGAAAAATTGCAGCCATCGAAGGAAGGGCAAGAAGCGAGTGCACCAGATTGCATCCTGCCCGTGGTGCTCAACGACGGCAAAGGTTTGATTGCTGAGATACTCGAACCCGATCCCCTTGAGATCAAATGATGTTCCCCTTCAACCTGTGCACCCGGGAAATGATCGCCGCGGGCAAATGCGCCGCAAAAACATGGTAAGGCCTTTTGTTGTGCTTCCGAACGACCTTCTAGGAGTACACACGATTATACGAAAACTGTACCCGAGGTAACCACCGAGTACCTGGCGCAATGTGATGCTGGCTTCATAGTCCCAGAGTTCGTTTTTTAGCTTACAAAGAAATGGGTTTCGGCGCACATCGACCCCACCGGGTGTTCCAAGTTCTTTTTTTGGAAGGTTTTGCCATGAAACAAAGTTGGTGGGAAAAGTAAACCCATTGCCTGCCATAATTTACAAGGTTCTGGACTGTTAGCGGGGAGGGATCTTAACCGTGGGGGGGGGGAGTAGCATTTTCTGTTTTGTTGTTACCAGCTATAACTGTTGATGATATATTCTGGGTTCTTGCGTATTCCGGGGGGCTTTTTTTGCCCACATCTCAATTTTTCCTTTATCCATTTTGCGAAAACGCGTATCTATTCCGTATATTTCCCCCATAAAGTGTTTTCACATTTTTTTTAGCAAAATTTCAAGCTATTTGAATAGGAAAACTTTTTATTAAATTAACTTTTTTAACTTTTTTTATGAAATTTTGTAAAGTTTTATGCTTAGGAATAGCTATAAACGGTTTAGAAACAATTCCACTATTGATATAAAAAATCTAGGCTTGGGCCGAAAAAAGTTCGGTTTCCCCCCGCGAACCGGTACCGGTATCGTTATCAGCGTGGAAAACTGCATTAGTTAGGCTAGATAACGAATCAAAGTCCAACTTCGAGCTAGGGAGGTTTCCTTGTCAGTAATAACAAACTGCCCGGCGCCCGACAATACGTGCACCTCAACACGAAGTTTTAGAATTGTCATCGAGGCCATCGCTAACCATCACTCGCCCGATCTAGCCCCCAAAAAGACTTGTGTTCCGAGTCTGCACATGGGCGCCGGATACGCAATCTCGGATCCGTCTCCATTCACCAACTACCCCTATGACGTGCTCAATCCGCTGAATACCATGGCAATGAGGCGTTTACTGAAGTAACGAATGTCGCATTTAGTATTGTGGCAGCGGAGGGAGGCAGCCAGGGGAAAAATGTGAGCCACGCCCAATCTGCGACAAGGATGGCAATGTCCCGTATGAAATAAGGAGAAACCACCAACCAAAGTCCATTTGCAGAACTCCTGCGATAGCGCCAAAGGAAGTTACTAGCGCACCCGGTTGCGACAAGCCATGCAAGTATGAATACGGCGCCACCTACGACGGATGCGTCTTCCTGGACATCTCAAATCCGGGGCAGGCCATCCCGTACTTCACTGCCCGTCGAGCTTTGGTTGGTTATCTTGGATGTCTTTGGATCAAGTCGTTTCACAAACTGGTGATTGAAAATATCGAATCGTTTTCAGTCTGGCCCGTACGCGATTCTGATGGATGATGACGAGACGTTGACGCTGGGTGGCGATGAAAAGAAGCAGACACCCGCACCGACCGAGCCCGCTTCGAACGCGCCAGCTGGAAACGAAACCGAAGAGGCACCCTCTCCTTCCAATGGGCCTCAGGTACTAGACTTACAGACAGACAGACAGACAGTATACTATGGTATACGATCGCTTTTTGATAGCAAAATGTTACGTTGCAAAAATGTCGGATTCTTTCGCATGGGCGGGCAGTTATTTTTCCTGAGGATCCAGTTCCCTAATTTAAACGGAGGAAGTGTTTCTAAAATTGCTTTTACTATTTATAAACGTGAAAACTGTACTCGTTCGTATTCAAAAATATCGATTTTCGGTTCTTCGGATTATCGGGCGTAGGGTGGGGTGGAAACCGAATTTTTACGCCTAAAATGTTTAGTAGCTTAATAGAAAGTGTTTTAATAGTGGTTTTAGTTATAAACTATATTTCAACTAGAAAAACTATCTAAAAACTTTCAACAGTCTAAATTTTGATCGAAAAATCGATATTTTTGATATTGCTTCATACAAATTTGTCAAGTTTTCACGTTTGTGGATAGTAAAAGACATTGTAGAAACACTTTCCATTTAAATTAGAGAACTACGATTCTTAGGAAAAATTTCCCAGACAAAGACTAGACCAGCTGATTGGTTGGCTTTGACCAGATAATAGCGTCGTAATTCGAAACGATCAGTTCCGCCGCACCCGTCGCCAAGCCGGCAGCAAGTTTCGATACCCGCGATGCATCGATGTGGCAGGATTGGAGGTGGATGTCGAATATCATGTAACGTAAAGACACACCATTTTAGGAGCAAGACAGTGAACGCGTCAAAAAGGACGCATTGCTGGACTGCAGCAAGAACATCTTCGTCCAGTTCCGCAACGGCGACTCGAGCGGCCTCGCCATCACCCCTCCGCCGTGTCAAGGGGCCAACGACACTGTAGGGCACTTTCAATGATTTATTAAGAGCCGTGGAAGCGGAGACCGTAAAATCAAACTTTCTAGAGAATCTGCGCCCACCGAAGTGGGCCCGCCACTGGGCCGCCACTCCCCGCAGCCACTACCGTTGTTGCTCCCCTCGCGAGTGAAATGTTGATCTGGTTAGGAGCAGGTCAGACTTTTCGACTCGTACGGGCATCCGACTTTAGCTGGAGCCGCAGTGGTGGTGCTGATCGGTTGCGGTGTTCTACTCGGGTGCATAATAAAGAAGTAGGGCAATCTGTTTCTGCTGATACAAGTCATGCTTTTAGGAAGAAGCGCGAGAAGGAGGGGGACTTGGAGAAAGTGGCAGTCGAGTCACCGACGGCTTCAAGCGGTGCCGAGACGCCACCCGCGGCTGCTGCTTCCGTTCCGGCCGTGGTCGAATCACCCGCCGTGGCTCCTTCGCCCGCCCCGGTCGCCACCGAGCCAGCCCCGAGCGCTCCTAAACCGAATCCGGCAGCCGTCGAACAGACTCCGGCCGTCGCCAAGCCGACCCCTGCCCCCGTCGAACCTGCCCCGGCCGCCAACCCACCCCGCCCAGCCAATGCTCAATTGACCCAGAAGACGCAGCCATCAGACCCACCCCGCCAAGCCAATGCTCAATTGACCCAGAAGACGCAGCCAACAGAAATTGTGAACCTCGCCGATGGTCACTACAAGCTCATCACATCCAACCTTGAGGGAGGACACGCTGCCCATCTCAAGAACATGGTAAGTCGGTTACGAAATTCTGGCTCACTTCGGCCTGTGCCACACTGAAATCGTAACATGCGATGGAACTTTTACCAGACATGCAAAGCCTTCAGGCTCTGGGCTGTTAGTGAGGGGGGGGGGTAGCAGATGGGGAGCCAGTTGTTTCCACCTATACGTGCCCGTCGATAATATAGAAAGTATTTCTACTGTTTTTAGTAATTTTTGGATGCTAGAAAATTATGAAGAAAAAATATATTTTAACAGTATCAGGATTTGAGTGTAAAAATTCGAAAATTGCCGGCTTATTTGGCCACTGCGCACATTTTTGATCAAAATTGAAGCATTTTTGCAAAACGCTTAGAATTTTTTATACAGCTTGGATGTAGTATGTTGTAAAAATTCTTTATGTTTTATCGTATGAAATTCTGGAGGAAAAGTTGCTCTCACCCCCCCCCCCCCCCCCGGATCATCATGCGATGTTTTAGACCGAAGGTACGCCGCGCCCAATCAAACGTCAGTCGGGCCGCTACGATCTGGCTGCGAGCGGATTTGCGTTGAGAATCGATCTCGAAAAGTTTGTGGGTGCTAGTTTGCTAGAAATATCAAGCTGTTTTTAAGTTAGACCGAGGCCTCGATATCTATCGATATTTCTAATGCACCGTTCAGAAAGAGTGGAAGTCGAAGCAAGTCGCCAAGCCCGAGAACAAGCCCGAGACGACCCTTCGGAAAGTATGCCACATGGGCAGTCACACAGCGCAGAAGATGATCGAGGAGTTCGGCAGTGAAATTTATTTGGCAGAGGAGAACGACAAGGCAAGAATTTTTGATTTTAATTTCTAACTTGGGGGCATGCAAAAATGCGCTCCAATCTCCAAGCGATGTTGCGGGTAGTTGGGGCTGGCTTGCGGGCGAGTTTTGGTTTAAAAAGCGATGTCCCGGTCGCCGAAATTGGCTTCGTGCAGTTTTCGACGCTATTTCTTGACGCGATCTGAAAGCATAGTCGAATTAATAGGGATGTATAATTTTGAAAGTTTGAAAGTGGAAAATGGCCGCGAAGCGGTCTTTTTCCACTGGTCAAAGAAATAAGCAGTGCCCCAAAAATTAGATTGTTACAAATTTTCAGATTTTCGGATCAATATTTTTCGAGAGTTTTTAGGGTCGGCAGTTTTAACGTTCCCTTGAACTTTGAAATTAAAACTTAGAAAGATTTAATTTTGAAAGTGCCGAATTGCAAAAATACCTGCAGCCGTTCTATCGCCCGGACGCCGATGAGTTGGAAAGCCTGTGCACAACCATTACCGGCCACATTGCGCATGCAGAGAACGGAGTGGTGAGGCCGCAGGGACGGACGATTGTCGTCGGCGACATCCATGGAAATGTGGGCATTTGTTAGCTTTGAGTATTTTCGACCACTACGACAATTTCTTTTTGTTCGCGGTGAAAATGTCATTTTCAGTTAACCGACCTTTGGCGCATCATCCATGCCTGGCTGTCGGATGTGGTTGGAAAAGGGCCCGGACAAAAGTGGCGTTTCGAGTTGTATTTCTGACCATGAAATGGTTCAGCATCGTCTTCCTGGGAGACATTATCGATAGTGGCCCTCGTCAACTCGAATGTTTGACTCTGATCATGTCCTACAAAGTGCTCTTCCCCAAACAGGTAACCGACAACCCCTCCCTTCCTTTTACACCTAAAGGTGCATTTCGCTCCGGTTCTGAAACCCCGTTCAGCGGCGGGAATTTGGCTGCTTGGCATGCATTATTGTTGGCAGAGCTTCCTGGTGTGAAATTAACCAGTGGCAAAAGCCCGCTTCGTGGCTCTTTTCCACTGGATCCCGCCCAGGAACCATGAGTTTGAATGAACCATGTTTGAACCATGCGGAGGGTGACCCAATGATGCTGGGAGATAGGTGACCCACTTTACAAAATTCCGTTTTTGAGTCTGAATCCGTAAAAATTTGTAAAGATAATAAGACCGCCTGACGGCCGAGAAGATAACTGCACAGAAAACAGACATATTTTCTCGTTTATAGGATAGGACGGTTAATAGGCTATTTGCGGCGTTCAGAAAGCAAAAGGAACCTTTGTACAAAAAAAGCAAAATAAAAGTCGTGCTCGTGTTCGAACGTTCGAGCCCTCGTTAGATTCCCCAACGCCGCCCCACTACCCCACTGGTCCACCAGGACATGGTGCATGGCTGTTACCATCTCTTTTAGGTGTGGATCATCCGTGGCCATAAAGAGGAGGCAGAGATCTGCTTGTCCTTCTTCGAGCTGCTGAAGAAGTACGGGTACGGGCAGGACCTGATCAACATTATTACCGACCTCTTCACCCACCTGCCGGTTGCCGGGCTGATTGACGGGCGGATCCTCTGCATGCATGGCATGATTCGTGGGTTTTAATCGCTTTAGTCGAACACGGTAGGTGATTGGCCATTAGCCACCAATATTCCGCTTTGGTATCCATTTCGGGCATTTGTAAAGATCCAGGGGAATCGGAGAATTTGTTGGAACCTGCTTTGGTACTGCACTTTTAGCGGGGGGTCTAGTTTAGGGGTCGGAACAATTTTTTCACTAGAGTGAAAAAGCCAATAAAAATCTGATGAAAAATTTTTGAGAACTTTGGCCTTATGCGTTTAACGTGCATGAATTTTCGCATCGCCAAAGCCGTCAAAGTTTACTATTTTTCCAAATTTTTGAATATTTTTAAATGCAACTAAAACCTACTCAAAATACGATAAAATAGTACAGGGTGTCCCAAAAAAAAACGAACCATCTGGCATTTCGCCGTGTTACATCCAATCGGTCCCAAATTCGGACCAGAGGTGTATCAGACCCTAAATAACAACAATCCTGAATTATAGCTCTGTAGCTACAGTAGTTCTCGAGTTATGGCAAAAACAAACTTTATTTTGTATTTTTCATAGGGTTTTCGTGGAATTAGACCCCTTTAATATTAAGTGAAAATGATCCGGAAGGCCTTCTTTACCTTAAGAAATTTTTTCCAGTGTAAAATTAATTAAATAAGCTTCGATTTAAGCGATTTTTACAACGCAAAATTGCCCAGTTGTTAAGCGAAATTAGGGATTCGTAGCCGGAAATCGATGCAAATCGATGCAAAGTCCAAAAAGATAGCCGAAAAACTGTTTAAAATTGCATGAAAAACAGTATTTTCGTTATAACTCGAGAACGACGATAGCTACGGGGCTATAAGTCAGGATTGTTGTTATTTAGGGTCTGATACACCTCTGGTCCAAATTTTGAGCCGATTGCATGTAACACGGCGAAATGCCAGATGGTTCGTTTTTTTTGGGACACCCTGTATATCTTCCGGTATAGGTCAAGCGGTTCCCACCCCGCTAACAGTCCAGTACCTCTGGTTTCGTCTTAATCCATAGTCACCACCAGGGTTGTTCGCCGACGGACCCGGATCGGTAAGGATCCGGATCGGATCTGGATCCGGATCCGGATCGGATCCGCAGTAGGATCCGGATCCAGATCCAGATCCGGATCCGCTCGGATCCGGATCCAATGCGGATCCGAGGAAAAAAGGGACCGGAAGTAATATTCTCGATTCTGATGCTGATTCGGTCATGTTTATCGCAAAAATACATAGCCCAGAGGCAGAACTGAAATTTGCATCTAAGAATTAGCACTTAACTCGGTTGCATGATCCATTTCCTTGGATCCGGATCCAGTCCGATCCGAAAATGACCAACCCTGGTCACCACCATCCATTTCAGCCATGGAACTGACACCAGAGCTCCTTGAAAGTGGGTGGGAGCCGTGGCAAAAGACGCGCAAGGTGTTAAACACGGCAATGACATGGAACAATCCCACGGAAGACCTCAAAGGGTACGTTGCCTTTTCTTGGATTACCAGATGGTTACCGTCGCTTCGCGACTGTAACCATCTGGCTTTCGGGCTACCCTTCATGTAATACACCATCACATCCATCCCTACCTCCATCAATACCCACGCTAATGGCTACAGATGCCTCCCATAGCCGCAACGCCCTAAAGCTACTAATAAAAGACCAGATGGTTACAGTCGCTTCGCGACTGCAACCATCTGGCCTTCGGGCTACCCTCCATGTCTCACTCCACCACATCCTTTCCCACCTCCATCAATACCCCACATAGCCGAAATCCCGTTCAAAAACTACCTACATACCTTCCCGATGGCTTAAGATACCTCCCCTAGCCGAAATCCCGTTCAAAAACTATCTAAATACCTTCCCGATGGCTTCAGATACCCCCCATGGCTGAAATCCCCGTCAAAAACTACCTAAATACCTTCCTGATGGCTTCAGATACCCCCCATGGCTGAAATCCCCTTCAAAAACTACCTACATACCTTCCCGATGGCTTCAGATACCCCCATGGCTGAAATCCCTTCAAAAACTACCTACATACCTTCCCGATGGCTTCAGATACCCCCCATGGCTGAAATCCCCTTCAAAAACTACCTACATACCTTCCCGATGGCTTCAGATACCCCCCATGGCTGAAATCCCCTTCAAAAACTACCTAAATACCTTCCCGATGGCTTTAGATAGCCCCCATGGCTGAAATCCCTTCAAAAACTACCTACATACCTTCCCGATGGCTTCAGATACCCCCCATGGCTGAAATCCCCTTCAAAAACTACCTAAATGCCTTCCAGATGGCTTCAGATACCCCCCATGGCTGAAATCTCCTTCAAAAACTACCTACAGGGTGGCTGAAAAGTTCCCGCAATTTCTTCTAGCAGGTCAATAGACGGAAAATTCCTAAAATTTGGCTGAGGTAAGGCAACAGAAACTTTATTTACTACGTAATCAACAGATTACAACACAAAAATCCGCAAGAAATGTTCACGAATTCCATCAGCAGCTGAATAGAAGCGCGCAGGCAGCCATGGAAATTGCCGGCCATGGTCGCGCCCTCCCAGTGAGCAAGGAGGCGTCGATGTTTTCGCTATAGAATCGAGCCGGAACGGGCAAAATCATCGTAAACTCTTCAGAAACGGTTAATACAGGAGTCTTGGTCTATCGTTCCCGTTTTCCGAGAACTTTGATGATTTGATTAGAAATCTAGAGCCCCAGCAACCCTTAAACCGTTTTCGTTCAAAAAAATGTAAAAATCGAAGTCACCGAGCATTAATATCAAGCCATTAGGATCGTTTCAGAGCCATGAATTCAGCAATCTTTTAGTTAAAACGTTTTCACGCTTAAGCAAGACTGGACACCAGGTTTTCCGGCCCTTTCAACCGTCACCCTCTGGGGAAAGTGGCAAACGGGTTTTTGCGGCTTTGATGTTTGGGCCTCCAACTCAGTGGATTCAATTTTTTTTGATCTTTCGGTTTCGACCATTTTGTAGCAAAAGAGCTCAGAAAAACGGCCCACTACAGTGAATTTCCTTAAAACAGCCCTGGAAAGTGCTAGGCCTCGGTTATTGTGGCAGAGGGCGCGACCAAGGGAGGCAACTTTTCAAGGTGTATACGCATTTGTATCGAAGCGTCTGGGGGAAGCTGTGAAGATTTATTGTGGATTTTTGTTTTGCAATTTGTGCTTTACGTCTTAATTAAACTATTAGTTACCATAAGTTCTCTACCTCATTAGAATTTTAGGAATTTCCAGTCCATTTAACAGCATCAAGAAATTGCGGGAACTTTTCAGCCACCCTGTACATACCTTCCCGATGGCTTCAGATACCCCCCATGGCTGAAATCCCCGTCAAAAACTACCTAAATGCCTTCCAGATGGCTTCAGATACCTCCCATGGCTGAAATCCCTTCAAAAACTACCTACATACCTTCCCGATGGCTTCAGATACCCCCCATGGCTGAAATCCCCTTCAAAAACTACCTAAATACCTTCCCGATGGCTTCAGATACCCCCCATGGCTGAAATCCCCTTCAAAAACTACCTAGATACCTTCCCGGTGGCTTTAGATGATTTAAATAATTAATTAACATAATTAAAAAGTATTAAAAAGTATTAAAAGTATTAAAAAGTATTAAAGTAACTTAAAAAAGCTATCTGGGCGCGGGAAGGGGCCTGGGGAAGAGGGGCGAAGGGAAAGGGGGCGTGGCCTCCCGGGAGAGGGGCGCCCACCCCTTTTACTAAGGAAAAAATTTCAAAGTTAATTTTAATAATTTAAACAAAAACTTTTTCTTAATTTTTTATCAGTTTGGGGGTTTCTGACGGCGCTCTATCCGAATCCGAAGAGAGCTAAGCTCTAGCTCATTTCCCCTTCGAGTTGAATTCGGCTTCAGACGGACGGACGGACGGACGGAGACCACAGCAAAATTATTATAGTTGATACCTTCCTGATAGCCTTCGATACCCCCCCATAGCCAAAACCCCCTTCAAAAACTGCCTAGATACCTTCCTGATGGCCTTCGATACCCCCCCCCATAGCCAAATAAAAATAATTAACTTTGAAGGTGACGCCTTAATAATACGAGTGTGAGCCCCTTTCCCGTCAGGCCACGCCCCCTTTCCCGGCCCCCCTTCTCCAGGCCTGCCCCCGCGCCCAGATCGCTTTTTAAGTTCCTTTAATACTTTTTATTTATTTTAATTCATTATTTAAATCATTTAAAGTATCTAAAGCCATCAGGAAGGTATCAAAGAGATTTTTAAGGGGGTTTCGGCTATGGGGGGGATTTGAAGCCATCCGGAAGGTATTTAGGTGGTTTTTAAAGGGGGGTTTTGAGCTATGGGAGGATCTGAAGCCGTTAGCGTGGGTAGTGATGGAGGTAATGAAGGCTGTGGTGGTGTAAGAAAGGTCTTATTATATTTTTTGATGCTATATGAAAACGCATCAAGAAAACCGCCAGCAAAAATAGCGAAAATATCGAGAAAAAAACCCTGCTGTTTTGCCCCCGGCTAAGGGGGGGGGGGGGGGGGGGGGCCGAGGCGCCCCCCCCGCCCCCCCGCCCCCCCCCGGCCACCGCCTGGGGGGATGGGGGCGAAACTACCCCCCCGCCCCCCCCTGCCGGGGGAGCCCGAAAAAAAAGGGCGGCCCAAAAAAATCAAACAACTAAAATTTTATAACCCCCCAAAAATTTTTTTTTCCTTTTTTGTTTTTGGTTGTCCCTTCGGCAAATTCCCACCCCCCCTCCCCCCTTTTCCTTTTTTTTTTTTTTTTTGGGCCCGGGGCCCGGAACTTTTTTATTTTTTTTTTTTGGGGTTTTGTTAACTCCCCCCCCCCCCCAAAAAAAACCCCAACCAAAAAAAAAAAAATATTGGAGAAGCCCACCCTCCCCCCTTTTAAAAAGAAAGAGCCCCCCTTTCCCCCCAACCACCCCCCGGAGGTGGTTGTATGTTTGAACCTTTTTTTATAATTTAAAATTTTTTTTTTTTTTTCCCAAAAAAATTTTCCCCCCCGGGGGGCCCCTTTCCCCCCCCCCCGGGCCCGGGGGAAAATTTCCCCCCCCCCCCGCTTTCCCCCCCGCCCCCCCCCCGGGGGGGGGCCGCGGGGGTTTTTAATTTTGAGATGGCCCCTCCCCCCTTCCCTTGTAAATAGAACAGTACCAACAAAAATGAAAAATTAACGAAAGAAAATTAGAGCAAAGGTCAAAAAATTAGAAAAAATAGGTTGCATAGCATTTAAAATAGTCTTAAGAAGCGTGAGGCCGACATTACGCAACGTCCCTGCTATACAGCTCGGACCCAATTTCCGCACGGATTGGTGCCTTACGGCGAAATACCGACGGCTTCTTTTTGGGGGCACCCCGTACAGGCCGGAATCTGGGTTTTTGTTGATGCTTTGCTTTTAGCTACCCGCCCAACAAGAAGCTCCATCCCGGGCATCGTATGGGCACCGAATTGATCACAAACCAGATGAAATGGCTTGACGTCGAGTTCGTGATCCGAGGCCACCAGGTTACACAAACCGGCTCCATCGTCATCCTCTTTACAGGTGATGACGAACGGCGTGCGACGGCTCGGTGACCTCCCGTTGGCTACTGTCTTCTCCACATCGGGCCACGAGCTCGGGGTATCCACTTGCTATGCTAGTGCCTTCTGCCCTGAACTAAAGCCATTTTTCCACCAAAATTTTGACATTTTAGTTGTTTTCATGTTTTCTCCGCAAACTTAACTAAATTTTATTGAAACTCGTAAAAACTTTCACAAAAGCAAAATTTCTACTAAAGGAACCTACCAGCCGCAACTTTTCAGCCATACGTCCTATATTAATGCATGGACTATCTCAAAATGTTTGCCGTGGTTGTACTACCATTAAATCATAGCTTTCTTACATCAAAACCCGCTAAAAAAACTTTTATAACAATTAAAGCCTTTAGTCCCAGCCTATAAAAGCTTTTCATGTCTTAAAATCTTGTAAAAAATTTCTCGCAATTTTTGACGTACCGAAAAACTTTTTTGGAGTAATTCGGCCACGGCGAGCATTTTGAGATACTCTGCGCATTAATAGGCCTTTGGCTGAAAAATTGGGGGGTGTTGTGGGGGAGGGGGTTCCAGACTCTTACCCATGGCTCCGCTTTTCTAGCCAAATCTCGGCGCCATCCTCTTCGTCGACCCCGAGGAGAATGCCATCGTGCCGATCTTCATCGTCAACATTAGACACACAAGCATCAAGAGTGAGTTTCAAAACTGGTGTCGTTAAACTGATGCCGGAAATTAAACTATTTCCGAGCCTAAAAATCATTTGTGAGGAGTGTTAAAACAACCCTACAACTGGCACCGCAAAATTTACTAACTGAAGCATATACACTTCCCTTGTCAGGGTCAAATTTTGGGATCTTTTTGACGGACAACCCGCATAAGTTTCTATCTTTTTGATTTCAGCGCAAAAGGACTTCGACAAGAAGCTCGCTGAGGGATGGAAAGTCGATGATTACGCTCGCCCGCTGCCGTAAGTCATGCGCTCCAAACGCCTCTAAATTTGTAAACCGAACGAATTGGGCGTTTTGCAGCGTCGAACGGGCGGTGACGGAGAAAAAGGAAGCGAAGGAAGCGAAGGAAGCGACGGAAGCGAAGGAAGCGAAGGAAGCGAAGGAACCGAAGGAAGAGGGCAAGAAATGAGAAGCACAAATCAACGAATCACCGAGCCAACCCCCGACCATCATCGTTCCACAGAAAATATCCGTACTTTTCTCCTGTGGAAATACTCGTCTGTACCCAGTCTATACCGTATCCCATTCGTATCGTCGCTTGTGTTGCTGTGCATTTTTTCTGGGAATAAACCGTGAAAAACGTGCTTGTCTTGAATTGCCTTACAAAACAAATTGTCGTTTGAATGATGAAACCTTCTCGGGCCGTTGCAGCTGTACCCCAACGTTCAGAAAGTATTTTGCGTAAGTTTGAATTGAGGTTTAATCTTATTGGGCCTCAACGTTCATTGTTGAGTATCCCATAAACACTTCCGGTATTAAAGGGTAGAGCAACTTCATCTATTATTCAGGCAATCCCTGGAAACGAACACGCTGCAAAAAAGCTTGCCGCAACCCTACTTGAACTATAGGGTGTCCCAATAAAAAAATTCGAAACAGAAGTATCTGATTGGGATGATAGTTACACCCCTCGAACGCCCTTCAAACGGCGAGTTTGCACTAATTTTCAAAGCCATGTTTTTATTGAAACGCCGGTTTTAAAACGCATTTAAAAACATTGAGAAACGGCTTCTGCATTTAATTAACGGCTACTTCCGGTCATTTTGTATGGAGAAATTGAGGCCGCTTAGCTCGTATGCAACCCTGACAAGCGGTATTTTACAAAATGGCTTGTAAAATTGAGCATTGAAATAACAACACGGTTTTGAAGATTGTCGCAAACTCGCCGTTTGAAGGGCTGTGTAACTATCATGCCGATCCGATAATTCCGAGTCGAGTTAGAGGGGTCTGTTTTTTTTATTGGGACACCCTGTAACTTGTGTTTATTTTAAGCCCTCTGACTATTTTGTAAGGTGGTTTCTATCTAAATAATAATTGCGGAGAAAGTTACTTTCACCTTTAATACCGGAGCTGTTTATGGGCAGCTCCATTCACGAGCGAAAATCACGACGAACTGGTATGTCTTGTGCAATGAATTCAACGTAATTCTGTGTTCGTGTATCCCAGAGCGGGGGGCGGAATCGCATTTGGTGAGACAAAACAATGGTGATTCACAAACCGGGAAGCGCCACCAAGTCTTGCCGACATTAAGCTGAACTTGCCGGGGCCAAACTCGCCGCCAATGTCAATGTTGAAACAGCAATTTTAATGGCCGTGTTTTCGAGCCCTTGGTCCAGTCTCTTACACAAGAAATTCAAATTCGGGCGTATAAAAAGGGGCAGGTTTCTCTTGAACACACCATTCCCGTCCACTTCACAACACTCAACAAGAAAATGAAGAACTCAGCCCTGATTCGAATTTTCCTTCTCTTACTACTCGTTGGCTTGGCCCTAGGTGGCCCAACGCTCTACGCCTTCTGTGTCGGAGGTAGGTTGTCTTTTTCGTCCGAAATTTGGGCTGCGGTGGATTTTACCGCACTCCCGAGGGTCCCAAAATGTTGGAGATTTTATCTTTTTCGAATTTTTTTTAGGACACCATTCGATAAAGCTTCGAAAAATATACTAACAAGGGAACCTCAAGTTGACACGGTGGAGTTAGGAAAAACGCTCGCGGCTACCCCTAGGTTTCGACTATGACGATTCCAACGGTCTGGTCAGAATTTCCTAAATGGACCTCTGGACAGAGATACAGCACTTCCGGAAAATGATGATTTACATCCGAGAAATTAGCATTAGCGGTAGGTTTATGAGGCTCTCCCAGCACTAGGAATCATCAGTTGAATGGCCGAGTGGTAAGCGACTCACTTGATAGGATACTGACGAGGGTTCGAGTCCGCTCACGATTTTTTATTTTGCTTTTTGATCGCAACTTTCTGCCCAAATCCACTTTTGGTTACTTTTTTTCGAAAAGTCGTTCTCTTTCTAAAACGTCTAAAAGCATTGGCAAAGCCAAAAAAATGCAAAAAAATATCATCCAAGTAAATCATAGTGGCCCATCTGTAAGGAAAAACCGGAATATGGGTAGACCCCATTTGTTGAATTTCGAACGAGTTTTGAGGCTTCTTGAGAGAAATCAGCCTGGGGCCATAACCAAAAATTTTTCCTATAGTAAAAATCAAAAGTTGGAGTTGGGCAGAAAGTTGCGAGCAAAAAGCAAAATAAAAAATCGTGAGCGGATTCGAACCCTCGTCAGTATCCTATCAAGCGAGTCGCTTACCACTCGGCCATTCAACTGGTGATTCCATAGAGCTGGGAGAGCCTCATAAACCTATCGCTAATGCTAATTTCTCGGATTTAAATTATCATTTTCCGGAAGTGTTGTATCTCTGTCCAGAGGTCCATTTAGGAAATTCTGACCAGACCGTTGGAATCGCCATAGTCGAAAACCTAGGGGTAGCCGCGAGCGTTTTTCCTAACTCCACCGTGCCAACTTGAGGTTCCCTTGTAAATGCTTTAATGGTATGAACTGTGTTATTTATTTTCGGGAATAACAGTTGGCCCTATGGCTACCGAATGGTGCTCTTAAAAATTTTTTTTGAGGGCCTTTCTCTCCTTTACTTTACGCTTATTTAGGGTGCGCCGCCATTTGTACCGGCGGCACGCTCATCAGCGGGATTGGGGCTGCTGGAGCTCCAATGTGCCTCAAGTTGTGCCTCGAAGGGTGTTTGGCTACCGGCGTTCTACCGACTCCCTGAACTCCGTCTTTGCTCTACCCGATTTCTCCTAATAAAGTTTCAGAAAATAAGTTCCAGCTTTGGTTGAAGGGTCAAGCCACCCGACTTTTATATTTTTCCGTGATACTCGATTAATATGAATGGCTTCGATCTGAAATGGCCCTGGACTCAGATAAATCTGTTGTTTTAGATGGACGGAAAGGATGAAAACTTGCCCCCAGCCTCTCCACCGTTCACATGGAACTTCTTCCCAGCCGCATGGAATGCAGGAGGAGTCGGAGGTGTACTTGCAGCCACTGCTGGATTTACTGTAGTGATGGGAGGTGGACTCGTCGGCATGGCACTCGGAGCTCTTGGATTCATCTCATAAGCCATTTAATGCGATCCTGGGACTTTTTTCGATAAATAAGTGTAAAAACAAGTGACTCAAAATGTCTAAAGAAAAATGTGCATCGTTTATCGATTTGACCTTTAGGTCAAAAATAAGTAGAGCTGTGGCAAAAGAGCTAAATTTTTCAAACTCTTAAAATGCTAGCGGGAACAACAAAGTTGCTGGCTATTTAAAACCTTAATAAACTCGGTACCATCCCAGATCACAGGTCAGGTCCACAGATTAATTTCAAGAAAGTGCAAATCGATCATAATACAGAAATTATTTGCAAGCCGAAACCGCTAGAAACTAGATCTGTCCATTTTAATAAGGTGCCAGCAACTTTTGGTTGATCCCACATTCTATAGCATTTTTAAGAGTTTGAAAGGAATTTAGCTCTTTGTTGCCACGAGAATTCTCTTTTTGCGAGAACCAAAAGCCCCTTTTTTGAAAAGACTCTTTTTAGCCCTAGAGAGAATTTAGCCCTTTTTGCCTCAATCTTATTGTTAAGATCGTAAAATAAGCTATACTTATTCAGATGAACTCTTGTACACAAACTTCAAAATTTGCCTGCGGCCTTTGTAACGGTAATAGAAACCATAAGGATGCACGGGGGCCAATCGGCAAAACGGATGTTGCGGGTGGGGTTCGAACCCGTGGGGCAAGACTTCCCAGTACAGCGTGCTAACCACTAGGCCAACGGGGAGACTGGGGCCTGTCTTGGGGAAGCTAGACCCGCCCGCCCTGACTCGAGACTGGGGCCGCCAAAGGGGAGGGTGGCGCCCTGTATGGCGAGGTTTAAAGGTATAATATCTCAGAGAAGAAGCATTCTTTCGATGCAATTCTTCTTTCTTTTTCCGGCAAGGTCTAATGCATGTTTGAGCAAAATTTCAGCCCAAACGGACATCATTAACCCTTGTTTTGGCCGCAATTTAACTTTTAAACTTAAAAATTATATATAAAATTTTTAAAAACCTATTTTGGAAACGCTTCTTCCTCACCTTCATTTACATCAAGTCGATATCTGTGGAAAATTTCACCCCAAACGGACCATGGGAAGGCACTTTTTGACGACTACAAAGGTTTTGCGTACATACATACATACAAACAAACGCAGACCCCCCTCGAAACGCAATTTAAATCGGCTGTTAAAATTCGAAATTTAACTTTTTTTTAAATTTTGAAGCTATAGTATGTGAAAAGCGTCGCCGGTTCCGATGGTTTATTCAGTTTTGCGATCCGATGCGTGGTTCTTTTTTAAATCCGGAAAAGGACCTCAAAAGAGTCGTATGGGGGGGTACCTCAAACCAAAAGGGGTTAGCGGGCTACGCCCGCTAACCCCGATTTTATAAAAACGTTAAAAAGCGTAATTTAATAAAACTCTCGAAACAATATTAAGTCTGCGCTGTATGTAGGTTTGGCTTGCTGGCTTCTGCTTAATCTCGAAGACGCATCGTAATATGCCACTTTGGGCAAAATGGGGCCGAAGCGGTCGGAAAATTGCATGGTTCAGCTGGGAAATTATTAGCGTGTTCACGAGAACAACTGAGAAAAAAAGGCAAATAATAGAAATTTTTCTAAATACATCAGAGAACAATTAACCACAGAATCAGTGAAGCGTTTCCTTTCGATTCCGCTCATAGCCCAGCAAAAATTCACAATTTAAACCCAAAAAAAAAAAAAAAAAAAAAAAAAAAAAAAAAAAAAAAAAAACCCCCACCTTTTTCCCCCCCCCGGGGGGCCGGATAGTAGGTTTTATTAGGAGCGGCATATGCGATTCTGGCTAGACGAAGCTCCCGTGATCACCGAGAAAACATTTATGTAATGGCCACAGACACGGAGTTTGTCGTGCCGATGAAAAATAGCCAGAGTACACTGCGTAATTCCTGTGAAAACGCGAACCAAATCCAAAGTGTCGTCACGGAGAGCAACTTCGTGCAGAGTCCGGAGAAAAACTAAACGGTTTATCCCTTAGCGCCTTGCAGAACATCTCAAGGCCGCCTACTTTTCCGCAAAATCGCCGCGAAGCGGCATTTTTGATGCGCAGAGGGTATGCTATCGAAATTGTCCATATTCCCAAATAATTGTAACTTACAAAAGCCACAACCTGCCAGGTGCCCTCAACCATCACAATGGTGCCGGCCTAAATATAATTCCCCGCTTCGAGGTTAATTTCGGGTTACCTGGGCGCCGATCATTAAAGTCGTGAACAGAAATGTATACAAACTCACGAAACAAAGCTTTATTTCCACCTTAAAAGCTGATTGACTACGCCGATATTGGTTCTGTTGCATTATCGGGGGGAGGGGGGGAGCAGACCACTTTTAAAAAGTTCCGATGGTTCTATTTCATAGAAAGGACGTCTTTCTAAGCTGCTTTTTTTTCACTGTTATAAACGCAAAAATACTAAAAATTCCTTAACAGTAAAAGACCTAGCTTTTTGACACCAAAAATTGCCGGTTTTGGACCAAAGCTGAAATTAATTTTTCTCTAAGCTTTTTTTGATCGATTTTTCGCTTAAAATATAGTTAAATTTTACCAAAAACAGGATTAAAACACTAATTTTGACGTTACTAGGCATTTTTCCACTAGCAGTTCAAAATTTGCAAAAAATTTCGCTTTATTAGGGTAAATTCGGTCTCCCCCCCCCCCCGAAAATGCCAAAGAACCCCAGATTTTTAACGTACCGCCGAGATCTTCTTGATTCCCTGCTTAACGTCCATGGTAGCTGACATCGGTAAAACTTTCTTCAAACTTTTCTGATACCCGACAAGCCCGAAATAAACGCGAATATTGATGCAGAAACTGACAAGCAATAGGATTGCCCAGCTACCGTTTTGCAGCAAACCAACTTTGACGCCGAGCTGAACTTCTAGGGGATGAACTGTCGCCAGTAAACTTACAAAAAACGATTCTCCGGCTATTAACGCCCAAGTACGCCGCCCAAGCAGCGCAAAATGAGACCCTGTTGAGGCATAGATTGCGCCAGCGGTTGCGGCCAAGACGAAGCTCCCAAGCAATAAACTCCAACTATGGGAGGCCCAGAACTGTAATCCCGACCTACATTTTGGAGAAAGAGATGGAAAGGGAGAGCGAGAGAGGTAGTGAGAGAGCCAGAGAGCCAGAGGCGAGAGCTATAGATGGATAGAGATAGAGGGGAGAGAGAGAGAGAGGGAGTGAGAGAGCTATAGAGAGAGGGGGAAGAGGGAGAGGGAGCGTGAGAGTGTGAGAGGGGGGAGGGATAGAGTGAGTGAGAGAGAGGAGAGGCGGGCGAGAGAGGGGAGAGCGAGAGAGAGCGTGAGAGTGAGAGAGGGGG
The DNA here is from genome assembly GCA_958295435.1 of Mesorhabditis spiculigera. Lineage (NCBI taxonomy): Eukaryota > Metazoa > Nematoda > Chromadorea > Rhabditida > Rhabditidae > Mesorhabditis > Mesorhabditis spiculigera. The sequence goes on along the minus strand of CATQJA010002698.1, from coordinate 588,272 downwards.
CGGGAGAAAGCGAGTGAGAGGGAGGTTGGGCCGGAGAGAGATAGGGGGAGAGGGAGAGCGAGCGGGAGCGAGAGTGAAAGAGAGAGAAAGAGAGCGGGACAGAGCTGCAAGAAACCGATATTCCAATTTACCCTATCATTCCGGCTCTCGCCCCAATGCAGCATGGTATATCGATTGAACGCAACCATACATCCAAATAATAGTTGCAGATATCGGCATGTTGTTTGTAGAAATGTAAAGAAATGCGGGGTAAATGGGTGCTGCATTATCGGCGAAGTGTAAAATGACGCATATCCAGTGATTGGAATGTCCCATGCTACACAGTCGGTGGCCAGGCAGATCATGTCCTAAAAACAGATTAAAGAGATGAGGACGGCATCTGTTGAACCCCCCGTGGGGAAGGGGGGTTCAACAGATGCAGTGGGACGAGGGCGCCCAGTGAGAGCGCAGACATTCTTTCCCGCGCGTAATCGATTGACATATGCCGCCCCTATCCCTTTGAACAAATCAGAAAACATACCCAAAATCGGTTTCAGATAAAAGGTATAAAACATACCGTAACCAGCGTGAATAAACAAATGCGCACAAACGGCGACACCGCATTCCGATTCTTTATATAGTGGCGTAATACAACGCAATTCAAAAAACAGGTGAAAAGCGACACAACTGACATGGCCATATCTATCCCTCCTAGCGTGCAGGTTGTTGAATTTGTCGACAAATTCAGGAAACGGTGTAAAGCCTTCGCCATCCGGAGAGTGGGTTGCATTCATTTTTGGTCGTTTACTGGATAAATACGTGAAATCAGATAGTGATAAGTAACTAGTTATTAATTAACTGGTATAGCTAAGCTCGAGCGCTGTACTGGTTTTTAGCCACCAATTCTGAAAAAGACACGATTACGCTGGCCTGCAAGAAATTGTAGCTTTCAGGAGGTCCAAAACTGCACCTAGAGCATGAGTGACTTACCATGCAATTTTGCAACGACAACAGAGTACACGGTTGAGGAAAACCACAGGTCTTACTTTGGTTTTTAATGTCAAAGCCAGTACATAGGGCTTACGATAGTTAATGACCAGCTAGAGTGACTTTCTCGCTTCCTTGCTCTCTCTCTCTCTCTCTCTCTCTCTCTCTTCTCTCTCTCTCTCTCTCGTTTTCTCTCTCCCTCTCTCCCGCTCTCGCTCTCTCTCGCCCTCGCTTTCTCTCTCGCTCTCTCGCTCTCTTTCTCACTCACTCTCTCTCTGTGGAACTCTTTCTCTCACTCTCTCTCACACTGATTGGTTTGGTACAATGAAAATTTCGACGGTTTATCACCTCAAATATATACAGTATGAAATTATACATTTTTAGAAATCAATATTCAATAGCGGGCTTCTGCGCCCGATTCTTGGTCCACAGCTTGAAGCACGACAGGGGGGAGACGGCGCTCATGTCCATTTGTCGGGGCTCTTCTACCTGAAATGGAAAATTTAATGGATTTTTGTTAAAATATCGTTGCTCAAGTGCGTATTCCTCAAAAAACACGGCTAGGCTACTAGGTTCGGATCGATTTTCTGCAATTACCTGCCAATCCAGTGGTCTTCCCAGTAAAGTATGAGGCACTCTAGCGCGAAGAACGATGACTCGAAGCCAATCCCGCACTTCCTGAAAATCATGGATTTTATATTTTAATTCGATCTAATCTTTTTTTACTAGATGTAACAAAGCTGGACCTATGCAATCAATTAATTTAACGCTACCTCGCGTAAACTTACCTCGCAAAATTCCCCCAACGAGATCATCAACCGGAACTGGCAACCCCGAAGGTCCAAGAGGTTTTCCTGGGATTCTGAAACAAATTTTTAACGGAAGTATGATATTTACGTTACCTATATATCCAATCGACACCAGATCCACGAAAAACGGCTTGAAAAACTTTGGCCGTAAGCAGAGCTGACTACGATAAATCGACACGGTACCACCAACGCGGAACTTTGGAAGGCTGTTGGTTTTACGGTAGTAGTAGCACTGAAAAGGAATATTAATTGTTTTATAAAATTTTCTATAAAAATAAAAATACTTACGTTAACTAAAACTGCACTGATGGTATCATGGAAACAACAAAAAACGGTCTTTAGCCGAAAAATTTGTATGAAGCTCACCTTCATCGGCCAAGCCGTCATCGGTCCTTCACTTTCCATTACCGTAGTGTGTTGATAGCACTTGGGCCGCGTAAGCAGTTGCAGGTCCATCTGGAATTTGAAAAATTGGGAAAAGAACTCCAAACACATCAGAATACCGACGACGAATACTCCAATGGGAGAACGAAGCCGAAAAAGGTCGCAGAAATGACCCAGGTATGGTATTGTACGATTCCGCTACGTTCCAAAGCACAGCTTCTTACGTAGCCCTCTTACGTTCACAATCAGCATGGCTATTTTACGGTCTGATCAAAATCCTGACGCGAAAAGATGAAGACAAGCTCAGAAATAGAGTGAAACAATTCGAGACTCACTAGACGGAAGAAAGGATGTTTCTTCGGCGTTCCAAAGCACAATTCACTGGTAACTGCAACCATTATATAGCTGCCAAACCCAAATCCATTACATAAATCAACCTAACAGCCTGGGAAACTCTTGGTGGACGGGGGCCTCGAAAAACTTGTCATCCCACTTGGAATCAAAGCAAGCGAAAACTCGATCCGACAGCAAATAGATCCGGGTGGATGAGTGGAGGCTGCACACCGCCTGAAGATGACGATGCACGGGGGTGGGGTGAAACTAGGCAAGCAAGGAAAAGTACGAAATTTAGTAAAATTACGATATCCCAAATGTCGTTAAAATTTCCGCGATGTTTTGGAATCGTGAATCGAGGGGATAAATCCTCACAACAGCAAACCGAGCGAGGGAGAGGGGGAGTGGGAGAAAGAGAAAAGAGAGAGAGAGAGGGAGAGAGAGAGAGAGAGAGGAGAGAGAAGTGCCCCCAGCACATCGCTTGTCAGCCTCAAAAAATCGCTGATCATCCTGACCTCAAAACATCCTCAAAGACTCCAGAAACAATTTTGCGTTTACCAGAATTAAATATTCACCAATTAATCAATTATGAATCATTTGGGAATGCAAATTGCAAAGCCGAAAGCGCACGGCGCGGGCGAGCGGTGGCCAAATGGAATGGAGGGGGCACGATGTTTCTTCCGCAAACAATTCCTCTCTCACCCAAGAGAGAGAGGGAGAAGGAATAGAGGCTTCTTCAGCAGGCCCCGCATGCGCTTCCGCTCTTCCCATCTTTGCATTTCTCTATCTCTCTAACCCTCTCTCCGTCTCGCTCTCCCTCTTTTCTCTCTCTCTCTCTCACTCACTCACTCTCTCTCACGCAGTACCCCATCAAGAATGGGCTCTGTTCCGTATGAGGGGGTGGATCTGGAGAACATGTAGACGTGCCATATTTGAAGGTGGTATTGAGAATATAAAGGGAAGAATATTAAGAAGTTATACGGAACTTATCTCGAATGTATGCGGTCAATTATAAGGACTTTTTGAGGCCTCACTAGCTGTCTTAAGCGTCCAGAGCGTGTGGTGGGCCCAAACTCTCTTGAGCCACCTTGCCCTTCCCACCTTCGCCTACGACCATCACACGTTGAAAGCACGGCATCCCGTCCGATCTGCCAAGTTAAAGGGGCACAGGGACTTGGAAAAGCAAAATTTTGTCGCGGCCGGGGTCGAACCGGACCCCCGCAGCGGGATGGTACCAGTTACACAGGTGCAGCTGGCGTGGGGGCGTGGGGCCCACCAGGAAAGGGGGGCAATTGCCTGCCACGGCACGGGCTGGCCGTGCGCGCGGTCCATACGTCCATAGGGTGTACACGTTGGGCCGAGTACACGGCCCTTCCCTCGTGCTGCAACGTTGGGCTCGGTTAGTACTTGGATCGGAAACGGCCTGGGAATCCCGAGTGTCGTAGGCTTTTTGCCGTTCCCCGCCACCGTAGACGTTTTCGCCATGTTGAGACGTCCCTTTCAAGACCTTTTTGGCGAACTAGCAGCGAATCTGTTAGGTATCACGCCTTCAAAAAACGGCCTTCAAGACGTTAGCCGGGACTGCGCTGCGATTTTGAGGGCAGCAAGCTGGTGGCCGTAAAATGTGTCATTCGTATGTTTTCCCGGAATTTCAATACAAGGTGTCCAAAAAATCGACCCCCCACTAGCGGTCCACAGCAGCGGCCGATTTTTACGATTTATTTATCTAGCGAAAGCTCTTGGAAAAGTGAGAAAAAATGCACTTTTCGTTTTTCAACATGAGCATTTCACTGCACGAATTTTGGGACCAAAGATCCATGAAAACTGCCAATTTTTTAGCTTGATTCAGCTACCAGGGCGATGCTGATCTTACGGTTTTTTTGGAAACCGTTTACTGTCAAGCGAAAGCTAAGAAATTTTGTGAAACCAGCACTTCTGCAGTAAAATGACCCCCTCCTGACCGGCCCGTCTTCCCGCAAAATATTTTCGAGTCACCGGGGCGTGCTTTTTTTGTCATGACTGCACCCCGCTGTTGCCCAAAAAATCATTCATTCCCGATTCAGCCAAAATTCTTGCAGCCTCCCAATCGTGCTACTGGCTATGAAAATTCCCCCATTCTCCTGTCAATCTCCCCGACCAGTTACGTCACATAAACACATGGGCACGCCCCTTTTAACTGAAAAAGGTAGGGGCTGATACGGCTCGAGGTCAGCCGGTTTTCCCGGTTTTTCTAATCGTTTTGGGATGGTTGGGTTCTTTTAACTGAGCTATAACATGATTTGCTGTTAATAGCGGAATTTGCTTTGCCCTACAAAAATGAAGCGAAATCAAGTCAAAATGGCTTCAAAAACTTCGACATTTTGGAATGCAGCATTCTTTCAAGTTTTTGGTTCCTTTCAGAACATTTAGAAAACCTGGCATCTATTGACTGCCTTTTTTCTGAATTTCGTCTGAAACATTTTGGCGGCCATCTGCGATGACTTACGTAAGGCTTTCTCCCCCCGCAAATCGATGTTGACTGTTTGCGACACAAAATTCACGAAACAGCCATTTAGCCAGCTTCCGTCGTAAGATTTCTCAGATTTTGCTTTCGCCCCCAACTGTTTTTTTTTTTGTTAAAATGTTTCGCCTTTCTGGCGTTTTCCTTTCCCAAAATGGCAATTTTTTGCAGATGAAAGCAGTGTTTTGGCATGTGGTTGCCCTTCCGTTTCGAATTTCATTAAATTCGCTTGGAATCAAGCAATACCTATCACTTTGTTGCGCTTACTCACTCGCTCTCTCGCTCTCTCGCTCACTATCGCTCTGTAACCCTCTCTCCCTCTCTCGCTATGTATCCGTCTCTCTCACCCCTTGCCATCTCTTTCTCGCTCCCTCACTCTCCGAATATCTCTCTCTCTCTCTTTCTCTCTCTCTTTCTCTCGCTCCTACAATAAACACGTGGAGCGCAAAATCATCTTTCGCCTGACGCATTTTTAGCGATTCTTATCGGAGACTGTTGAGGGTCCAGCGTGTGATTCGAACCGTTTACAGCAGCAGAAATTGTTGGGCTGGCGGGTGGGGGAGCCATAGCTATTTCCTTGCTACTGTTGGTTGGAATTTTCTGATTTGATGTATTGAAACAGTATTCTTATGTATGGTTGGGCGAGGGAGACAGCTAGAGACAGAGGGAAAGAGAGAGTGAGAAAGAGAGAGAGAGAGAGAGAGAGAGAGAAGGCGAGGGCGAGATAACACGATGGCGAGAGAGAGAGAGAGAGCGAGAGAGACCGAGAGAGAGATAGTGTTGCGCAAGTCCGAGGCGCCATGGAATGTCTAGCCTATTTTCACACCAACGGTCATTACCCATTGTATCTCGAGAGCTCGTGTACCCCCAAGCCATCCAGGGGCCTTTCCCCACACCGTTAGACAGATGGGTCAGCGGCTGCCCATCGATATAAATATAGCAACCCACAGGTTCCTGGCGCCGATACGTATCTGGTTTCCCAAGCACAAACCACGAGGCCGTATCGAAAAACTTCTTTTTTTGCTGTGGAGTTTTGGAAGCTAATCTGATTCAACGTATTTTGCGCTGGTTGGCCGTCGATATAAGGTATCGAAAGTTCATTTAAGGTATTAAGGTAGAGATATCGGATACCGGATTTTTTAGCATGTAAATGCGATTAGAGCCGAGCTGTCCCGCTTTTTTGAATTATTCGATACTTCTGTTTATGAATGTTTGACTTGATCCGATTCTAATTACTCAACTAACCGGCTCAACCAGTATCCTTGATGAGTTCATGAAGAAATTATCTATAATGTAGTCGACAGAGCTAAACAGCTCGGCTATAACCAGTGATTTTAAAGGCATTTAGAGTTGCCACCTGATATAGCTCATTTCGTCGACTTGCAATTGGAAATAGGTCCACTCGTTCAAAAATTCCTGACTGACTAAGGTCTTGCAGAAAACTCGACGTAAAGGGCAGTGTTTGCCCAATTTTGACGAGCGCCTAGCAAAATGTAAACTTTCAGTTCTTCAAAATCGCTCTTTTTCACCAGTTTTTGATGGCCTGGAGTTGTTGAATTTCATGCTCTATAAAATCGGCCATGGTTAAAAAAGGAAGCTGCTGAGCAGTAGGCGTAATATGTCGGCTCCTTATCGTATTTCCGCAAAAACCTTACCCAAGGTATTTGAGCAAGCGCAATACGGATCACGGCCATCTGCAATCCGAGACGATGCAAGAAAGGGCTACTTTTTTGGTCTCTCTCTCTGTCCCTTCCTCTTTGCTTTCTCTCCCTTTCTCTCTCTTTCTCTCTCTCTCTCTCTCTCTCTCTCTCTTTCCCAGTTGGGGGTGAGTGCCTACCGTCTTCTTTCCCCCTCTTTCCACGTATTTGCCAGGAGAGCAACAAGAGAAGACGGTGACTGACCAAATGGGCACCCAGCTCACTCGCTCCCCTCTTTCTCTCTCTCCCTCTCTCTCTCTCTCTCTCTCTCTCTCTCTCTCTTGCCCCCATGGCCATTGAGGGGAACTGATGGACATCCCGAAATTGGCACCCCCCGGGGTATGTCAATTGTCATTTCTCTTCCCCCACCTCCTCCCTGCCCCCTCCTCCAGATGCCCTCTCTCGGCCTCATGGGTGAGTGCCTACTCTCTGCGAGTGAGGGTATATAATCGGATCTTGGGACCCCGCCAAATCAGTCCGGTCTGCTGCCCGAATCGGACTTTTTGGTATCCTAATATAGTCTTTTTCTAATATTGCTGGCTTTTAGATCTTAAAAAGCATTTTGACTTACGATTTGAAAGTTTCCGACCCACTGTAATTTGTTCGGCCTTGTTTTTCAGCCACGGCGTATCTTTACCGTTGTATGCCAGGCAGTCAGTCCCAATCCGTTTTGAAATGGTTATTTCTTGCTACCGTAAGCCCGAATTTTATCGTATGCTTTTTTGTAGAAAAACCCCGGACTAGGCTATAATAACTTTTTTACATGTCTAAAAATTTATAATTTCAAGATCGTGAGATTTTTCTAGCGTTTGCTTTCTCATTTGGATCGAGATATTTTGATCCTCCCTCGCACGCTTTTTTCGCTCTCTCCGCTACCGTATCCAATTAAGCCATGATATTTTGCGCATAAAAATATCGGATTGATCTTAAGTCTTGAAATAGCTTTCGTAACTGTTTTTAATAATACGCAAATTTATCAACTGATATTTTTATGTATTTTTCTAGTTTTCTCTGGCTCGTGTTCTCTCTCTCTCTTTCTGTCTCTCTCTCTCTCAATCTCTCTGTCTCTCTCTTTCTCTCTCGTTCCCGCTCTTTCTATCGCTCTCTTGCTCTCGCTCTCTCTCGCGCGCGATTTCTTCTCTCTCTCTCTCTCTCCTTCTCTCTCTTTCTCCCCCTTTCGGATCAACTCTGGCATTGTTCTTAGGTTCAAATTTGTTTTTTGTTTTCTTTTTATATTTAATTCGCAAATATTTCAATTTTTAGGCTCCTTGGGTAGCTGCCACTACCTCACGTAATGCAATTCAAATTCCTCAATTGCGTGCAGTGCAACAAACCATTCGAAGCGGGCCCCTTCTCACCACACAGCCCCGCTTGGTACTACGATTTTACACGGGTCTACTATGGGTACTGTAGAACATGTGTACCTCAACTCAACCTCACCAACTATCACCGGCCCCTAACTTATGTGACTGAATTGTTGAGTCAACCAGCGCTGCGGCGGGGCGGTGATAGTTGGGTGGCCTGTGGACCAGTGGAGCCGTTAAAGGTATGTAAATTCCGTTCGGTTCTATTTTTAAAAGGCTTCAAGCCATTAAATTTATGAGATTTGTTGAGATAATCTATAAAAATCTCGTAAAGAATATAAACAACCGCTTGAATTAAAAAAATTTTAATCATCATTTTAATTGGAAAGTTCAATGCAACCGATGGCAATGCATTAGTTTTATTTATTAAATTTTTACGGTTTTTAGGCTTAATGAGCTAATTTTCCATTTTTGCAAGGTGGTAGTGAAAATCATTTTTTCAAGAATGTATTTAGCTTAAATTATAATTTAGGGTAGATCTTGCTATTTACTAATTGCTATTTTTAGTGCCCCGGCTGCAAAGAAACGTTCACCAAAAACGGGGCCTACGACCCGATAATGCTGTACGAGTGCGGGCATCTGATTTGCGTGCGCTGTTACGGCCACCGGATGTGGTGTCGAACATGTCAGAAGCCGGCGGAAAGGTGTAATGTACAGGTGGGAAAATTAGGGAAAATGGGTCATTGGCAAAATCGATCGAATCGTTTTGGTCCACATTAATGGTGGGTTAGGATTCACATCATTTGAAAGTGAATCCCGCGATTTTTTGAGTAGCGTAGAGAGCTAGCGAGTTATAGAGACAGAGCGAGGGGAGAGAGCGAGAGCGACCGAGAGATAAGGAGATGGAAAGACTGAGTGAGCGAGAGTGAGCGGTAGACGGCTAGAGAAATAGTGAGGAAGACGAGATATCGATAGAGCTAGAACGCGAATAAGATAGCAAGAGAGAGAGAGAGAGAGAGAGAGAGCGAGAGAGAGCGAGAGATATGGAGCGAGAGAGCGCCTATTTGAGGGCGTAAGGCCAAGAAATTGTCATTTGCTCACGGTAGACGCTAGCTTAGTTAGCGGTATCAGGGCCGTTAGGAAATTTTATGAGCAAAAAAATAGGCTCGTGCTCAAAAGTAAGCCTCCAATTTTCCGGCTATTACACTTAAACCTCAACCTTCAAAAATGACAAATTGACGACTTCTTGACATGAAAACCCAACCGGTTTACAGATATCTCCTTTTCCTTTTTACCACTATTCTTCAGGACATCACGATCGCGCAACGATACCAGGAATTTGCCCAAAGCCCACTCAACCTAATCGCCAAAAAGGATTGGCGATGGTCCCAGCTAATTGCCGGGAAATCCCCCAAAACGGCGTGCGACCGTTGCGAGACCAAATTCGGAAAGGACCCCGAAAACCTGCCAACAGTACTGTCATGCCTTACTGTACTCTGTCCAGGCTGTCACGACATGATGGACGTACTCAAGGACTGTAATATTTGCGGGGTCTGCCTGTCCACCCATCGATTATGGGGCAACAAAATCCTGGCAGAGCTCAATTCCGGGAAGAAAAGAAAATCAGGAAAAGAAATAATCCTTGGAGACGATAGTGAAGACGAACCGCAACTGGAAAATGCCGACTCGGTGGAACCTCCTTCAAAAATGCCGAAACTCGAACCGATGGAAGCGGAAATGCCGCAAGAAAATTGTTCGAAATGCCTGAGACCCTTCCAATACGATGATCTATTCACGTGTGAACAGTGCGAGAATGCGCTTTTGTGCGGAACATGCGGGCTGAAATGGCACAATGGACACCGGATACCCGCGTGTACGACGGCAAAGTTGGCCGTGTTACAGGTGGGGAATTTTTCGGAAGAGGCTGTGGTATGGAATATCGGGCCTCTTTCTTTGTTCTTTTAATAGTACTTTTATATTATTAGCTAAAGATCATGACTAATTGTATGCTATATTTGCCATATCTTTCATGAAGTATTTGTCTTGAATTATTGCTCCTTCTCCAGCCGAGCGAGAGAGCGAGAGAGAGAGAGAGCGAGTGAGAGAGAGCGAGTGAGAGAGAGAGCGAGAGCGAGAGAGAGAGAGCGAAAGAGAGAGCGAGTGAGAGAGAGAGAGAGAGAGCGAGAGCGCGAGAGCGGGAGGGCTAAAGATAGAGAGACAGAAAACGTGAGAGAGCGTGCTTGAGCGAGAGCGAGAGAGAGAGAGAGAGAGAGAGAGAGAGAGAGCGAGAGAGAGAGAGTGAGAGACTGAGAGAGATTTTATCGACTAACTTTGCAATTTCGTTCGTTTTTGCAATTTATTTCCGCACTTTTCTTTTTGCCAAATTCAATTCAATTCTACCAAGCACTACATATCCTATTCAGTAAAGCAACCTCTTTTCAAGCATAATTTTGCAAAACGGCAGACCTGCAATTCATAGACAAGCTAATCGTTTGAAAATGACCGATTATACTTTTCACGTCAGCGATTTTCTTTTCCATAAATATCGGGGTTTTTTTCAGGCCGCCACCATCCGAGATCTCACCCACAAATACGAGGCCGTCCAATCAACGGTCCGTGATTTACATATGGAAATTGCCGATGCCCAAGAGGATCTCCTATCAACAACGCAGGAAAATGCAAAACTCGTCGCAAAGCAAGCAGATTATGTCAGCGGCTCAAAAATATCAATTGAGATGAAAAAGACAACGGATCAATTCGAGAAATGTTTTGCCGATTATCAACCTCATGCTCAGGCCTATAAAAAGCAGTTGCTAGATTTGAAAAGCGGATTTGAGACCTTCTTGGAAGGGTTGAAAGAGCAGAAATAGACGGGTTATATTTTGCTGAATTCATTCATATATTTGTGCAGCAATAAATGAAGTATTATTAATAGAGCTTTGTCTGAAATACACTACGAAGAGCCATAGACTTTTCTTGCTATAACTCTCCGCCCCTTTCTCGCCCTCTTCTCTCTCTCGCTCTCTCACTCTGGTTCTTTCCCACTCCAACAATCTAGCTCCCTGTTTCTCTCTCGTTTTCGCTCACGGTCTCGTTCCCCTCTTTCTCTCTCTCTCTCTCCTCTCTCTCTCTCTCTCTCTCTCTTTCTCTCTCTCTCTCTCGCTTCTGGAATTCCTGGATATGAAATTTTGCTTGGAATTTATGAAAATATTGTTTTTTTTATTGCTGTTACCGAGTCTGACTATTTTTCGAGATTTCAAGTATTGTTATAGCTATTATCGAAGTTTCCTTCTCTTTTCAACGTCTAACTTTCAAATTTTTTCAACGAACACCGATAAATTCTCACACCCACACCCGAGACAAAAGCGAGCGCCTCCGCGCCTTTATCTCCGCGCGCATCTGGCCTCACGCTACCCAACCAATGCGCTTTCGAGGCAAAAACTTTTCGTTTTTCCGGATTATTTGAAGTCTGCCCAAGATCATTTTATTTCCGGTTTTTAGGAGAATAAAACTTACTGCCAAAATCTAGATTTTTTTCTCTTCGCTGGTTTCTTTTGCTTCGATCTGCAAATCCACACTACCTCAAGCATTTCTGTTTTATTTTTTTGCCTCTTTCACTAACTCAAAGTCCAGTTTCAGGTCCACTACCTCTACTCGGGAAATTCCACCAACCAAAGCGGGTTCCGAAAAACCCGCCCTTTTCGAAGTTGAAACGAAATGACGTTTAATATTGTATTTATCAGAAAAGGTTGGTTGTGGTTTTGGTTTTAGTAGAATAAAAATGGGGTTTCATAACTTCAAAACTTTAACTCATAACTTAATTAGCGTTCAAAAAGCAGCTTGAACAAAACCATCAGAGAGAGCTCAACTCCAAAAAGCATATTCTATTCCAGATGACCACTCGAACTCGAGATTGTATGGCGGGTCTGGGACATGAAAATAGACCAGCACGCGATTCAGAAACAAAAAGGTTGGTGCATTATGTAAAATACAACGAAATTACCATGTAATATTTTATTATTCTCCCTTTTGCTTTCTTGATCCAGCACGCCTTATCTACAGTCGAATTCATCTGCGGCTCTTTTTTAAACAAAAAATATAGAAATTTGAACTTCTGTCTCTCCGGCTGTCGCCCTTGCTTTAGAAAAAAGGCTTTTACTGGTTTTCTTTTTTTAAGGTTTTCTTCGTATTAGGTTTTTTGACGAATCGGCTAACGAGGGAAAGTTTATTGCCAACTCGACCGGGTATTGACACAAATGATGCACCACCCGATAGTGAATTGACAATAAATATAAGTGCTTCAGATCAGTTTTCGCCGTAGAGCTTTCCTTAAAAAGATATAACACTTTTAAAGTAGGTATTGAGACCGCTGTAGGCTGGGTGGATCGTTGATTATTCCGATTTCTGAACATGTCGGATCAAATATGCTGATTTGATAGAGAAAATTTTGTCAGAACAAGATGGCAAGATTTGTTTTTGAAAAATCAATCGGGAAATGCAAAATATTTTTTTTTTTTTCCCCCTCCCCCCCCCCCCCTTTTTTTTTTCGGGGGGGGCCTCCAGGGGGGGGGGGGTTGGGGGTGTTTTTTTTTTTTCCTTCTTTGGGGGCGGGCCTTGTTTTGGTTGTCCCCCCCACTATATTTTTTTAAATCCTCCCTTTTTTCCTTTTTTTTTTTTTTTGGGCCCTTTTTTTGGAATTTTTTTGAATTGAACGGGGGGGGGGGTTCCGCCTATTAAAGAAAAAAAAGTTTTTTTTTTTTTTTTTTTCCCCCCCCCCACGGGAGGTTGGGAAGGGGGGGGGAATGGGGGACCCCCAGGCGCCCTTTCAACCTTGGATATAAAAGTCTAAAAATTTGCGCAAAAACTAAGTTAAAAGTGTTATATGTTTTTGAAGAAAAACTCTTCGGCAAAAATTAATATTCAAGACTCATATTTATTTTCAATTTTCTATCGAATTATATATCATTTGTTGGCAATGCCCAGCCAAGTTCAAAAAACCTCTTCCCTTGTAAATATCTGAACAAATTGAAACCATGATTCAATGTTTCGCTTTCAGCACCGAAAACGAAAAAAAGAATTTGATTGACGCCCCTGACGTTAGTCTTTTCAACAGAACGTCGATTCTCGCGCCCAAGAAAGCTGTTCTTTATGACACCACGTCACTTCTCGTCTAATTGTGAGTCAGAAATATTATCTAATCTCTTTTTAAACGAACATAAATTGTAATTTCTATCTATTATCATTTTATTCTTTTCTATTAAATAACACTTAATCAGCCTTGTCCTGTGAACCGGCCCCCAAAAAATGCCAAACCCCCAGAAAAACTGTATTTTCCAAAAAATCATCAAAAAAGCCCTATTAAGGCCACGTCGAGCCAATAAAATCAACCACAGCCCCCGGCAAAAACTCCGAAACACACCAGCCCCAGACTATCCCTTCTACAAAACCATGGAGATCTCCAAGGGGGCTTGCTCGCCTCCCAGACCTCTAGCTCAGCCAGTACGTTTCGTTGACTTACCAAAGATGACTTTATAAAAAACGACTTTGGTGATTATTACAGCGTTCCCTGCCTCCTCCGATTCATGCCTACAGAGCCCGTTCTCCTCAGTTTTATGCGAGATATCAATCTTCTCTGATGGTGTCCGATGTCGGTCTCCCGTTCGCGTCTCCGACGTAGGTTTCCAGTTGATAAGATGTATGAAGTACCAGTTCAGAACATTCTTTTATTATTCCAGGCTCTACGTACTCCTCCAGGTCCAACATCTTGGCGTTATTCACCCCCAACCACTGTCCATCAATGGGATACAGGTGAGTTCTGAAAGATTTCAAATAACTTCTAAAATCCTATCCTATCAGCGAGAAAAGTATGTCTGTTTTCTGGGCAGCCGATTTCTCGGCCGCCAGGCCGAATTTCCGGCTGATTTTTGGCATGGAGGTGGAGAAACACATTTGCCAGAAACGCATTTTTTTTTGTTGTTCGAAATTCCTCTATTTAACGATTTTACATACAAAATGGTGAAAATCCTTAACAAAATGGGCGACGAGCCGTGGTGTCCGGGCCATAACTCGAAGCGCTGATGGAATTTCGGTCTGTAAGTTGGACCACTTATGTATTCGATAGTGGGGATCACGCGCATATTATTTTTTTTACAAATTTTCGGCGCATTTAGACTAAAAAGCGCTTTTTTTAAAGTTACCAGAAGTCCTCCCTCCCGGGTTGGCCCCCGGCCCCTAGGACAGAAGAGGCCTTTCCCGCCGCCCTTCCCCCATGCCTCCTTTGGTATAGTGGCTTGGGGTTTTAGTCATCTTTCCTAAAAGTCATCTTTCCTAAAGTCATCTTTCCTAAAGTCATCTTTTCCTAAAGTCATTTTTTCCTAAAGTCATTTTTCTAAGTCATCTTTCTAAAGTCATCTTTCCTAAAGTCATTTTTCCCAAAAGTCACTTTTAGGAAAAATGACTTTTAGGAAAGATGACTTTTAGGAAAGATGACTTTAGGAAAGATGACTTTAGGAAAGATGACTTTTAGGAAAGATGACTGGGATTCAGTGGCTTGACGCCCGGTCTACCACACTCATAGTCAAGGGTTCGGTTCTTGGCTCTTGCGCCGCAGGCTTGAAAAACGGAAGGGGAATATATGGTTCCTAGACGGGGGCCAGTGGAAAAGGGCCGCGAAGCGGTCATTTTCCACTGGTCAAAATAATAAGACGTTATTCCAGCGTCCCGTGTCTCCGGTAGAAGGACGAGCCGTCGGTAATCACCTCCACCGCGTCCCCATCGACTTCCTGTCAGGGTATGTTGTTTTTGAGAGTAAGATTACTATGGAAAGATTAAACATTCAAACAATTCGTCTAAGGACCTTCACCACCCCCGCCAGTGCGACCCGCCATGATCGAGTTTCGCCCGGGTGGTCATCTGGAGACAGCGGCAACCGAAAAGATAGAGAAGAAACTCGAGAAATCTGTATTGTTTTTTATATTGTAGAAATGTGGTTCATCTTAGATTTTTTGCCGAACCAATTAAGTATAAGAGGAAATTAAAATAGTCATTCAATTGTCCGTTTTCAGCACCGAAAACGAAAAAGAAGCTTTTGATTGGGGCCCCTGAAGCTCGCGTTTTCAACAGCACGTCCATTTACGCCCCCAAGAAAGCTGTTCATTACGACACCACGTAACTTGCCTACTCGTCGTGAGCCAAAAGTTTTTACCTAATCTTCATTTGAAACCAGCATAGTTTTTAATTATTATTATGGATAGCTTGAACTTATTTTTATCTGTTAAATACCGATCAGAATTGTTAGGATGGCCTCTACACATGTATACTTTTTTGTTTAAAACCGTAAAGGGCTGTAACACCAAATTTTTAAAAGCGCTAAGACAGGCCCAGTTTTGAGGGGGTTGTGACATATTGATATTCCTGCATCATCCATAGTGGCTCGAAACGAGTCTTGAAGTGTTATCAAAAGTGTTCTCAAATTTTAACGTTTACACCAAATGCATGTTGCTTGCATTTTGTATCCGAAGCAGGCAAGTCAAAAAAATTTCATCAATCACCTGCGAAAACGTTTCAATATTCCACCAATATTTTTAATCCCGACGCACCTCAAAGCATCATGATTGCGTACATTTGATTCCGCAGCCCCTCTGCCCAAAATAACAAGCCAAGCAGCATGGAAGTACGAATACAAGGAACGAGATGGCATCACATAAAATATGTATATGCCTATATATAATCAGCTTATATATCGATTTATAAGCTTCGACAAATATCAATCCAAGTTCGAACCAATTCAAAAGTGGAAAATATTTGGATACAGATGATAAAGCGTTCAAAACATTTAAACACTATTTGACACGATTTTCACTTTGATCCAAATGAAGCTGACCCGGAATATTAAATGAAGCTATGAAACTTGAGCTAAAAGTGATAAAATCTTGATTTTTGCCTGCGCACAGACGCTAGAATTTCGAAAAGTGAATTTTGCGACACACGGAAGAAAATTTAAGTTTCATGAAAACAAAACCAATGTCCTGCCTGGCACATGGTAAATGAGTTTAAGAAATTGATGAATCCTTACCGACTTAGGAAGAAACAACAAAAACTCAAAATTAATTGAAAAACACAAGTTTGGCCTATGTCCCGTTAGTCATGCCCGCCTTCACACTCCTCGTTGATAGGTTACCGCTGTGCCACGTCTGCATCGGTAAGTGTGGGCGCGGTAAGTTGCTCCCCCTGTCACGCGGACTGCAAGTATGCAACGTGTACGGGGTAGAAGTGCGGGGTTAAAGGTCTTTCGCATCGCGAAACTATGTGTCAGGCCTCTGTCCTTCAAGTTTTAAAGGCCTTTTTATAGGGTTTTGCACAACAAACCTAATTTTTTGCCAGTATCAAAGAAAGCTAAGCTGAACGTGACGCTCGGCGGAGCATCCAAAGTTCAGTTGTAGAGTATTTACCCTGAATCTCGTTTTGTTCCCCCTTTCGCCTTAATTTCTAGTTTTAGACTGATCGCCTCGATAGCAATGAAATTCTTCTGCATGAATTTCCATGAGAACCAGAAACGCCAGCATTGATACCTGAACAGAGAATCTGGCAGTACGCTGCCACCTGAGCTGGCCGTGATAAAATTTTTATTTTCCCTAGGCGCCCAGACGCTAATTTTCACGAATTTCACAAATTTCGCGACGCGCAAAAAATGAAGCTTCATCAACAGAAATCCATCCAATAATGCCATTGCAGAATTAATGCACCATGGGTTTGGTTTGGTCCTAAAACCCAAACAAACCCCAACGCCACCCTCCCCCAATTGTTGTATCCGAATAAAACGTCTATTGGCGTAAAACTAATTACGGCCAAGATCTCGGATATCAAGATTTTTCTCCATTTATACCTGCTCATTGACAATGGTGCTAAATCACTAGTTTTCGATGTTGTCGATATTTTTTGGCAGTTTGCATATGCCATTCAATAGAGCATCAAAAAAATATACTCCAGTGCTGATGGCAGCCCCAAATAATGTAATATAAAACAGTCACCGCAGAAAAATTGAGACGCTGTGTCCCGATAGCGCATGGGGCGTAATGCTACATTTCGACATTTCGTTGCTTTAACCAAATGTCTTCAACGTCATTCGATTCGCCGCGTCTTTTCACGCATGAATGCAGTTCAATCGTTCCGTGTCCTGTATGCGCGGACACTTGGATTCCTTCAAGCGCCTCATAGATAAGTTGGGGCTCTGCCTCGAGTGCACGAACTGGCTGGGCTCGGTAAGGTCTGTCACGCGTACTGCAAATATGCTACATGAGCGCAGCATAAGTGCTGGGTTAAAGGGATTTGGCATTGCCAGGCGATCTGCACTGCGTAAGCTTTATTTAATAAAAAAATTCCTAAGGTTTTAAACTCAAACCCTAATTTTTCCCAATATCAAAGGAAAGGAAGCTGAACGTGCTGCACTACAGAAGCCACGAAATTGCCCGAATTTCTGCGCTCTCTGTGAAGCGTAAGTACTTCACATTCAAAGTGTCCCAAAAACACGGCCTTCCAACTCTACGGGGAAGGCACGATCGGGAGGATGTTTATACCATTCGAAAGCCCTTGAAACGGCGTGTTTGCAACAACTTTTAAACTAAACTTTTTATTGAAACGCGCCGTTTTACAGCGCATTCAAGAAGTCATTTGTTACGAAATATTATGTTGGTCATCGACGGCGTAATGACCAAAATGAACGACGGTGTAATGGCATGCAAAGTTGCATAGCACCAGAAAAGTAACCACCATCAAGAAAAATAGAAATAATACGCTAGTACGGCAAAAAGCCCGGTGCCGCAGCTGCGTCGAAATGACCAAAAACCTCTCAAAGCTCCTCGGTGTATTTTCAAGGGTTGAAGCCCCGTTAAGCCGCTCAAGCTCCAGATCTGTGCCCGATTGTGCCCGAACTGCAAGAACTAATTGGAGCCGTATTTTTCGCACCCATCCTGGGAGCTGATGAGTAGAATGATGACTTCCAGCACCATACACCCAGCAAAATGATTGGGAGGCTCGGGTGCGAGAGAGCGACGGTGAATCCCGGCGCTAAACCCGTGGAAAATTCAGCGAAGCTTGTCCGATGATCTTGGATACTACGGTAATAGTGCAAACAAAAAAAATGAAAAAGGAGAAACAATACAGTAGTCAGAATGTTTGGGACAGTAGTGAAGAATACGGCGATGCAGCACCCCGAAGGTGATAGCCATCGACTAATAAAAAAATAGTAATTTGTTAAGAATTTAAACCCCGGTGTGACGTCGAAGTTTCAGCGAGAGAGAGAGAGAGAGAGAGGGAACAGATAGATAGGAAGCATTTATCGAAAAATAACACTATATGGTAGTGGCACAATTAAAACTGAGAAATACAAAATAGTCCGCTATTTAAAAACCCAAAAATATAGTGGCCAGAACGTCCAAGGAACTCTTAACCTCCAGGTCACTTAATGTAAAAAGAACACAATATAGTAGTCATTGAATTAAACAAAAATAGTACAGTGATCCGCTATTTATTCTTTTGTTTCGCCGCATTAACCTTTCCCCCCCGGCCGGCGGAGAAAAGCGGGCGCCCGCCGGGGGGGGGGGGCAACCCTAAAAAATAAAACAAAACAACATCGTATGTCATTAATCTAAAAATGCTGACACAATATTTCAGTCTTACTTTTGAACTAAAAATTTTTTCTTTTTCCTAAAAGCAAATACATTACAGATCATCGTAACATATTGAACCACTGGATGTCAGTCTTCCTTAAAAAAAACAGAGTATCTTGAAGTTCCCCTGTTTTTTATTTTTGCATTTGGGCTTACACCCAATATTGCGGTTTCTAATTTTAATTTTTGTTTTGAGCCCTGGTAACGGACAAAAAAGACGAATTCAATGCTACACAAAAACAGACACATTGAAAATTTGGCGCAACATTGAATGCGTAACAACGCTTTTGTTAACACTTCAAGGTGCTTTAAACTTTTTGGTAATGGACACCAATATGTCACAACGCCTTTAAAATGCGAGTGTCTAAGTGCCTTTCAAATTGGGTGCCCCGCTCCTCTTTTCCTAACGGCGATTTTTTATATGTATATAGATAATACCTTTTTCTGTCGATATTTTCGCTATTTGAGAATATTTTTGTTGATATCATTGATTTGAATTTTTGGAGGTAATAAATGTTATATTCGAAACGTGGAGCTGAAAATACATTTAATATGGCGCAGCAAGATGGAGAGAAAGCGACAATAAGAGAAAGAGAGAGAGAGAGAGAGAGAGAGAGAGAGAGAGAGAGAGAGGATGAGAGTGAGAGTAAGGCGTTTGATTGTTGAAATTAATGAGACGTTATGGAACAGTTTCACTAAATTGGAGAACGTGGTTTAAACTAAAAACCAGTATTTCTGTGATTTCTACGAATTAATGCATGACAAGAATAAATCAATAAATCCTGACGTAGCTGTAGCCATTTTCGAGGTCAATTTTGCAAAGATATGTCGAGACGTGGCACTACGGCTTTTACAGCCGCTTCAAAAGCAGTTTCTATGTTTGAAAGACTTTTGGAAGGGCTGAAGGAGCAGAAATAAACGGGTTATATTTTGCTGGATTTATTGATGTATTTGTGCAGCGATAAATGTATTATCTTTTTTCGTGCCAATAACTATAATAAAAAGGTAGGGTGTCTGTCCGTCTGTCATGTCCCGAATTCAACTCGAAGTGGAAAGGAGCTAGAGCTAGCCTCTCGATTCGGATAGAGCGTGGTCAGAAACCCCCAAACTGATTAAAAAATTATGAAAAAGTTTTAATTTAAATTATTAAAATTAACTTTGAAAGTTTTTCCTTAGTAAAAGGGGTGGGGCGGTGGTTGGGGTGATTTTGGACATAGTGAGCCAGGTGGCGCGCGTTTCGTGGATGAAAATTTTCACGGGGATTTCATTTCTTTTTTCTCTCATTCCATCCGGTCGGTCGTTATTTTCGTTTTTTTAAAGGATTTCGGCTAGGGGAGCTATCTGAATCCATCCGGAAGGTATGTAGGTAGTTTTTGAAGGGGATTTCGGCTATGGGGGTTTCTGAAAACATCAGCATATGTATTCATGAAAGTGGCGAGGGATGTGGTGGTGTAGAATATGGAGGGTAGCCCGAAGGCCAGTCGATTACAGTCGCGAAGCGGCTGTAATCGGCTGGTATTATAATACACTTTTGGCATCCACACGATATTGGTAGGCATTCTTCGTTCTTTCTCTCTCTCGCTCTCTCTCTCTCGCTCTCTCGCTATCTCTCTCGCTCTCTCGCTGTCCCTCCCTCACTCTCTCCCTCTCACTCGATCGTTCTCTCTCTTTCACTCTCCATCTCCCTCTTACTCTCTCGCTCTCGCTCTTACTCTCGCCCTCTCCCTATGTCTATCACGCATATTTCTCCCTTTATCTCTCTCACTCTCTCGCTTCTGGCATTCCATAAAGCCAAGAGTTATTTAGAATTTTCCAAAATATTGATTTTTCTTGCTGACGGCGTTCGACTTTCTCTAAACTCCAAATATTTTTGGCTTTGATTGAAGATTATTGAACCTTTCTTTTTGTTTCGGCGTTTAACTTTCAAAAGTTTTTTCAGTCGACCCCCCATAAATTTTCAACCCCAACCGCTCACACCTACCCGCCAAGACAAAAGGCAGCGCCTCCGCGCCTTTATCGCCGCGCACATCTGGCCTCCCCGCAGCGCGAAAACCCAGACTGACCCAACGCCCGTTCGAAAAACTTTCGAATCTTTTTTTTTGGATTATCTTAATCCTGAAAAATTAATGCTTTACGTGGTTTGAAAATTGCGTTTTTATTTAGTCCACTGCTAGTATTTACAGATATCCACCTATTTTAATCTTTTTGATTTAAATCTGATCCTATAACTAAAATTCCTCAAAAAATTTTTGTTATATTTGATTTGCCTAGATTTTCAAAATGGATGGCTAAATGGACTGATTACAAGGTTTGGCCTGCTCTGAAAATCGCGTCTTTCATACTGAGTTTACTACTAATAATTATGGGTATTTTCCTTTTGTTAGAATTTTTTCGCATTTCTTTTGAACCCCATGGCTAAATTTCTTAAAAATTATTGATTTATTTACTTGCTTCTGGCTTATTCTAACTAAGTTTCCGGCTAGTATTTGCTGATATCTACCTTTTATAATACATATACACTTATTTTTATTCTACTACAATACTATAATTAGAATTTCTCAAGAAAGGTGTTTTTTACTCCCAAGATGATCTGCTTATTCAAAGGTTTGGCCTTGGCCTTGAAAAATACGTTGTTATCATTAAGTTTACTAATAATATTTACGGATATCCACCTTTTTTGGAATTTGTTTTATCCCATTGAAAGCTCAAATTCAAACTCCTCAAACTGTTTTACCTTGTTGCGCTTGTTCTTGTCTAAAATTCCAGAGTGGATTTCCAAATTCCTAACATGTAGAGGTTGTGAGGTCACAGACTCCAAACCGGCTTAAAATTGATGGAAAAATCAAATAAAATACGGGGAACAGGATGTGATAAGAATTATCTGCCAATCAGCACTTTTGTTTAATAAACTTTTTATTTTAAGATTTTGTATGGAAAGCTACCTAAAATCGCGACCTGGGTGGCCAAAACCGTTAGGCGCAGGGGCGAACTCTTGAAGTCTTCCCAAACCCCGTATCCTGTCGGATTGGTGGTGTAGTGGTAGGGTGCAGGGGTGACAAGCCAGGGGTCGAAGGTTCGGACCCCGTCAATATTTTTAATTTTTGCTTTTTGCTGTTTTCGCTTTTATTTTGCCGAGAGAGGCTCTAGAAAGTGTTTTCGAAAGTTTTTCGGTCCTATGAATCCCTAGAAGTTGCCTAGGCAGAAAAATAAAATTTCGAAAATTTGGAAGTTTTTGTAAAAAAGGTCTACCTAGCTATTCCGCCTCGATGAAAACCAACTGAATAGTTAATATTAATTATTTTTGGACCGGAATTGTAAAAATAGAATTATTCCGGCAATTTGAAATGTCTCGGTGCTCAGATTTGAAGCGCCTAGGTGCCAGAACCACCTATTTTAAACAGCTGCCAACCTCCCAGGACTCGGGGCTATAGGATAGGTCGTCTAAATTTTCGTGAAAATTTTTTTTCGGATCAATTTTTTTCGTGTGTGGAAAGGTGTCTAGTGTCATGGCTGCTATGAAAATTCCATCAAAACATTTTTTCCAAGCCGTAAGGCCCGATAAAGCGGCTAAAAGTGCATTTTAGGAGCACTTTTTTTCCATTAAAATGAAAAGTTTATTAAACAAAAGTACCCATTGGCAGATAATTTTTATCACATCCTGTTCCCCGTATTTTATTTGATTTTTCCACGAATTTTGAGCCGATTTGGAGTCTGTGACCTCACAACCTCTACATGTAAGCCTAAAAATGCTACTTATTTAAAGGTTTTTCCTACTTTTAAAATCGCGTTTTTCCGATTTAGTTTACTGTTAGTATTTACGGATATCCACCTTTTTTAGAACTTATTTTTATTTGACTTTACTCCATGATAAAATCACGAAAAATTTGTCAGGTTTATTTTTGTGCCCTCTTGCCAACACTCGCAAACTATATTGCTAACTTTTTTTATTAAAAAAGGCTAGTTTCAGGTCTACTACCTCGACGAGGGTAATTTCTCCAACCAAAGCGGGTGCCGTGACACCCGCGCTTATCGACATTAATACGAAATTAAGAGGAAAATATATTTATCAAACAAGGTTGGTTGTATCACTATTTTATAGGTTTTTATATTTCCTCTTTTGGGCACTCTGAGGCAATTCCTTTTAACATAGTTTTATTGGGTCGGGCAGCGAGAATTTTTGGAGTCGCGGCCGACCCTATTCAATATTTCATTTAAGATTTCACCAATCACCAAACCGGAAGGTTTTTTTGGAAATTCATTCGTGCACACCGATGAAACGCCACACTGTATAATACGAAGCGAAAAGGTTGGTTCATCCTAGTTGATCCGGATACATTTTTGTTGTCGGCTATGCTATAAGGCACCCATCAGCTTTGATCCTTCTTAACTCCCAGTTAAAATAAGGTGGTTCGAAACCCGGCTTTCTATGCCCAAGAATCGTTTCATCGAGATCATGCTCATTTCGCTCCTCTTTAGACCCATAGCAAGCGCATTTGGCTCCTAACTTAATTACTGTGCAAAAAAAATTTAAATTACCAATGCGCTTAAAGGCACACTAAAGTCTCTTTGGTTTGGTTACCGGCCGGTAACCGTCCGCGGGATAGCAAACAGGGTTACGGTAGGCGCTCGCCGCGGGGCAAAACCGAACCCTGACTGCCAGCTTGGGGCAGCGCCTTGGACCACTAGGCCAAGGGAGAGACGGGAAGGGGGGAAGGGGAGAGGCGATAAGAAGGGGCTGAGTTCCTGCGGCAGAGAGCCCAAATTTCCTACCGCGACCGAACTTTTTCAACGAGATTTTAGTGTACCTTTAAAGGGATATGACCTCGAAAAAGTATATTGCATTCCAGATTCAACGATTCGAACCGGAGCATTATTGCGTTACCCTGGACGTCTTCCTGGATATACACAATATTAAGAAGCCAAAAAGGTTTGGTTCATATATTAATTTGTATCTAGAAAATTTTTAACAAAAAATTATTTGTTATTTTCTTTTTCTATCTTTTCTTTGCCTTTTTTTAATCCAGCAGGACTCATCAAAGCTAGGATTAATCTTTCTTTCTCACCTCTCTCTCTCTCTCGCTCTCTCTCTCTCTCTCTCTCTCTCTCTTTAAACACAGAACATGTCCCGGAATTTGAGCTTTTCTCTTGGCTACGCTGGTTTCTTCTGTCTAGCTATCTATATTAGAGTTGTTATAAATCAAACAACAAACAACAAATTATTCAAACAACTCAAACAAGTTTGCTTTGTTTGAGCTCGACAAGTTTCAAACAAATCAATCTTGTTTGATTTGAGTTCCAGGGGGATCAAATCAAACAAGGTTGTTTGACTTGTTTGAACTTGTTTGATCACCCTGAACTGTGAGATTTTTGGGGATTTTTCGATGGACCGGAAGTGGATTCAAACATTCAAAAACAAATTTCACGGGAAAAAATGTATGCTGATTGCAAAAATACTAAAAAACACGCTTTAAATCCAAAATTAGCATACATTTCAAACAAGGTCAAACAAAACTCAAACTGCTCAAATAGTTCAAACAATCTTGTTTAGTTTGAGCGATCAACGGTCATCTCAAACAAAACATGTTTGATTTGAATCTCCAAAATCCCAATCAAACAACATTGTTCAAACAAGCTTGTTTGAGGCCTTGTTTTGTTTGAGTTATAACAACTCTAATCTATATGTCACTATCCCTTTAGCAGTAAAGCGCTCGTAAGTCGAGCTTTTTCTCTAAATTTTACTGGTTTATATTTTCCATCCATCAGTCGCTATCCCTTTAAACACAGAACAAGGCTCAGAATTTGTATCTTTTATTGTTTTGTCCTGACTAGCCTGTTCCATCCAGCTGACGCTATGCCAGAATAGAGGAGCAAAATTCGGGCTTTTCTTTCTTGCCTTTGCTCGTCTTTTCTCTACACATATGCATCTGTCGCTATCCATTTAGTAAGAAAAAGGTTTCGAATTTAAGCCTTGATTTTTTGACCCGACCTGCCCCTTCTATTCATTCCGTACGTCGCTCTGCCTTTAAATGAAAGAGGCTCCCAGTTGATCGGCGTTCAGTAATTTGGCACTATGAGACTCGGCATTCCGTAGATCGGTATTATGAAAAATCGGCATTATGAGAATGGGCGTTCTGTAGGTAATGCCGCATTTGGTCTGCTCCCGCCACGTCGTGTGCGCAAAGTTTCCAGTTCATTCCAGATTTTGATCAATAATGTGGACACCTGCGCATTTTTGGCTCCAACCTATGCTACAGGGCTTAAAAAATTTTTCAAAGTTTTGGATAGTTTTTCCAATTGAATTCTAGACAAAATTTCACTAAAAACGCTGTTAAAACGCTTACTACGACGTTACAAGATTTTTGGACTTCAGGAATAAGCCCATAGCCCAAGCCCAAACTACCCCCCCCCCCACAATGGGAAACACCCGTAAGGTGCAATCCGGAATCTAAAAGATATAATATTAAGAATAATAGGTCAAAAATAATAGACAAAATAATAAGTATGAATTTACAGTTGAAAGGCGAAGAAAAACGGATGACGAACTGCAAGATCTTCAGCGTCACTTCTCGTCTCATCGTGAGCCAAGAATTTTACCTAATTGAGATTTGAAACTAACATATATTCTAATTATTAACTGTATTTTTATAACTTATCCATTTCTATCTAATTAATATTAACCTCTTGTCTTCTTTAACACTCTATTTGTAAAGTTGCAATGGGCCGTGACACCCCGTTTTTTTAAAGGCGCCAAGACATTCCCAGTTTTAAGGGCGTAGTGAGATTTTGATATCCATCCTGGAGGAAAACATCCGGCTCTTGAAAAGCTATCAAAAGTGTTATTCCATTTTAATGTTTACACCAAATGTTTTTGCATTTTATGTGTGTAAATCTGCGTACTCACGTTGAGCTACGCCGAATCAATTGACGGCCAGAAGATCGAGGACGCATTTGATTTTTGTCCGTTTTTTAGCACACAAATCACACAAATATTTAAAATGAATAAATGCCGAAAGCCGGTTTGTTTCAGCATCAATAAATGCAAGATTGTAGCTTGTAGTTGACCTGACTGGCTCCAATTTTACTATCGGGCATTTGGAAAGAGCATACTGGGACCAGGAGGAAATATATTAATAGACTAAAACAGTTAAATATAGCAAAAAAATGGGGACCGAAAAGCTAGACATTAATATTGGGCAAAATCATCACTTTAAAATACTATCAACACTCAATTTCTCCTTCGAGAAAATTGAGAAACTTCTTTTTCTAAAATCACGCGAAAATTCGACGAATTGCCGGATTTGGCTTTTTAGAATATTCTAAACGAAAGAGAAAACCTAATCGTCGACAAATTAAAAATGGAAAAAGCGAGGCACAGATAAAAGGATATATGTAGGCCGAACTATGTAAACGATAAAAACTTTGATTTGAAAAATTAAATCGTGGAGAAAGCTAACATGGCGGAAGTCTGACCTTTATAAACGAAACTGTAAACTTTATACAAATCCGGACTTCCACAAATCGTTTTTTGCTGGCCAGGCATGGAGGAATTACCTCGGCTACCGATTCCAGAAAAATCTCGGGAAGCGTAGTTGCATCGAACCAGAATCGGAAAAGTTTTGCACTATGCCGCCTGGGCGGAATATGATAAAATTTGGTTTTCCAAAAGCGCACAAACGATCAAAGTGGAATCACGAATTATACTGAATCCGGAACAAAATTGAAACTTCATAACACAAAACCAATAACGCATTGCAAGAGCTTGTATTCTAGGCGTTTTTTTGGTCCTGAAACAATTGGAAAAGCTTGAACCATTTCACTGAAAAGACGTGGAGGTTGTGACCGTGAGTCGGAGGACTCTTTTCGCAGAATCTGTGTGAATTTTTTACGCGGCCATTTCACAGACCTGGGCGCAGAGGCACAGGCGTCTAAAAAGTTAAAAGTTAAAGCTAACATTTTTAAAAACGGGGTAAATAGTAGGGATTCCCCATCGGAAGAAATCATGCTGTTCAATGATAAACTACGCCATGTCACATACGAATTGACATCAAAGTGATGTTGTTGATCGGCCGCTCTGTCGGTTTCTCGAAAAAACTCATCGACTCAGAATTAGGATAAGAATAAGGAAATTCATAACTTAGTTTTGTATTTTTTTTGAATTTTTGAAAAATTCATCTTTAGGGGCTTGATTTGGGGGCTCAACCGGATAAGGAAATTTAAAAGTATGCATTTAATTGCAGATCTAAAAATATATATTTAGTCCATGGCAAATGCCTAATTTTAGGAAGTGGACGCGACGGCTCAGTGGCCCCCCATTGGGCACCAGCGTCTCCCAGACTGCCTAGAGCCCCAAAATTGGCACGACGGCTATAGGGGTGTGCGTTAGTAACAATTTGTTCGTTGCCTGTTTTTCTGAAAATTATCCAAAAGGATTTGAATCCGAAGCCCCGATTAACTGACAGGGATTTCCTGGAGATCGTCTCTCATCTGAAGAAATGTCTGGGGAAACCAGATCTACAAGTACGCCTCATGACTAGCATGAACCGGCTGTTATTTAAGCTAGCGCACTCTCTAGCATGGTTAGGAAGGGTTTTTTGCTCATTTTTAACCTTGAGGACGACGGTCACCTTTTCGAACAGACTGTCGAAAGCTATGGCGATAACATCTTAACCAAACAGGGAGTCAACCAATGTATCAACTTGCTTAAGCACGAGGATAGCCATCTCTCCTACATCTTTTTCACCTCCCCGAACGATAAGTAATAATTTTCCAAGAACAGATAATCAGTAAAATTTGCAGACGATGTCACCTTGCACAGCCCCACGCATTTTCCACACCATGATCCCGTGCGACAACCCGATGGCAGACGACGGCGATGCCCCGCGTAACCTGGTCATTTGGCAGGCAAAGCTTGATCGTCTAGATGGTCGTCTCAACGGTGCTTTAGAAATATACACCATCAACACGAAACCGACCACCCTATTCACGGAAATCGCCATTTATGATTTGGAGCAGAGAGCCCCTCTGCAGCCTATACCATCCATAGATACGTTTTTAGAATTCTTTTCGATGCTGTGCATTCCGAGACCCCGACCCAGATTGTGCTTTGTCTCGGCCCCCGTATCAGTGGAGTGGACTTTCTGCAAGTTCTTACGTCAGTGAGAACTAAGGACTTAGAGGGCATATAGGCCAACCCAATCTACAAATTCGTCTTTTTACGAACAAGCAACGCACATCGTTTAAACGAACCCATGCTAGAAATGGTCAACAAGGGTTTTCTGTTGGCGTTCATCGTTCATTCACCTTTTAATCCGCGATGGGGTAGCGCATTATGTCAATGGCAAAAAAGAAACCAACTAACAAGCATTTCGCCGACTGCTTTCTATAATCTCATGTCCTTTAACAGAACAGATTACAATAACGCTTTCCCGATGTCGGCCCAATACTTTCCGCCTCCACACCGGGCCACCTTCGCCCGCTACATGTCGGATGGTCAGCACCCAACCATCGTCATATGGAATGTGGAGCTCGAGCAGGCCGGCAGCCAGCCATACGGCAGGGTGCCAAACCGCAAAAAGCAGCCACCAGGAGCAACCGTCTTCGGCCACATTCGCGCAATGGATAACCCGCTTGAACTTCCAATGGAACCCGTGCCTTCTTTAGCATACTCATGCGTGCCGAAAATACGAACCATATCCTCCTCACATTGCGACGGGGACTTCCCGAAGATGTTTTTATGAAAGTAATACACTTTATTAGGCGTTACAATCCTAGGCCCAACCTGAAAATATGCCTCATCACTCGAAATAACTACCTTTCGAACCAAAATGCACACACTCGACTGCTTGCCCCCGTCGAGCTTGCAGCTGCGCGCGACGACGTTTTGACTCCATGCAACTTATTTTTTCGAACAGATCCAAAACCTTTATATCAGAACCCTACTTACAGAGACGGAAGCGAAGGCAGCCGTCGAGGTCAGCCCTGAAGACAGGAAGCAGCTTCTCGTCAACCTGCAAGTAGGTAGTTTCGGCACGAGCCCATGTAACCCTTCCCGCAGAAAACAAGCTCGCTTTCAGAATCGCTCGAAAAGCTGGCCAAGATGGTCTTAGGTGATTTTGCCAACACATCCATCTTTTTGAGGATCAAGGAGACGAACCTTGCCATCATTACGATGCCACCACCACCATCGATCAATTTTTCGGGATAGGCGTCGAAATTCCCTTAAACACGTTTATCTGCTTTGAAACAAATTCCAATATTTTGGCGTTTAATCGCGAAATCTCTCATTACGAAAACGTGGCTCACATCCACGTTTGGGCCAAGAAGCTCGAATCATTTTTAGCGACAAGCGACATAAAACTATGCCACAACACAACAAAACAACATCCCCAACCCAAAAAACCCGCCCCCCAAAAAAAAAAACCCTGGCCCCCCCAAAGGAAAAAAAAAAAAACCCCCCCCAAGCCCAAAAGAACACCTTTAAGGTATCAAACGCCCACTATAGAGAGCCGTAAAATTTAGACCTACTTCTGTCGCGACTGTCAGAAACGCAACGTGGCTGGAAACGTCAAGGACCAGTCTTGTAGGAACCCACTGGAGCATCTTTAAGAGGCCGTCACGTATACTTCCGGGGATCTGGTTAGAGTCAGGGCGGCTCAGGGAGTTTCAACACTTCCTTGGGCATCAACAGCCACTTGAAAGTGTTCGTCGAGCGAGAAAGGTGCAAAACGGGACCTTTCAAGTTCATACACCCCTCGTCAATTTTTATGCCATGCCAAGGCTTGGGTGGCCAGACGACATGGACGTTGAAAACTTTTGCGCAACTTCGAGCGTTTCATGGTGAATGCTGACAGTATTGCAAAAATTCTATACTTTTTGTTTTTTCGTTTTCGCTGTTTTTGTCTTTTGTTTTCAAAATTCCAAAATAATAAAAATTTTAGCTTGAGTAATGGACCTTGAAATGGTTTGGCGCATCAACCAACGACTAAAAGCGATGAAAAAGGAAGTGGACAGCAGCCACCGTCTTCTCTCGGCTTTTCTCGACGTAATATTTCACATGTTTCAGTTGAGTAGTTTTTGTTTAGGAGAGTATCCGCATGCTCAACAGAACACCACCACCGGCGAGCGAAAACAAGCCCCCCAAAACCCCGCCAAAATGCGTCTGGTCTTCTCCGGAGTCGGTCACGGTAGTTTCCGTAGTTTTTCAAAACCTTGGTTTAGACCCCGTTTACCTCGTTTATGTGTACAACACCACCGACGCCAACAACACCACCGACGCCGGGACCAAGCAGCACCCCGACAGCGCCAAGACGCCCGTGGGGGCGAAGGGTGAGTTTTGTTTTTCGACTGTTTGTTAAAAAATATTCTCACACCGCTTGTTTTTTAGGGTACCCCGAAGAGACTGGCGGACCAGAGGGATGGAGTCGGAACCGGCGGGTAGAGGGTAAATGTGTTGGTGGCCCCAACATTCAAGCCAAAAACTCGCCAGGTGTCTGGTCGAGCCGGAGGTATCAGTATTGCTCAAACGTGCCACCACTATGCAGACGCGCGAACGTACATCCCGGACCAGACCCTCAGCCCGAGTCCTTCGGAGGTGGTTGTTCAAAGTGTTCTTTGGGCTCGGGGGGGGGGTCCGTGGGTGGGAAAGTTTTTGCTGTGGGGGGGGGTGGAGGCGTGCTCGGGACAAGGGTGAGCCTTTTTAAAAAGCAGCTGACTGGCCAAAACTAGTTTTTGAGATTGAGCTGACTCGGCGTGAGTTAGGTTTTTCAAAACCTTACAATAGGTTGTCGATGTTGTGAAAGACCCCATCAGGGCACCACTGTTGCCCAAGCTTTGCACGAAGCGTGGCGTCAAATCCACCAAGCTTTTGGGGTGTTGCCGGTGAGCTTGTTGAGTGGTTTCGAAGACCGCGGTTTCTTGCCTGTCTGTTCAGCCACACCCAAAACCGGGCAGAACAGCGCTGCCCGAAGCGAAACGCGGACGAGAATCTGGGACATCTGTGAAGAATGAAGTGGATGATGGACGGCGTATTTTAGCTGGGGAGCCAAGCAATATTGTCTCCGTCCGGCCAAATTCGATAGCAATGGTTGCGTACTAAGGACTTTTTGCTTATCCACCTGCCAAGAACACAACGATTAGAGTGAGAATACATGCAACGACGAGCAGCGGCCACCAAGTTTCCATAAAGTCGAAAAAACACGGCATACACACCCCTACGAAAAGGGGTCTGCGAGGTCGGGGCAGACACATAGCGCGGGTTTGTCATATCCGGAATAGAAAATTTTAAAATTTAAAGTACCCTGCAAAAATTAAACAGCGCTTTGGTGCGGGGCAGTTTGTAAAGCATTGACTGGTAAGCTAAAAAAAATAGATAGCCTTTATTTCCAGGTAATTCGAAAGCATCAGGCATTCGTGAAATTGGAGCTGAATAGCGGCGAAACCAAGAGCTGTTATTCAAAACCACATAAACGAAGAATGGAATAATCGGCAGAATCTGCGTGCCCCGTCAAGCCCCGTTATAAGGTTGAAACCCAAGAAACGGTGAAACTACGGGGCATGCTACAGAATAGTAGCAATAGGCCCATTGGGACATTCCAAAATATGGAAGGTCAGGTAGAAAACCTCCGTGGGGATCCTCCCATGCTTTTCCCCAGACCACCGGGCCATTCTAGTTATCGATGACCTGATGACTGAAATGGACAAAAATTAAAACAGAAACAATATAGTAGTCATTTAATAGAAAAACAACACAATATAGTAGTCATAAAATGAAGAGAAATAATATAGTAGTCACATAATAAAAAAGGAAACAATATAGTAGTCACTTAATAGAAAAACAACACAATATAGTAGTCATTGAGTTAAGCAAGAGTATGGTAGATGGCTATTTTAAAAACGGCTCGGATAGTGATTCCTGCATGCGGGTTTCGCTTGACGACGGCCCGAAACATGTCAGATGCCCGAAGCGAAACGCGGGGCGAGAATCTGGGTCGCTGAAGAATGGGCCCATATCGTCTGGTCGGCCATTCGATAGCAATGCGCTACCGAAACCCAGGAAACAGTGGAACTACAGCGAATGTTACAGAATAGTAGCAATAGGCACATAGGGACATTCCAAAATATGGAAGGTCAAGCAGAAAACCTCCTTGGGGGGAATATCGAGGATCCCATGCTTTTCACCGGACCTCAAGTTAAGAAACGTTTTGGGGAAGTGGGAACATAAAAACGGAAACGATGTCGTAACAATATACTAAAGAGAGGTAGATATATGCGTCACCGAGATAAAAAGGTAATAATATAGTAGTCATCAAAGAGAAAGAAATAATATAGTAGTCATTTAATAGAAAACAACACAATGTAGTAGTCATAAAATTAAAGGTTAACAATATAGTAGTCATTGAATTAAAAAGAGTATGGTAGCCAGCTTTTTAAAAAACGAAACAATATATTAGTCATTTATCAAAGACTACCACAATCTAGTGGTCGCGAAATTAAAAAAAAGAATAAGTACAGTAGTCCGCTTTTTAAAAAGCGAAGCAATATAATAGTTATTTAACAAAGACCACCGCAATATCGAATCCATTGAATTAAACAACAACACAACACAGTACTCGCTTAATTCAAAACCATAGCGGGCTATGTAAAAGAACTTGAAGTTATCTTGTTTTTATTTTTGCAATTGGATTTAGACCCAATATTACGCCTTTTATCTTTATTTATATTTTGGCTTATATATGACCCTGTTACGTAAAAAAAAAAACTAATTTAATGCTTGGCAAAAAGCAGATGCATTGGAAATTGGTGCAAACGTTAAAATGGGATAACACTTTTGGTAACACTTTCCAGGAGTCTTAAACTTTTTTGGGAATGGATATAAATGTGTCACTGCGCATTTAAAATTGGGCTGTCTTGGTGCCTTTAAAATTGGGTGTCACGGGCCTCTTCCTTATTGTCAATTCCTATCACCTATATTTTCCTGCTTTATGATCATTTTTTGTTCTGTATACTGAATTGAATTTTTTAATGGAATAATAAATTTTATATGTGAAGCGAGATGGCTGAAAATGCATCGGATTTAAGTCAAATAACAATGGAAGAGAGAGAGAGAGAGAGAGAGAGAAAGAGAGAGCGATCGAGTGAGGAAGAAAATGAGAGAGATGGAGAGTGAACGAGAGAGAGAGAGAGAGAGAGAGATCGAGAGAGAGAGCGATCGAGCGAGAGGGAGAGAGAGTGAGTGAGATGGAGAGTGATTGAGCGAGTGAGAGTTAACGAGAGGGAGAGAGAGAGCGACAACAGGATAGTGTGAAAATGAGAGAGAAAGAGAGAGACAGAGATAAAGAACTTATTTTCCAATTTTCGCAACAATTTTGACCACTTTCGCAATTCCGCCACCCTATGACTCCTCTCATAATGGACTTTTTGAGCCCGAGTATGTGTTGTCGAGAGATTCAGGAAAGACGTCACAAGCCTTGTCAAATTGACCCCTCTTTTTCTAGGCTATTTCTAGCCCTCGATCCCTCTAAATTCGTCTCCCTCATCCCAAATTCTGTCCGTGTCCAAAAGCATCGACTTGTCTTCTCGTGCTCGGGGTCCATTTTCTGAAAGATGCCCTTATCTCTCTTCTCCCGTTTTCTCAATCTTTCTTCTCCCCAACTTTTTGTGTCCCCAGGGGCTTTCGATGTTGGATGTCCCGGATTTTTCAGCAATGCGGCACGTTGAAACCCGACTTTTTAAACTTTTTTCCATGCCTCGTATTTTCATCAAATTGGTGTTTGGATTTTCAAATTTTCAGAAGGGGACGGTCTGACCAAAATTTATTAAATTAGAAATTTCTGCATTAGTTGCTGCATTGCTAAACGAATGCCATACTCGGTAACTTGATAGTACTTCGAAAAATAAAATTATTTGCCTTCAAAATAATTTTTTCTGCACGTAAAAATTTTAAAGAGGTAATTTTGCATTTCGTGCTTTTTACACAAAAAAAAACATGTTTAGCCGTTAGAATACGTCAATATTGCCGATTGGATTGTCCAATATTGCCAAAATATACTTTTTTATTAACAAGGTTTTGTTAACAAAAATTAAGCGAAAGCTTAAGCTGGCGCCCGCTTTCTGCTAAAATTATACATTCTTAGTAATTGCCACGAAAAAGTGCACCTTACATTACAGTAGATCCTAATTTTTTAGCAATTCCAAGCCACCAAACATCAACATTCTTCGATTAATTAATGCATCCATCCTGAATACAACTAATTTTCGATGCTGATGTAAAATTTATTTCATACAATTCAAGAGAATTCCGAGAAATTTCTTTATTCAAATCCGCGGCCTTCCCTTCGCGCTCCACTGGTCGCTATAGCATTCTTTATTTTCCGATCTTTTTTGTTGTTGTTGTATCCTTCAGCTTGCCTAACATCCCATAAATAGCCCCCAGCCATGCATATATGTATACCACACCAGCCGCCGATTCCGAGATTTCGGTGGCAGCTGTTTTCCGGTGCCACACCGCGGTCGCGGCTCGCATGCAGTTAGTATCTGCTCGGAAAGACTCGAATCCTCTGGGGAAACCTCAAAGATCCTTTTCTTCTTCTGCGACACAGACCTACGATTTTCGAAGCCGGCTCTTTTTGGGATTCCACGTGAGGAGATAAATGAGGTTACGGTGGGGGTGATTCAGTCAGCGAGGTTTAAACGCATCATTTTTGGCTGACTGATGCTTTAAAAGGCTCGAGCTCTGATCGTGGCTTCTTGGGCTTCGAAATCTGGGCCTGAAGCTTGATGAAAAATGTTCCCATTCTATCTCTGGTTTCTTGAACTATTTGTTCACCTATGTGAAACACCGTAGGTAAACCGCTCATTTTAGACCCAAAACCTGAAATATAAAGCAAAAACCGAAATTCTGAGAATGTACCGCCAAGCGCAGCCACCTCTCGAATCTCTTCCCCAAAAAGTAAAAAAATTGCGTCGGCCGGGAATCGAACCCGGGTCGCCCGCGTGGCAGGCGAGCATTCTACCACTGAACCACCGACGCCTGTCATGTTCGCGCACCGGGGCGGGCTAAGAGGGGTAGGGGCTGCACGCAAAAGCTGAGATGGGTCGTGAACTAGCTACTGGCGAAGATGGAAGGTGTAAGCGTAATCGCCTAACCAGTTTTTTCAGCGGAATCGGCGTAAGATGTGCTATTTCTATCCCTATCATTTTAAAGTACATTTTCTTAAGATTAAAACACGATTAATTATATCTTAAGAATGGTATCTCTTGTGAACCACAGCCGTAAAAGCAACCCACTTATTTTTTTGGTAAGAGAATTGAGAGTCCGGACTTGTTATACCTTTGAAGTAGGTTTTTATGAAAGCAAGGCTTTCACCCCCCCTACGATTTCATATTGCTCTGAATACCGTAATTTCTGAATTTGTTTTTAAGCCTGGACAAAAACGCGGGCTTAGGCTAGTTTTAGCGAATTTATCCTAAACGCCGTCATTTCCTCGCATGACGTTGGCCCAGGGAAACTTTTGACCTCCGTTCTTTCAATCCCCAAAAAAGACCAGTTTCACCTCACCAAAAACAAAGTTTGGAAGTAAAAAAGGACAAAATAATTTTTGTTATTTTGTATTTTATTTTAATTTTTTTATGTGTTTTTTATCAAAGTTTATCCTGGCCAATCTTCCACCCCAATTTCCTCCTTTTGGGCCTTCCCCTTCCCCACCACCAATCCGGCTTGGCCCCCACACGGAAAAATCGGATTGGCACTGGCCTGGTGGCAGCAACGAGGCTCCTTGGAAATTTTCGTGTGGGACCCACCCTCTCCTTTCCCCATTTTTGAAGCAAAAAATCCTGTCCACCCCATCCTCGTCCTCCTTCTTCTCCGGCTCGCAAAAATGGCCGGAACCCCTCGTCCTCCTCCCCCACCCCGGGCGGGCGGGCAAATGGCCCAATTTTGCGCTATTCGCGCGGGCGTGGCCGTCCGGCTGTCCATCTCTAGGAGTTTCCTCCCGGATCTTCAAAGAGTTCATGCAAAGTCTGAAGATTTGGGTTTAATTTTTGGGCGTCACGAGTTTTCACGTGACCGCTGATCCTGAAATATTTGCTTTTTCTGATAGGAAAATCCAAATAGTCTGACATATCTATTGGTTTGTATTTGCCATAGTATGCAGCTTAACTCAAAACCCATTGCAAAACTCTAGATTCTGAAAACCTAACATTTTTTTAAAAACACCTGCCCTATTTTTCCACCAAAAAGCGAAAAAACTTGCGTCGGCCGGGAATCGAACCCGGGTCGCCCGCGTGGCAGGCGAGCATTCTACCACTGAACCACCGACGCTTGGGAGCAGGCCCCTCGGGGCGCGCTAAGAATGGGTGCACAGCATGCGCTGAAACGGTTGGGAGCTTGGAGCTCACTAGCCCAACCACACAACCAGTTTTTGGAGTCAGAGTGAAGTATAAAACTTACAGTAAGTAAGGATATAGAGTAGAGTTGCGCGAATTTCTTTCAAAAGCAACCAGCTTTTTTTGAAACAAATTTTCTGTTAAAGTGCGATTTTCCTAGTAAACCATCGTAAAAACACGGCAAAATCTATACAAGAAGGACTTTGCTGGCATGCCTTGGCAACCAGTTAATCATTTTCAATCAATTTAAATAATTTCCTGATTTTGTTTTTCGAAAAATTTCTTAGACGCTCCCTGTCAACCGAGATTTTTGAGAAATCGCACATTTTACATTTTGAGAATGCCTGCTCTCAGAAATCCTAGCTCTATCCAGAACTTTGGCGTCTTTCCCGTTGTGTGCTGTTTTCTTTTCTGGTTTTCTTTTTATGCGCTTTTTCTGCCCATTTCTTTCTATTCCCCAATTACGCAAAACCCGTCGAAACCCAATCCGCGCATTTCCATTTCCAAAAAACATCCAACACCAAAGGCATCGAGGATCGAAATTTGAGACCCCCGATGGAGGCCCCGACACCCCCCGGACCTGCGTGATCTATTCGGCGCCTTTTTTTGGGAAGAGGAAAGGGGCTCGAATTCTCCTATCTTCTCGTTTTTTTTGCCTGGATTCCGATTGTGTTGGGGCTAGACATCGAGCGGCGGCGGTTCAAACACTTATCTGGGAATTTTAGAGCCGTTTTGGCAACTTTTTAGAAGACCACCAGCGACGTTTCTGGAATGTGACGTTTTTCCCTGGGGGTTTCGGTTTCTGTCAATTGCAGTCGCGTGTGCCTGCTAAATCATGG
The DNA here is from genome assembly GCA_958295435.1 of Mesorhabditis spiculigera. Taxonomy (NCBI): domain Eukaryota; kingdom Metazoa; phylum Nematoda; class Chromadorea; order Rhabditida; family Rhabditidae; genus Mesorhabditis; species Mesorhabditis spiculigera. The sequence goes on along the minus strand of CATQJA010002698.1, from coordinate 551,391 downwards.
ACCGCGCTTTAAAGGGGCTAGCAAGCGTCTAAATCGACCCCAAGGTATGAATAAGTCTTGACAACTACACCACACGCCTGGTAATATGCGCTAATTTCAATTCAGTTCCAATTTTCCAGCAGGGTGCATTTCAGTTTTTGGTGCCAACTTGATTCCATTAAAGAGCCTGACAAGGAACGGCTATAGTTTACGGTATCCTGAATTTTTTAATGTAATTTAGCCGCGCCCGTAACGCGTAACGCAATAGTTCAGAGCGTACGTGTCCGATTTTTAAATTTTTTAAAAAAAAAAAACTCACTGTCAGTAGATTTTTTGGTAAACCCACAGATCCCCAAAATCCTTGGATTCTCCAGGGCAAACAACACAACACAAAACCCGCGTGGGGGCGTGTGGGCGCCCACCCCAAAGGGAAAAAAAAAAAAAAAAAAAAATTATAATTTTTTTCTCGCCCTCCACTCCCTTTGGGTGGGGGGGTGGGGGTCCCTTTTTTTTTCCCCCCTCTTTTTCCCGGGGGGGGGAGATTAAACCCCTATACACGACGGGCGTTTATAGGACCATTAAGCCAAGGAAACGGAGCTAAATTAGCATCTTAAGCACTTGGCCGCATTTGGCTCTACAACTCCATTTGGCTTTTATTTATAAAATGTAACTGGTTAGTTAGCTGCGACCGATCCGCAGCTTTTTCTTCCATTTTCTTGATTATTTTGCTTTCCAGCATTTCCGCTTTGGCTGTACCTTCTTCTTTCTTCTTGCTCTTCTTCCACCCCCACAACCACATCACATAAATTCTCCTCTCCAGCCATCCGTGGCTATCGTCCACGAAAATCGCTTCCTCCTCCTACCTCTTTCAATTTCCGTGGCCACCCCCCAGACTTGGCGCTCAATAAATTAGCCCTGAAAAAGGGGCCAAGAGATCGGGGAACGAGTTTTTGTTCCCCTTTGACCTCCTGGGGAACGCCTCCTCCGGATTTGCTTCTTCTAAAGGCTCTGCAAATTCCCTGGAGGGTCTAACCTTGCGACCGCAGGGTCCGGTTTTGAGTTTTGACACCTCGCTTTGGGAAGATTTTGAGGGTTGACACCGGGTCAAGGAGTCCAAAACGTTCAGACGGGGGTCAGAGCGCGATTTGAAAATCAGAAAGCTGCAGAAAAATAGGATAATCAATCCCGAAAAATCGCAGTTTCCTGATAGTAGTTTTTTGTAAGCTTTTTAGGCCCGTTTTACGATGGGTTTTTTCGGTATTGCGGTAGTTTGCGATTTGCGGTAATATAAAAACCTTATAAAGTTATTATAGTTCAGAAAGGTATATCCAGTTAAGCTCCAATGCAAAGCCGTCATCCACATTTTCATCAGTTGTGTTTTTGACGTACCTGCCTCGCTCTCTATCTCTCTCTCTCTCTCTCTCTCTCTCTCTCGTTCTCTCTCTCGCTCTTTCTCTCCCTCGCTCATCTCTTCTGTTACAGGTACGGTCCGAAACTCATAACGGCCTGAGGTCAAAGTAAAATCCGGAACCACCCGGAAATTTTATGCAACGAAACGTGCGTCTTTACCCGACTTCATCCTCGTGACCTCACCGTCACGAGTCCATCCGAACACTTCCGGTCTCAACGTTTTTTTAGCAGAGATCATATTTTGTTTTGTTTTCCGGTGCCGAAAATTCATGAAGTGAACGCGCGCACACCCTATCGGTCTCTGGAGGGACTTGTCAGGGGGGTTTGACGGGTTTTGGGTAGGATATGCGGAGGCTGAGGCTCAGCTGAATGCCCTGGGGGAGCTGGGAAGTGCCAACGATTCAGCTGGTTCTTGGCTTATCTAGCCTTAGATTAAACAAGATATTCTACCTTTTAACGGATTTTGAAACGGAGTAACCGGATTAACCGCATTTTCTCCTAATCTTTCTGTTATCTCGCTTTCTCTAGCCGTGTTCCTTTGACATTTTTAGAGCTTTTAGACCTGTACTTCTGCCGGCTGTAGTCACCCATTATCTTCTCCCTCTCCTCTCTCCCTCTCTCTTTCGCTCTCTCTCTCTCTCTCCCGCTCCGCCATTAGCCTTCCAAGTGCCTGAAACCGCTTCCCTTTTATTTTCGGCCTAAATCCGAGGCTCTTCTCGAATCCTCTCCCCCCTCTCCAGCCTAAGAATCGAACCCACCGACCATCGAAGCCATATACCCCACGGGAATACCCCAGCTTTTCCCCCAAACAACGCCATCAAACCCTGCTCTTGCGGCTCAAAGCACAGCTGCCTCTATTTTTTTTTGAGACTTAAAAGCCCTTTTCTTCTTCTATCCCCTGGAGTTAACTCCAACTTCACACCCACCCCACCCTGGTCTCCTGCTCGGATTGACCCCCCGGGGCTTCACATCCGTTCTCTCTGTCGGGCTTTCTCTTTCTCTCTCGCTCTCTCTCTCTCTCTCTCTCTCTCTCTCTTCATGTAAAGGCAAAGGGTCAGAAGACTATACGAACGCCTGCGGTTTTGACGAATGGGTGGGGCCGTTCGTTTGTCAAGGGGACTGGTTAAAAGTTGCCATCCCCGGGGGTAGATACTGCAGTTTTGCCCACTTGGAACATTCAGTTTTGCTCCGGTCCGGCCGGACAGTAGGTCAGTATTTTAATTTTTTATGAATTAGCGAGAGAATAGTCCCGATCAGACTCTAGGTTTGACCAAAACTGTAACCTTAAAGTTTTAAAAAGTGAAATTGTGTGTAAGGTAACGTTATTACTATCGGCACCTACTTCCCATGTCATATTGCCAAAAAACAAAAGGAATTGCGTCGGCCGGGAATCGAACCCGGGTCGCCCGCGTGGCAGGCGAGCATTCTACCACTGAACCACCGACGCTTGGGGACCTCGCTCGCCAAGGAGCGCTAAGAGGTATGGGTGCCAAATCCAGAGAGCCGAAACCGTAAGGCAGAGAGCGCAATGATGAACCCAATGAGAAAACCAGTTTTCTTCCGGGAAAACCCTTGCAGTAAGTTCTCATGGAGTACCTATATAGTCTATAGCGTAGGAGTAGGATATCAGGGAGTCAACCTAACAGTTCAAGTGTTAATTTACCCCTGTGATTTGAAAATTCTTATTTACCCGATTTTGGCACCTATTTAAGGTATTCAATAAATTGACAAGAGACAAAAAAAATTCTGTTGCGATTCGATCACTGTCTAAATCACAAACGATCACTTTCCTTGACCAGGTGTCGCCTAGTACATTTCCCTGATTTTATGACCGGCCGAGACAACTGCTGGCACTTTCATGGCCTCCTATTTGTCCATTCCCGATCATTTTTCCTGATTGACAAGTTTTGGTAGCTTTCTTTGTGTTTTCTATCTTTTTGCTGAATTCATCAAAATTTTCGGAAGCAAATTTTTCGTTTTTCAGAAAATGTCAGCACGAGCAGCGATGCGGGCCGTATCTCCGGCCCTTGACGAGGTTGTCGATATGGTGGAGCCTCTCGATACGATGCACAACAATCTTGCCCTCTCTTCGGCCACTTGCGGAATGGAGCACCAGGTACGGCCTCTGCTGGTTGCCTCTGCTAGCTGGCCCAGATTTTTATTTTTTCAGACTTTTAAGCGTTTTCGTAAAAAATCAGCTAGATAGGCCTAAAAAAATTCTAGTTTTTGAGGCTTTTGGTGCTTGGTTTTTAACGTGATCCAGGTTATTCTAAATACTGTCCCTCAACCGTACCTTTTGATTTCAGATCCAAACCGCCAACCGACCAGTCGTCCTCTGCGTCGCCCCTAAGAAATCCCAGGACCCCCAGCTCTGCGGTGACTGCAAACGGTTGCAGAACGTCTCCATCAAACCCAAGAAATAAGCAGATAAAGCCAGCCTTAAGCCAGCTTGAAGCCTCTGAAGCAGCCATCTTCTCATTCCGCCTCTCCAACCCAATACTTTCCTCAGGGTCTCCGATCAATTCCACAACCCATTTCCGATGCCATGGCAATAAGGATATTTTCGAGTTTTGCGTATTAATGGAAGCTGAAAAACGCTGAAATTTTGAGCCCGTAGTTTTGCTGGATTTTTGTAGTATGTAGCTTGCAAAAAAAACGTAATTTTAGCCACTAATGGGAGGCTGCCATAATTCCTCAAGTCAACATTTTTTGAGCAGCTCAGTTTTGTGACAGCGTCCCTTCAAGCGGTTACAAAACCTCCTATTAATGCGACTAATTTCGCAAAGCCACAAACTACCAAATGTTGCACAAAACTCTACACTATAATGCCCCTTTAGCGCCAAAATTCTATTTATTTTTCTACCGATTTTTTTCCTGTACGATACCCCTTGCCCCCCGCCTTTTGTACATAAACGTATTTGTCATTTCTGATATTTTCTCGCTACGATCACTTGATTGATCTTTAATTTAAAATTGAAGACGAAATGCTATGTAAATATCAAAATATTGACACATCCACCGGAAATGACCGAGAAATTGGCACCTAATCTATTCAAATTATGCATATTCTGACTACTTGATTCCATTTTCCGACCGTTTTCTTGGTAATATCGCTTCCCAACCCACTTTATCCCGATGTGACCCGTTTAACGAATACGGACGTCCCATTCGCTGGACCCGAATCGATCGATGATCGGGTCGGAAATAAGAAATTTTTGATTCCGACGGCTATTCGAATACGACGCGTACCCCATGTCCGTATGCGTAATCTGATTGATTCAAAGTATTGCTGCGAATAAAAAGTGAAATTATAAAAATACCGTATGCAAGGTAAGCTTTCAAAATACACAATTAAAAATCGAGCTGCTCGTAAAGCATTGTGGTGGCAAAGTACGTTTGGTATATTTGGTTAGAATCAGACGGTCAGATCAAGCGTGAATTTTGGAAAATTCGAGGAGATTTCAAAGGGCTAATTGAGGCAATGATCAACAGGATTTTTACATCACAAAACGAAAATCGGAATTGTTTTTGAAATTTGGAACCCGTATGAGGAGGTGGTGAACCGAAATATAAGTGGAGCAATTCGGAATATGAGGGGGGTGAATGAGCGGGGAGGAGTGTAGCTACAGTGGGGGACATGAAAAAGGGGGAAAAGAGCAATTTGAAAAATGGCTAATTATTCCAGGATTTAGCAGTAATAAACAGTAAGAAACTGGACGCTTCACGAGAAAATTACACGTCGGACGAGATGGGAGGCAGCGGCTGAAAACAAGAGTTTTCACAAATTTTGTTCCTTTTTCTGAACAAAATTTGATCCAGAACACGGTAGAAAACTGTATTTAACTCCACAAAAACGCAGTCAAGGGCGAGCTGGCAGAGAACCCTGAGGATTTGCTACCTCTCTTATTCAAAACCTATATTTCTAAAGTGTAAGGTGATATTTTATATAGCTTGAAGGGTCTGATGCTCATAGTCGACTGCTGTATCATGTCCATAACCCTTTCTAAAGGGTCCGGCAAGGCAACGCTGTGGATTTTGCGGCTGCCGCAACACGCATCGCGACACGCAACGCTACGCACGCTGTTGGCAATTTGATTGCGTAATCGGTTAAGGTCCATTCCCCCGTGGCCTAGCGTCCAATTACTCTTTTGTCTAGACAGTTTGTCGAAATTTCAATACGGTGATATTTCAATTTTCCAAATGTTTGAGATGAAGAAACAAGGCGAAAAAAGCATCGAAATTTCGACAAACGAATACTCCACCTAAACGTCCAAAATAAACTTCGAGAAAATAATTTCCGGCGAAAACAAAGTGGCTCCACCAGCGGCCCGGCAAAATCCATAGAGGTCAACATGGTCAATAATCCAAAGAAATGCCTTGCGTGCCCCTTTAAACATCGAAAGATTTTACAAATAAGGAAAAATACTGAAAAACATAGCGACAACCCACCTTCATGGCCTTCCTGGTTAACGTGCCGTTTCCATTCCCGTCGTTATTCAACTGTTCGTCCATCGACATCCGCCCCGTACTCGGCGGCGTCGGCGGCATCATGGGCGATTTTGGCGTACCAGATAGGCGAATTTTCGAGGCTGAAATATCAGTTTTAGGCGTTTTTAACCTTTAAAAATTAAATTCCAGCCTTTTTGGGTTAAACTAATAAGGGCCAATTTTTAACTGAGGATCCGAGGGGGTAGAGCTGGGTACAACTAATAGAAGAGAAATTATAATTCAAGCCAGATAATTACGAGGTTCCCGCCGGCGGGTCGGCCAGCTTCTTGTACCATGTGACCCTTTTCTGGGATTCTGAAGGGGAGATTTATATGAATTTTTGAGTTATAGGGACTGATTTTTGCAGAAAGTTAGACTTGACTTTTGTAAGGGTGAAAATTAAAATACACTTTTTCTGACTTACTATCGAGTGACGATTGGCTATTATGTCGCTTCTGCGGTGAGTTAATCGGGCTGTGGTTTTTGACGTAGCGCTTCAACTGCTCGACCTGGTCCGTCTTCATCACCCGATCGAACATTTCGGCTGGTTTCTCGGCTTGCCTAAAGGCATCGATAAATTTGGAACCTTTCACGTTTAAAAGTATCGTTTGTTAAAGCTCTAGTTTCTTTTGAAATTATGATAATTTAAGGTATCCTCCAAAATCGTGAAACTAACTTGATGACAACCCCGGAAAGCGAGCTAAAGCTCTTCCTGGGCCCCGAATTGAAGTACTTCTGGAAGCCCTTCTTCAGCGTGTTCGACCTGAAATTGGTGTTCATCTTCTGAGTAGTCCGCTGGCTATCGAAACTTAAGAACTTTCTAAACTTATTAAGCTCTAACTATTAATCTCTCGGCTTTCCAAATACCCGATTCGTCGGAAAAAGCTGAACGTTGAACTGGAAAGTTATAAAATGCGCTAAATTATTTCCGTTACCTCAGATCTAACTCTATTAAGAGCATCAGAAAAAACCAGGAATATCAAGGTTTTCATACCCGGCCGTAATTATCGACGACTGCGACGTGAATGAGCTGTTATTCGGGTCCTCGGCAAACAGCTGTGCCCCGAGGCTTGTCGAGCTCGGCTTCTTCTCCTTCTCACCCAGCCCCGGGTTTGGTAGAGGTTCGACGGCACAATTGTAGATTGAGGCACCGGCTGGTAGTCGGGTGGTCTAAAGCGATAAGTTTATCAGGTTTTATGCTTCTAACCATATCGTTTCATTCTTTATTTTTTTCGCATGCTCATTCTCATGCTCCTTTTTGATCCCGATAACGAATATGACCATCACATATATGCTAGGTTCTTAATTATCACGCGATGCCATCTTATAGCATATCGACTCTTTATCATCTCAATCATCTTCTCGATACTTGCTTGATTTCTTTCTTTCGCATTTTATCGTCTAAGTTTGATTCTTAATTAGCATCTGTGATTCCATTCCTTAATATCATCTGATTATCCACATAGTATCCTGGTTTTCCAGATTCATACACTTATAAAGCCACTTACCGTCTGCCCAAACTTCCGGTCAACATAGCCCTTGTGCTCCCGGAATCCCTCAATCAGGAAATTGTGAATATTCTTGTCCGCTTCGGCTCGAGTACCGTGCGCGTAGATGCAGTACTCCACAATGGATACCTGAAAAGTAAGTACATCATTTTATATCAGGTACCAGTTTATATAATTTTCTGTATCAGAAATCATCTGAATTCATCCGAAAGGCTTCATACCTGCTCAACAATCAGCTCTCTCAACTCGTCGCAAAGCCTCCGCTCGTCGTCGTCAATGATGGCAGCACAGGCATCGCTGAAGAATACCTAAAACACATTTTGGCCAGAGTAATCTCGCTGTTTTCACCTCGTAATTCTTCACTCCACCCATCACGGAGGCTTGAACGACGCCTTGGACGTCTCCGGCAAAGTTCCGAATGGAGAACAGGGGATTGTGAAGGACTTTTTGGGCCGATTCGATGAGGCGCTCGTTTTTGTTTTTCATGCCCTGAAAAGTAGAATTTTTAGGGGTTTTTTTTGCATTAGAAAATACAAAAAAAAGGAAACGGGGGATAATGGGGCACTCAAACTTTTTATATGAAAATTTTTAAATAAGCTTTTTCGGGCTGTAAAAAAGCCTCTTAGTATTTTTCGGTCCTCTATCGAATGGCATTTTCAAATATCGAAAATATTCAAAACGCCGAAAAACCCCCCGTTATCCTTTGTGCCCCCTGGATTTTGATCATTTTTTTTTTTCGAAAAAATTTTATTTACTTTTCCAATTATTCTCTTAGTATATTTTTCGACGCTCTATCGAATGGCAAAAATCCCTCAGTAATTGCAAATTTCATAATAATGCCCCCCGTTATTTTCCCCCCGTTATCCTATGTGTACCGAAAATACCATTAAATTAAAGTAACTAATTTTACGACTTTAATGTAACGAAACAGCTTGGGATTTCGAGAAAATTAGCACAATTTTAGCCCTTTTGTTAGAATTCTTTAAAAGACTTTCATTAAATTCGTTAATTTTAGTTAACTTCTAATTTAATGTTTTAGAACCATACCTGAACAGCCAGCGCTAGGGGTGAAATCTCTTCAGGAATCGGTTCAGCTTCAACATGCGAGAATCGCAACGCTGATGGCAGTGGCTCCTCAACATGGACGACCCTTCGTATCACCCATGTCCTCAGCATTTCATTATCCTCCAACTCGGTCCATTTCGTCTCCTTTTTCCCGTGGATCCGTATATATTCAAAGGATTGGATATTGTAGTTCCGGTAGTAATCCTTTATCGCCGGGTTGACGGCTTGGCCAATGGCCACGTCTCGAGGGATCGGGTCGACTTTGAAGATCTGAAAAAATGTAGGTAAATTCTTTCGGAGCTTTTCCAATATCGGGGGTAATTCTGCCCCTTGCAACCGGAAATGCCTAAAAATAGAAGCAAAACATTTTTATAGTATTTATCATAAAATTTGGTATTGTTTTTTATAAAATTAAAGTCATATTTCACATCGAAAAATACTTAGAAAATCTATGGAAAGTGTAAGCATCAAAACTCGCCGCGAACCGGTCCTTTATTTGTCGAAAAATCTATTTTCAGCGTTTTTTATAAAAATTTCGAAATGGTGGGGTGGTAAAAAGGCCAATCTTGCCCCCGATATTACCAAAGAATCATTCATGCTTCCAGCGGATTTTCCAACCTGTAAATGCCTTCCATTCCCGTTTTGCAAATGCGAACAATCATCCATGGTCGTGTACGTCTCCGGATTGCCGTACATCTGCTTCATGCGCTGCAAGAAATCCGGGTGCCGCTCGAGCTGGTCCGACCGGAACACGAATTTCTTGCCATTCAAAAATGGGGGATATCCATTTCCGTAGAAGGCGACGAGATAGAAGTAGAAAAAGGCTCGATTCTCTTTGCCGATCTTTTTGAAGAGATCGGCCTGGTGGATGAGGAGCTCGGCCATTTTGTCGTAGTCATAATCCATCGAGTAGTAGACTTCTTGGAGTTGGCGGAGCATTTCGATCGAGTTTTCCCACATGTCGCCTGGAAACGCGCATTTAGAAAAAGTTCTATTGGTGAAGATTTACAATAACCTGTCGATAATACTGTTTATAATTTTTAGAAAATTTTTAATGAGGTTAAAGCTATCGTAAACATTATTTACTACCAGCTGATTAAAGCCACTTCGGCTAATCATGGCCTCATGGGCCTCATGACTTTGGGGTATGCAAACTTATAATCGAAGAATGTATCGAACCGCTTCGCGACTGTAATCGGCTGGCCTTTGGGGCTACCCTCCATGTTTTACGCCACCACATTACACCTCTACCTTGACAATACCCAGCCACCTTCAGAACCTTCTCTGCCAACCCCGGCAAAAAGTTAAACTACCTACCCATACTAACTACCATCACTACTTAACTGACTAACTACATACCTTAACTACTTAGATGTCTTCCTCATCGCTTCAAATACCCCCATAGACGAAACCCCTTAAAAACAACTTCAATAACTTAGGTACCTCCCTAACCAAAATTCCTTAAAAACCACTTCTACCTTCCTGGTGGCTTCAGTACCCCATAGCCGAAACCCCTTAAAAACTACCAAAATACCTTCCTAATGGCTCAGATACCACATAGCCGAAATCCTTAAAAAACCACTTCATATCTCCTGAGGGCTTTAGGTACCCCCATGGCCGAAATCCCCTTAAAAAACGACTTCGATACCTGCCTGAGGGCTTTAGGTACCCCCCATAGCCGAAATCCCCTTAAAGACTACCAGAACGATGGAACGCGCACTGTCACCCGAGGGTGCTGCCCCCAAGAAGCGGGAGAGATGCGTCTTAGTGGTGCCCTACTGGGCAGCCCCTGGGGTTTGGGGCGTCTCTGACTCCCTTCCCACTTGCCCTGTGGTGTAGTGGCTAGCGGTCGGACTGTGGAGCGAACCATCGCGGGTTCGACTCCCGCCCGGTGCGCAACTTTCTTGCTCTCAACGGAATTTCATCGTTCTGACGGTCTTTAAAAAACGACTTCGATACCTGCCTGAGGGCTTTAGGTACCCCATAGCCGAAATCCCTAAAAACGACATCGATACCTGCCTGAGGGCTTTGGTACCCCCATAGCCGAAATCCCTAAAAAACTACCAAAATACCTTCCTAATGGCTCAGATACCCCATAGCCGAAATCCCCTTAAAAACGACTTCGATACCCGCCTGAGGGCTTTAGGTACCCCCATAGCCGAAATCCCCTTAAAAAACGACTTCGATACCTGCCTGAGGGCTTTAGGGTACCCCCATAGCCGAAATCCCCTTAAAAAACGACTTCGATACCTGCCTGAAGGCTTTAGGTACCCCCCATAGCCGAAATTCCCTTAAAAACGACTTCGATACCTGCCTGGGGCTTTGGTACCCCATAGCCGAAATCCTTAAAACGACTTCGATACCTGCCTGAGGGCTTTAGGTACCCCCCATAGCCGAAATCCCCTTAAAAAACGACTTCGATACCTGCCTGAGGGCTTTAGGTACCCCCCATAGCCGAAATCCCCTTAAAAAACGACTTCGATACCTTTCCTGATGGCTTCAGATACCCCCATAGCCAAAACCACCTTAAAAAACTACCAAAATACCTTCCTGAGGGCTTTAGATACCCCCCACAGCCGAAATCCCCTTCAAAAACTACGAAAATACCTTCCTTATGGCTTCAGATACCCCCATGGCTGAAATCCTTCAAAACTACCAAAATACCTTCCTGATGGCTTCAGATACCCCCCATGGCTGAAATCCCCTTCAAAAACTACTTAGATTCCATCCCGACACTTTAAATGATTTAAATACGAATTAACATAATTAAAACATATTAAAAAGTATTAAAGTAACTCAAAAAGGCTCTGGGTGCGGGAAGGGCCTTGGGGAAGGGGGCGAAGAGGTGGGCGTGGCTCCGGGAGAGGCCTGTTTTATTAAGGCGCCACTTTCAAGTTAATTATTTTTATTTAAACAAAACTTTTTCATAATTTTTTGATCATTTAAGGGGTTTCTGACTACGCTCTATCCAAATCCGAAGAGACCTAAGCTCTACCCCCTTTCCCCTTCGAGTTATAGTTGGCTTCTGACAGACAGACGGACAGACGGACAGACACCACTACTGAATTCTTATAGTTGATCAAGAAAATTCCCGAAATCTGGATTTGAGCATCTTCTAGACACGTAATGAAGATAATTTTAAGGCTATTAGACATTTGAAAATTCATGTTAAATAATTTAAAAAAATCTCGTAAGTTAATACCCACCTCTCGAAAACAAATCGGCAATATTCAACGACAAGTTTTCCTTCAACTGCCGCTCCGTAGCGCAATGCCGATTCAGCGAGTTCTTCACCAAAAATCCAGGCACCTCCGCCTCGGTCCATTTCAGCTTCTCGGCATGCATCAACAGCGTATTAGCCGCCTCGATATCATTCCCATATTGGGAATGGAGCTCGTATAGCTTGTACACATATGCAATGTGCAGATCGGCCAGTCCGAGCGAGTTGTAGAACTTCATCAGCTGCACGGTGCGGCTCATCTCGATTTCGATACAGTCGGAGGCGTCCTTGGCATCACGGTATTCGAAGAGGTGGCCGAGGAGACGGCGGATACGGTCGATGAAGGCTTCGACTTCTGTGCGCCAGATTCGGTCTTCTTCCGACAAGGCAGGCAAGTTTTCAGTGATTCTGAAAATTTATCGTTTTAATGTCGTTAAAAGATGTTTTCCTTCTTGTATTTAAATTTCTTCCTAAAAATGAAACCAAAACTATTCACGATCCGCTGTTCTAAACGTTAAAAGTTTAATTACACACAATTAGTTAAAATCTAGGTTTTCGCCATTCATAAAATACTAAAGAACGTTCAAAATACGCCGTCTTTATAGTTAAAAACCCAGTTAATAACACTTGACTATAAATCAACTTTTTTGCTCATACATAAAAACACATAAAATATTCAAAGTAGGCCGCTATAGTCGTAACAACTGTAGTGCGAAAAACTGACATTTCTACAACGCGTTTTTAATTTTTTAACCATTTCCCACCCTTAATTAAGTTAGGAATGAATGAATAACTCCTGTTTAAAGTTTTCGTAGCTGTATTATGAGTATTAATACATTTTTCAACTTTTCCGATACCCACTTGCAATGGCTCATCATCGATTTCACCAAATCATTTCGGAAAGACCGGGTCCCGTGCCCTTTCATCACCAGCCGATCGAGTTGGGCCACGAATTCATCGGAAAACTGTAATTTTGGGGGTGTTCGCGACAAAATCGTATTTTCTTACCTTCTTGATACCTTCACTTCCCTTCAACGCATGCTCACACTCCAACATATCCACGAAAATGACGATCATCGTTTCCCTGATCTCCTCATCGGGGATCAGGGCCACTTGCAGGAATGAGCCGATCAATCGGTGGGTGTATTTTTGGACTTTGTGCACCACTAAAAGGGTTGAAATTTGTTATATCGGTGTTTTGTACCATCAAAAAGTAGCTTTTAAAACTTTTTCTAGCGAGGAAACTTACTATTAATCGGGGTCCACATGCTTCTAATCTCATTTGTGGCTTGGCGCTGTAGATGGGCGGCTTGTTCATCTTCTCTGCTCGGTTCTCCGTTTCGATTGACCGTGATTTGGTTGATGAAGCAGACGACCGTCAATAAGTAGCCTTGCGCAAGCTGAAATAGTTTTTCTGATTCCTAAATTAGCTTAATTTTAAGTTTAAAAACGAAACTATGATTTTAAAGTTGAAAGCTATAAGAAACTAAGTTAATCAACGATATATGACTTCAGAATTTTGTTTGAGTATCGAAAATAAACTAGGAAACTGTGAACTAACGTGCAAAACTATGAAATAAAGCTCCTGGAGCTCCAACTTACATCGTAAAACTCGGTAGAAACACTTTCGCCGGGGAAGAAGCGGCTTATGGCGGAATGGATCAGCCGTAGCGCTTTGTGAACGACACTAAAACAAGCTTCGGATTCAATTAATCGTTTTAAACTCACCGATTCTGCGCCAACGTCATCTGGGCCCATGTCTGTGGATACGGGCTTTTCCCCAGACAATCGCGCAGCATTTGCAGAAGCTCCAGAATAACGTCCATTCGATCCTGATTGAATCGCCGCGTCGCCAAAAAGTTTAAGAAAATTGTGTCCGAGATCCGGTTGAAAATGGCGAGAATCACGGCGAAGAGCAGGCCTCTGCCTTCCGAGATTTCGAGCTGAAAATTGGCGTTTTAAAGATTTGTTTTTAAACTAGATATAAAACTAGACAAGCTAGTTAACTAAGTTAAAACTATTATTTTAAAATAATACTTACATCAGCTGCTCGATACTGCGAAATCAGATACAATGATCGAATCAGGGGCCGACTGCAGTATTCCAGAATTAGCGCCAGCTCGTCGGCGTAGCCTTCTTGGAAGCCAGTAAGTGGCCATAGTCGATCAAGCATCGTTCCTAAAATATTTTTTAGATAAATTAAAATACAAATTTATATTTATTAATTAATCCTAAAAAAAAATATTTTGTGTTTTAAATAAAGGGAGAGGAAAAATTATTTTATAAAATTAATTTTAAGGAAATTGGATAGGGGAATCCGGAGAAATTGAAAAAAAACGAAGTATTAATATACGGCTTAAACCTTAGTTTACTACATAGTTTGCTTTTAATTAGAGAACCAAGTGATAGCTTTCTATCTTTATCTCCTTTTTGCAACATACCCAAAATTCTGCCCGCCGCAATTGCCGACTTTGCCGTTTCTCTGCTCTCAATTTCCTCATGGTCCAGCCACGATAAAAGCTGCGCGATGCACACCTTGAAGAGCTTGGAGCGCGAATTTGTGTCCTAAATTTTATGTCTCGATTTTTCTCAATTTTTGTTACCAAGAACAAATCGCTCTCCACGATTTTCCCGATAAATTGCAGCCGCTCTTGCTCGACAATTTTCGGCCCAAACGCGTTGATGATGTGCACGACGCGATGGCTAAAAAGGAGCTTGTTTTGTCGATTTGTTTGGAACTTACGTCAAGAGCGTAGAGTCAAAAACTTGGGCTAGATGTGGAATGGCTGAAGGGAGATGTCGAAGAGCTGTATTTTGCATCGGCATTCTTTCTCCCTCTTCTGACATCAAAAGCACGAAAGAACCGAGCATTGCGTCGACCATTTCGGAAAATCCGGGCATGGGGTCGCGCATTCTAAAGCAATCTGATTTATAAACGTTTGAACTACATATTTCCAACTTTCCATGAAAATCCATGAAAATTAAGCATAAAGCTATAAGAAAAGTTTAAAGGGGCAAAAAAATTGGCGGTTATCTAGCTAGCGAACCATAAAAATGCATCTAAATTCTGCATTGGGTCGCGAATGCTAAACATTCCTATTTAGAAACCTTTTACTGACTTTTATCCACTTTTAAGACCTTGGAAGCTAAGCGCAAAGCTCTCAGAAACGATCGAAAAGGCAAAAATTGGCGATTTTTAGCGAAACGGCGCAAAAAAGTGCAAAACCTCAATTTTTAACCTGATCATCTTGGTATCAAGCTTTGACAGCCTGTTCATACTAAATTTAGTGGTTTTTCCATTAAATTACGAAATTACCTATCCGCCAACAGCTTGCTGTTGACAATCAACTGCGCGAGCGTCCCCAACAGCTTCAGCGTGCTCATCGTCTTGTCATTTTTCGTGGTGTCCTTCGAGCTCAGATAGTGGTTGATGCAGTTTATCAATTTCCTGAAAACCTTGATTTTTTTAGATATGTTTTCACTTACGGCGCCACGGTCTGGAATCTAAACTTCGAGATGTAGGTGGCTAGATGCCGTGAAGTCGCGGGATTCCTCGGGTCTTCAGCCAGCTTCAAAACGGCCACCAGCGCGTCAAAAATCCGCAATTCGAGCGCATCTTTGGCTTTTAGCATCTAAATAGTTATTTATGTAGTAGAGAAGAGTTTTTACCTCAAAAAGCGTGTCCAGCAGCTTTTCCAAATTCTTCATAAGCTCGATTTCGAGCTCTGGTATCCGTTCGGCAGCTCTTTTTGCCAGAGAAACGAGCGAATTTTCCAAAATGTTTTGTTGAACGACTCTAAAAAGGTTTTATATATTTTAGGCCTTTTAAAGTCTGAAATATAGTTTATCTTCACTTACTCCCATCGCAAAATATTCAGCAAATCCACATTGTGCGTATAAATATTCGAACAAGCCTGGGTCCTGACCAGCAGTTGACCCTTTTCCATCAGTGAGAAGAGATTATTTTGCGGGGGTTTTGCTAAAAAATGATTAAATTTACGCTAGAACTTTGCTTATGAAAAACCCAAGCTTTGAAAGATTTTCCTTACTTGAAGCCCCCAAATGAGAGCGCATTTCCGGAAACGATAGATAGGTTACATTTTGTTCAGTGTAGCCTTGGGATTCGACCTGAAATTTTGGGATTAATTCTGCTTTTACTTGTTTTTTTTACCTTGTAAACTAACAAATCGTGCTCGCCGTCTTGCACCAAGATCGAGTGCTCCAAAAGCTTGAGGTAAGCTATGGCCACCGGGCCTTTTTCGGCCTTATTTTTGTCGTAGGGCCTTCGCGAATAGAAAACGAATTTGACGTGTAAATCCTCGCTAACGCCTTCTGGTAGTCGGATCTAAAGAATAAGGATCATAAACAGTTTTTGAGTAATTTTTAGGCCCCTAGATGACCGTTATACTTACCTTTATCGTTTCCATATACTTCGGCTTTTCGTCGTGCAGAAAAACGATAGATTGATGAGAGCTGCTTCTCGTGTCTTCCGACTCGATGAAAAGAAAGCTCTAAATACAGGTTTTTAACTTTTTGTCGCAGTTTCTTAGCTTACCCTCTCCAACGGCGCTCCATCGGGCTTCAAAAGTGACACCCGGCATTCGATATTCTTGTCCGTAAACCTCCCATAAATCTCGGCAGAATCGAGCGTAAGATAGAAGTCGCTGCGCAGTTTTTCTATATAGATTTTTGCTTCTAAAAGTCGTCTAATCTCCTTACCGCTCAACGTAGCCATCGAGAGATCAGTCCTCAACACGCTGACCGGCACGCTTCTCGAGAAAACGTGCGGATACTTTGAGTTTAGGCTTTCGGAAAGACCGTTGAGTTTTTGGAGGGTGACCATCTAAATTATATGCCCTTCAGAGTTCTTTCTTTCACTTACAGCTTTACAATCCTCATCCGCTTTCATGATATTTGACAGCTTGACCTCAAACTTCTCGCAAACGGCTAGATTTTTCAGGGTGGCAGGTAGAGCGTCATCACTAAAAATCATAAATTTTCCTTTTTTTAGCTTACCGGTTATAAAATACGACTTTCTCAATCTCATCATTGCGCTCAAAAACTGGGCGCAAATCCATCACATCGAAAGCTGTCATTTGTCGGCAAAAATGTTGCGGATCCGGGACTTTCTAGAAAAGTAAATAGTAAAACTTACCATTCAAGCAAAGACTTACCTTCATCGTTCCCGAGCCTTCAATTGGAGCATTTCGGATTACTCTTCCCAGTAGAACCAGCTTTCTCGCGGTATCCTTTTCGCAAAGGTCGCAGAAAAGCGCCCGCGAGCCGTGCTCCGTCAATTTTTGCGTCTCGGCGCTCCATTTGAAGGAAAAGGGCTCTCTAAATCGAAATATAAACATTCTGTGTCGCAACTTACGTCAAATAAATCCCGCTCGTCAAATCGTAAATTTGATAGATGAACACGCAATCGTATTTGTCCTTTATCGTCACCGAGCCCACTTCAAAAAGTATCGAAAATATGCCGCTGTCGTTGTTGTTTTCGTTCTAAAAATCATTTGGTTCGAACTTATTGTTTTTCCTTACCGGATCCACCGACATTTTCAACTGCGCTTTCTTGTGCTCTTCATACAATTCCAACATTGACATATTTTCCACATTACTTGGCTGCCCGTTTGGCTTTCGAATCGACACGTTCAGGGACAGGAGCCTAAAAATCCAATCTTCTTCGTCAATTTCTCCGTTTTAACTTACATATTCACGCGATCAATCGTTGCGGCCGTTGTTGTGGTGAGCTGGGCAATTTCCTCAGACGGCACGCCACCGGAAAGCAGTTTCTTACGCGTCAAAAGCAACTCGTCGATCGTGTTCAGCACCTCGTCCATCCAGTGGAGTTCCGTGTTTTTGGAATACAGATCCTGAAAAGAGAATGACGCCGTTTTCGACGCTTGCTACAATACTTACTTTGATTCTATCCCACCATTCCTGCAAAACCACTTCGATCTCAGCAGCTAGCGGAATTCCTTCAGAAGGTGCATCGACTGATGCTTCCATGTCGCCATTCAACCCGTTTACAATGCTGGATAGCCGGAGCTTGGCTTTCAGCTCCCGTACCGCGGCTTCGGGAAATAAGCCTGGGTTCGATGGGGCGTCAAGTTTATACCCGTAGCACCACCCTAAAGAAATTTTGGTTTGCATGCTTTTTGATTTTCAAAGCAGCACTGATTTTCACAGTGATAATTAACTTGTAAACCCACCATCTTTTGATGCGGTTACGCACAACCGATCTCCGACGTAGATTTGTAATACGCCGACGGGTCCCGCGCATTCCTCACCGCCCAAGTGGTTGGCAACCGCTGAAAGAGACAGTTTTGAGCTTCGTTTTCTTCCCTTTTCATCTTTCTTCGTTTCTTTCAAACTCAGGAATTCCACTAGCTTCGCAACCTAGTTACAACAAAATCCCGATTCTCTCATAAAAATCATCCTTTGTGAAAGACGCGCGGCGCAGTCAATTTCGCAAAGTATCATTTTAATCGGGAAAAGTAATACGCGGTCGGAAAGCACTCTACTATCTCCATCACAGTCCTAAATCTTACCCAAAACAAAACGCTTCTTCGCCGCCGTCATCCCGTTTACAACATCGAGTCGGGCGGCAAGACTAAACCGGCATTCTCTCGCCCACTACCACCAATTTCCACACACAAAACACCAGAGAATCGTTAGAAGTACGAGGGGTCCATTGTCACGACACGTTACACACGACAACACTTGTTTCACAGCGGTTTCGAGTAAATCTTTATCTATGAAGGAACCTCGTGGAATTACATTTTCGAAAAGAAATGACATTCACAATAAGCTTAAAACTACAAATAAAATCGGCTATATGAGGTGGGGAAAACAATCGGTCGGGCTTAGAAGGCGTGCGGGTCCGCGGGCTTGAGCGCCTTCGCCTGCTTTCGGGTCTCCTTCGAGACGTAGTCGGCGGGCACCTGGAAATGAAAAATATAGAAATGAAGAGGCGGGCATAAGTTTTTTGATGGAAGGAATTTCAAAAGGTGTGGCCTATTTTCAGGAATGAAAACATTTTAAAAAGCCCGGCAAAATAGTCAATAACCCTTGCGTAACAACAGCCAATATAGCGGCCCGCAAGTTTCCAAAGGGGTCGGTGCTGCTTGTTTTCTGAGTCAGCCCGATGCGTCATACAACAACGGAGAGAGAGAAAATTGACGGAAAGTTTCCCCAAGCGGGTCAATTTTGAAGTAAGCCTAATTCCACTGCTGCTGTTCCAGAAACAAGGGTTTTTACGTGAAGTCTCAGAGTTTCTAAACCGGAAATAGCTATGATAATACTGACCAAATATCCGACGGCGTTCCTGCGGCCAATCATCTCACCAACGAAGAACACAAAGACGATCTCGAGGGCAACGGCAGAGTAGGCGAGGAATTCCTGAAAGAAATACAAATAAATTGCTCAAAATCCAATAACAACGCTCGCGGAACTCAAAAATATACATCTTGATTCATATAAAGATGAAGCGTGGTTTTTCAAGTCAAAAAGGCTGCTACAAGCCCAGAAGCCGCCCGGAAACTAAAACTCACACGAACGGAGAGCTGCTTGTAGGCGCCGGACTGGATGGCGTTGGCGAACTTGGCGAAATCGGCCTTGATGGCGGGCAGATCGGCGGCCGATGGCGGGGCCAGCTCCTTCTTGGCGACTCCCTAAAACGAAAGATATAAGCTTTACAACGAAAAAAATTAAAGCAGAAATGTGGACAAGAAAGTCCCACCAATTTTACAAAATAACAAACCTTGAGGAGCTCCCAGCGTCGCGGGAACTGGTTGGCCTGGTGGCGGTAGAGAACGCCGAGCAGGTTGGCCTGCTTCTCGAAGAAGCCAATCTTGCGTGCCGCCATGATTACCCCTGGAAAGAAAAGTGTTGGTAACGAAGAAAGATCAATTGAATAAAAAACGGGAAAATAAGAAAACGAGCCAAAAAAGGTGGTTTCAAGGAAAAGCGCGCTGGCAAGAAGTGGCAAGAATGAGCGGCGAAGGTAAGAAAAGTTTTCAGTGGAAGGATTCATTGTAAAAATTCTAATTTCCGTTTTAAACTTGAAAATTACGCACTGAAAGAATTATTCCTTTGCCGAGAGCTACGAAGGGCTACGCTGAACCTGAGACGGGCGGTGCAGAGACTGAAACAGGGAAAGGCGCACGAAAGAGGGGCGTTCAAACGACAAGAGAGTCCAACGAGGAAAAGACAGAGAAATGCTTGAAAGCAAGAAAACAAAAGAAAAAGAAATCGAAAGTAGAAAATGAAAAATGATGGAAAATGCGAAACATTCTGGAAAAGAAATTTTGAAAATTTGGAAAACTTTGTTCCGCAGACAACACATTACGCTCTCCGTAGATAGGTGCATTGTGTACAGTGGCCCTGCATTTTCCAAAAATCTCAAAGGTGAATCGAAAGATAAAAATATTGCTAAAATATAAAAAATTATAGTTTTTAAAGTTGTAAACTTCATTGGCTGACGTCATGACACCGGCCGTCTGGTTTAAGTATAGCTCTCGAAAATTTATGGGGATAGAAAACGTAGTTTTGTAAATTGTCCAAGCATATTCATTCCCAGGCTTCATCTCCTAGTCTCTCGCCGATTTGTCGTTTAGCTAGACGGGAAGATTTGGGCCCGATTAGCAGTCCTTTAGCCTCCCGAAATCAAGCAATTAGGGGCCCGAGTTGTCAGAACGCCAGATGGCTGGTTCGGCTCGGCGCATGGCCAGCTTTTTGTTTTTATTGCTGGTTCTACGCTTAATAGATACAGCAGAAGTTTCAGTACGCATTGGTAGGGCCTAGGAATTATCTAGAAAGACGTTTAGGCGCAATTCTCTCCGACCAGGATGAGGCTCACATCGAGAAGGCGCTCACCCAGCTGGCTAGGGTCTTCAATAAACGCGAAATCCCTGAATTTTCGGATTATTCTATTGGTCAGATGAGCGTGCTACTGGTCCCTATTAGCGATGTGGAGGTTTTGAGAACAGAATGTAGGGTATTTATAGAAATCGATTATTTTGACGTATTTACGGGTTTCTGTAGGGCAGATAAATGTATTTTTACCAGTTAAAAACCTAGCCTGATGTTTAAATTATAGCGAAAGAGATATTTTCAGTCGATCGTCTCTATGCCGCCGGTCTGGACGTGATCATCGGCCCGGCTGATCCGTGGTTGAGCATGGTTCTGGAGGGGCTTTGCGCTGAGCGGAAGATGTTTTACATCAGAAGGGCACCGCATTGCGATTTTGTGCAACCGACGGCCAATACAACGTTTCCTTTGACAGGTAGAGAGATACTCTAATGCCAGAACATTTGATAAACCTGATAAAACGAGTTTGTCTACTTTATGGTACATTAGAAGGCGCTAAATTCGCTTTTAGATTCCTTCGATAATGAGCTTCTCACTCTTTTGTTGGAAAAATGGAAATGGACCCAATATACCGTCATTTTCTCGCCGGATACACGTAACTAATTTTATATTTCCAAAAATAGGGTAACGCAGCGCCTTGCCACCTCCATGAAATCATCCACACCCGCCCTAATGTTTTCCCCGACTTCCTTGAAATCAAGGAAAACACCCAGGAAGAATTTATGATGGCCGCCAATAAGCTGAGGGACCTTTGCGATCGGTAGGTAAAAAAAAAGAAATTTTAGATATTTTTTGTCTAGAAAATCCTGCTGGAACCAAGTGAATCGGGTGCTCATTCTTATGGACGCGCGGGATTCGCTCGAGTTTTTGGATATGAGCTTGAAGCTCGGGTTGATAAATTCGATCAATTGGTTTTTGCTGTTTTCCTTGGTAAATTATTACAATACTTGCTGTCAGTTAAAAATTATCAACTACAGGATAGCCTTTACGATCATATGGAGCCGTATTCACACAATAAAATGAGAATTTCCTTGGTGATGCCAAGAAATTTACTGGCAGGTGATGATCATCGATTAAAGCTGTATTTATGCTTATTAAAAAAAAAAAAGCTCAATTTAAAGATGTTTAGGCAAGAATAAAACTGGCCTTTCCTCATCCGGAACTTCTGTACTGGAAGAAGCCTATCAGGATTGGAAAACATCATATCCGCTTCACCTAAAAACCCCTCGAAGGGATTTTACTCTTGCGCTAGAAAGCCTAATTTATGCTTGTAAAGTTACGAAGGAGCGAAAAACCAAAGAAAATTCTACCGCCCTTAATTTGCCCGTCAACGCCTCAATAATCGAAATTTGGGAGCTCGGCATTCATGGATTGCCGATACATGTAAGTTCGCGCGTTCAGACGCCCTAAAATTGCTCTAAAATGGAGACTACACCCTGGGACCTTGGTTTCCGGAATCAGCGACCCGAAAACTATCTCTATTCCAAAAAGCAAAAATTTTGACCCCTGAGTGACTCGAACACCCAACCTTTCGATCTGGAGTCGAACGCGCTACCATTGCGCCAAGGAGTCACGGGGATCGGGGCAGAGGGGAGGCCTTTCCCCCAGTAGGGCTGCCCGCAATATTGGAAATTGAACCGGGGTGCGGCCATAAAATGGGCATGACAATGACAATTCGTTGTGGTCAGAGGTATTTGAGCACTTTTCATACTTTCCGATCACATTTAATAAGGATTGACTATTTAATAATTTTATAAGGATAAGGTTTAAAATAATAGTTTTGTAAAATAATGTGCAAGGCAGGTTTTCAACCGGAATCTGGGATCGAACCCGAGTCTAGAATCTCAAGGTAATTTCGAGTCTTTTTGTAAAAAACTGGCAGTTTTTAAAAGGTATTTCTTTGTAAAAGCAGAATACACCATTTAAAGTACTTTATAGCCCATTTTAGACTGGAACTTGGAATGGCACCCAACGAAAACTTCAGATGCAAGCCAATTCCATACCCTATACCCATGAACATGCGATCCAACAATTAAAATCGGTAATTATTGATTTTTAACTGTTTTGATGGCTAAAAATTCATTAGATGCGAGTTCTAAAGGTGACTACCATAGCTGAAAAACCATACGTCATGGAAAAAGTACTTCCAAGCGGAGAGGTGGTTTACGTTGGTGAGTTTCTATAACTAAAAAAAGTTAACCAAAGAACTTCTAGGCTTCTGCGTTGACCTATTAAAGCGTTTGGCGGCAAATCTGAACTTTGAGTTCGAGTTGAGCGTGGTGGCTGATGGAAAATATGGAGAACCATCGAAGCAAAATGCGTCACATTGGGATGGGATGATTGGGGAGATATTGTCAGGGGTAGTGTTTTGTATTGAATAACTTTAATAGTTATTAAATACGGTAATATATTGCTTTTTTAGGAAGCAGACATGGCCGTGGCGCCGATAACCGTTACAGCATTGAGATTGGAGGTATTCTCTGCTTTACAAACCAAATTTTCCCGGTAACACAACGAAAGATCGGGATTTGTACGTCAAAACTTCTAGAACCTTCTGAAAAAAACGCTATAAACGCTTAATTTAGGTCGTCGACTTCACTGACCCATTCCTGCAGCTCGGAATTTCGATGTTGATGCGCAAGCCGGATCAGAAAATGAGCGCTCCGATTACGTCATTTTTATTGCCGTTGACTTCTAGGTATGTAACCTCGTAAATCCATGAATAAAATGGTAACAAGATAGAAAAAGGGTATAATTCCCGATTGTTTAAGGAGAAAATAGAAAGCCATTTTTAGAGCCTGGTCCATCGCCCTGGTCGCCGGCCTCCTCACTACCATGATTCTGACTTTTGTCAGCAATGTCACCGGCGAGGAGAAGAATGAGCACGGCTTCTCTCTTACTGTATTTCAGAAAAAAATAATTTTTACGGACTAAATTTTAGAACGCTGTTTGGTTCCTTGCTTGTATTCTTTTACGAGCTTCATCGGGGTATGGATGCGCGACGTTTGCCTCGAAGATCGTTAGCACGGTAAACCACGATATAACCTTTCCATGCTTTTTAAAATTGAACTTGTATTAAATCGGCGTCTATTAAACTTTTTTTTTGTATTAAATAACCAAATTTTAGAGCTTATTTAGACCTGGTGGCTCTTCACGCTCGTCCTCATCGCCCAGTATACCGCTAATTTTGCGGCCGTTCTAACGGTAGAACGCAAAAGTATGCCGTTTAACGTAAGTATCTATCGCAACGAACTTTTTGTATACCTTTTAGTCCTTCGAGGACCTGAGCAATCAATCGGAATATACATTTGGAGCGATTTTTGGCGGATCTACGGCCCAATTTTTCAAATATTCGCGGATCGAAACCTTTGAGAAAATCTGGCAGAAAATGGCGGCAAACGGGAATGCTAGTTTTGTGCAGAAAAATGATGAGGGTGTGAATAGGACGTTGGAGCAAAAGTAAGGATCATACCTTGCTCTCGCTCTCTCTCTCTCTCTCTCTCTCTCTTTCTCTCTCTTTCTCTCTCTCTCTCTCGCTCTCGCTCTCTCTCTCTCAAAAACTCGAATTCAGATACGTTTTTCTGATGGAATCCACCTCCCTGGAATACCGAGTAGCTCAGAATTGTAATCTCACAAAAGTTGGCAATGTTGTGCTCGGCTCAAATGGGTATAGCATCGCATTACCTAAAGGTATACAAAGATTTTTGTTGATTCGAAACGTATTAGGTTCCAAATGGCGTGAAAAATTAACCCGTCAAATTCTGGATTTCAACGAAAAGGGGATAATCATGATGCTGAAGAAGAAGTGGTGGGCGACGACCGATGAAAAGTAAGAAAAGCATTTTGTAATTTTTATACGACCGATTACTTTGAGCGGCAAGTCGTTTTATAACGCCATTTAATGCGGTATTCACAACCCGAAAATTTTTAATTTTTATTTTTATTTTTAAACTTAATTTTTAGCAAATGCGAAGAAGGCAGTCAGATGGTTGGACAGCCGCTAGGCTTGGATCATATGGGAGGTATTTCAATAGCTCGACTACTGCACAAAAATGCTAATTTTTCAGGGCTATTCTTACTGCTCTTCCTCGGTCTCCTCGCCGGCCTTCTAGTGGCCATCGTTGAAAAAGCGTTGTATAGATTCTACTTTTCGACCGGCACCCTGGAAGACGCGTAGGGAAAATACAAAAAAAAAATTAGTTTCAAGGCTTTGAATAAATATTTTTATTTTTTCTACAAGGTTAAAGGGGCTGGGAAGCACAGCAAACGACCTCTCCGTTGACTAGGTCTCGACAGCTATGCAGTTCAGGCCAAAAACGTTTTTTCCAATGATTTTGTTGCTAAAATTGTTGGTTTCTGTTTTGATATGCTGACAAACATCTGAATTTCGGGCATCCGTCCAGTTTTCGAGACCTAGTGGCCATAGGGGGTCGATCATGGTAACTTGCTTACCCGTTTTAATACTATGTCGATGTTCAATTTTGGTACAGGGGCTCCACAAATATTTCCTAAGTGTTATTTGCTAGTTACCCCGTCGAAAATTTTGACTACTAATGGGTCTTCTAACGCTAATCCAAAAATTCTCAAAACCGAACGACGTCCTGGTATTGCATAACGTCATCGTGTCTTCCCTGAGGACGCTAAGACGCTAAAAACAGCCCGGAACCCCTCATTCCACCCACTCTTTTTTCCGAAGCTGTTGACACCCCTACACCCAGTTCTCATCGCCGTCCCTGTGACACCTCTTCCGTGTCAGATGTCGCCCAATGAGGGCATTCCTAATTTCTCAAAAAGCAGAACCATCAACCGGTAGAGACAGAGAGAGGGAGAGAGAGAGAGAGAGAGAGAAAGGGAGAGAGAGACCAAAGCACGATTAGAAACCCAGAGAAGCGATAACAATGCACTCCATCAAAGCTACCCGGCCGGCCGATTTCTCCATTTTTCCAATTCCAAATTCTGGCGGTGACATGACGCTAATTTAGAGGGGTTGCAAAAAGGGGGAGCAAGACCTTCACAAGCATCTACCCCTTCCAAGACTATCATCACCACCTACACACTACTGACGAATGGCGTTGGACAGCTTCAAGTTCATTTGGAGGTTTCAGCCCAGGGTGTAGCTGCAGATATTCAATTAGAGATCTTGCAAAAAATTTGGGGACTGTCTCGCCTTCTCTTTCCATAGATCTCTCGCTCTCGAGTTCTCTCTTTCTCTCCTCTCTCTCCACTCTCCCTCTCTCTCTCTCTCTCTCTCTCTTTCTCTCTTCTTCTCGTGCTCTCTCTCTCTCTCTCTCGCTCTCTCTGCCTGTCTCTATCTCTCTCCCTCCCTGCCTCTCTCCATCGCTTTCTTTGGACCTATATGGCCCAAAAAACCCAGCAAACAGTAATCTTTGACAGTGCGTGTCGTCTCGTCTTCTCTTCTCAGGCCCTTCAAAGGGCTCAGGAAGGGCTGAAACTGACTTCTTAGATCCACTAGGTGTCTGCACCTACGCGTAACTCCAAAGCACGCATTCAAAACGTAAGGAAAATGTTGGAATTCGAATGCGAACACGTGTTTTGGCGTGTCGAGTGGTTGTCGACCCAGTCGAAAGAAGGGATCGAATTTATTGCTTCCTAGTTTTTTTAAAAACTGCTTTTTTAGCAATTGAATATAGAGAGATTTAGTTCAGATTGTTAATTTAGTTCATAATTGAACAAGGTGAGAAAATATTAGAGAAAACTAGAATCCAAAAGTGCAAAATTCAACCTCAAAGTGCACTGAATTGGATTTTCCGATCTTTAATGCGAAAAAAATAGAATTTTTTGCAGTTCGCATTGTCGATCTTGGCCATGATGAACTCATCATTTTTTTGCATTCTCAAATTCAATTCTTGAATTCCATCCCCGGGGGTTGTTTGTCGCTTCTCAGATTCCTCCTTCCCGACGTCTCCAAGCTACCGTAACCCTTTCCTCTCTCGATTCCATGACCCCAACTCCCGAGATTTCGCCTATTGAATGTCCCCTCCTCTTGCCCGAACGACAACGATATAACTGGCTTGGTTGGCTGAGGCTCGACACAGGGAAAAGCCTCCTCCAAAAAAGAGAGGGCCATGTTTTGGGGGTCCTTCCTTCCTCCCCGCTTCCCCTTTTTCGTCTCTCTAGGGCCATAGCTGGGGACCCAGTGGAAAAGACGAGAAATGGGCCAAATGGAGCCCTCTCACTTGATTGGGCCCCCCACACATGCAGTGCCCCCCGACAACCCTCGGCTGGAGCGGGGAGGACGAGGAGGCGAGGGTCAACGGATTGAGGCTCGTAGGGCTTTACGTTATCATGATAATTACAACTTTTGTGGCTACTGTCCACCTAAACTCTCGTTGTTGTCAGAGTAGCAAAAGTTCGCGTGCGCGTCGTGTTTAATTTTCTGACGCTACAATGCATCGCGATTGACGCCCGAAAAAAAAACGTATCCTGGGTCATATTTGAAAAATCTGCACAGTAGAGCCCAATGCATTTCCGTGGCCTTTATTTGGGCAAATCTGGCCTATATTTTCAAATTTTGTGGACGTCATCCCGATTCCAAAGATATCAATGTATCAAATACGGGGATCGACGGCTTCAACTAGCATATGGTTAAGCTTATTTATTACTTTTAACAGTGGCTTTGAGTATTTGAATTTTTAGTAGCTTTACGTGTCGGTCTCTGCAACGCTGGGATTTTGAAAATCCGCGCGCGAAATCGCGTTGGCGCTTCTGCTCAAGCAAATATTGTTTTTTTCGAAAAATGGATTTTTTTTGCTTAATCACTCGAAGATACGGTTTTTTTGGCAGATCATTGATGCATTTTGTTGATTTAGCACAAAATATAAACTCAACATTTTTTGTATGTAAGATGACCGATGACTAATGACTCAGATGGCATTAATTCGAAACTGAACCTAAACCTGAACCTGAATTGCCCTTTGGGAATTATCATCTTCTAAGTCCAGATAGTTTCCAGGCATAGTATTGACCTTGTTGTCATGCTCAACCTTGTGATCGGCTTAAGCCTGAAGCCTGATTCGTTGAGCTTCAGGAAATTTGGCTCTGTACTTTAGGGCAAGATGAGAATGATTAAGAGCTCGAAGGAGGACTGAGAATTGTGAAATCTGAACCAAATGACTAATCAAGGTTTTGTCTAGCGCTCTCTTTCACTCTCTCACACCCTTTCTCTCTCTCTCTCTCTCTCTCTCTCTCTCTCTCTCTTTCTCCCCCCCCCCCCCCCCCCCCCCCCCTCTCTCTCTCTCTCTCTCTCTCTCTCTCTCTCTCTCTCTCGCTCTCTCTCTCTTTCTTCCTTTCTCTCCAAATCTTTCACCTCTAACTTCGTTTTTTTTTGTTATTTACCTCCGTCCCATTGAACCTCAATTTTTGATGCCCAAATAAGGATCGGCTCCCCTTTTTTGTCATCTATTTATATTTACCGCTAGCTTAAGAGAGTACGACCGGCGAGAGAGAGCGCAAGAGAGAAAGGGAGAGAGAAAGAGATAGAGAGAGAAAGAGAGAGGGATTGCGAGACAGAGAGAGAGAGAGAGAGCCAGAGTGCGAGCGACAGGGACTAACAGTTCTTTTATTTGATCCAGGATAATCTGTCCTCGGGGCGAAGTCCTACAAGCTTCTGCCTCTCCTCAATAATCATTGTTGTCTTGCGAAATCACTGGCCAAAGTTCTACAATATAGAGACCGTGAGGAGGTTAATGTTTGTCAGCGGATCATCAGAGGTTTATAAAATTTCAAAACATTTTTGGGGTATTTAAAGGGGTCGTGAAGGTCGGAAAATTTTCAAAACGGTCGATCCGCAACTGGGTCATACCTCACATTTTGGATTGTTCAATACTTTTTTAAGTGAATTTTGTGGTTTCTTAATACTATATTTCCTTTTCCTAACACAATTCAGCGCCAGAAAAACTACCTCCCACCCCCTCAAAAATAGCTCGTTGCTCAATTACCCGGGGCTGTTCAGGAGGCG
Organism: Mesorhabditis spiculigera; assembly: GCA_958295435.1. Taxonomy (NCBI): domain Eukaryota; kingdom Metazoa; phylum Nematoda; class Chromadorea; order Rhabditida; family Rhabditidae; genus Mesorhabditis; species Mesorhabditis spiculigera. The sequence goes on along the minus strand of CATQJA010002698.1, from coordinate 522,872 downwards.
GGACGTTGTTGGCTTGAAGCCGGGCGAAAAAATCGGAAATTGTCCCCCGCCAAAAAAGACAGGAAATAGCCGATGAAGCCGAGGGGGGTTTAGCAATAGAAAAGAGCTATTTCCGGGGTAATTTGCCACAGGTCGCGCTAAGGAAATGTCGAAAATAGCGGGGTTAGGAGAAGCGGGAACTCCAAAGTGGGCTTTGACTTCGGATTCATGAGTACCTTTTGAGGCGGAGCTGGCTTCAACAGATCTTTCTGTATCGCTATGTTCTTTCCCTCGTTCTCACTCCATCGTTTTCTCTCTCTCTCTTTCTCGCTCTCTCTCTATTTCCCTCTCGCCGGTAGTTTTGTATCTACATTCAAGACCATCTTTTCACGAAAATGACTTTATTCGAGTTGGCAGATGGCTTCTTAACAACCTATCACGTATAACACACAACTAAAGTGGCAAGGGCACGCCCAAATCGACCCCTGCCGTCGCCTAGATCGCGACATATACGCCACTACAGGCCACGTGGAAGATAGTACGTATTTTGAAGCGCGGCGTAGGGGTCGAGACCCGGCGAACTTCAGGAGTCGATTCTGGCATGACAGTAAATAATATACACTAGAAACAACCTAAGTAGCGACTCTTTAAGCCGAGTAGGCCGAGATAGTTAAGTTGCACGCCTAAGCACGTTAGCAAGCAGGGGTGAAGACGTAAGAGGCGTTTCTCGTAATTGTCCAGACCTAGCCAACTGCAGAGGTCGACTGCATTCAGTACGAAGTATACGTTTAAAAGATAAGAATCGACCTCCTTGCCGTCGGCTTAGCCTCGACAACAAGTCAAAACGTGACGTCAATACACGCCAGAAAGTACCGATAAAATTAGAATTACCGGCGTACTTGTCTAGACCTAGTCGAGGGAAAGGGTAGATTCTGGCATTGAAAGTACCTTTAATACTATTCATACGGCCGAGAAAAGGGCATAATATACCGTGTTTTAATAACAAAAAAGGCTCTCTCATTTTCTATTGCTCATATTGTTTGATATTCTCAGGTTTCCCGGGCCCAAGACTGCCGTTTTGCCCCAAAAAGCCCCGTTTCGATTTTCCCAACCTCACAAACAAAACGAATGTCACTTTTTGGGCCACAAACCAAAATCGGCCTGGCATTTCCGCGCTTCGATTTGCCGTCCCTCCCGCCCGCCCGAATAGCGAAAGATAAATAAATTGTGAAAATATGGCCAAATTCCGGCCCCTCCCCCATGCAGAATCGGCCGGCTGGGGAGGGGACGGCCGTTCATAATTCATGTCGGCCCTTGGAAATCATCGCCCTCGCTGGCAATCGCTTGGCAAAGGAGGGTAGGACCTGGATGTCGTGCTTTTTTCTGGGTATTTAGTTAACCATTCCACCCCCAAAAACGTTCTGGATATCCGGAAAGAATCCGCAAATGTTTGAAGAAACTGGGGCAGCAAAACGGTGAGCAAACCTCGCCTATTTGCTGTCCTCTATCCTTTTAATGTCTTCTATTCTTGCCTCTTTCTACCTATCGTACTTTCCAAATAAGGTAAAACTGAACCAGAGGAAGTTGCTGTCTTGAAACAATTAGAAACAACAAATTTCAAAACTATTAAAAACAGGCTCGAGCCCTAGCCAATTTGGACTACGTTTCGCGCCTTTTGAAGTCCATTTCTTCTTAGGATCATCTAGATTCTCGAAATCGGTTTTTCAGCGGACTTTCTCATTCTCTTCGTTTCTCTTTCACTCACTCTCTCTCTCTCTCTCTCTCTCTCTCTCTATCTCCCTCGCTCTCTATCTCGCTCTCTCACTCTCTCGCTGCCTCCCTCCTCCTCTCGTTACCTCTCTCCTCTCCTCCCCCCCCTCTTTCTCTCTCTCTCTGTCTCTCTCTTGCTTTCCATTTCGGTTACGGTAATCCCTGTACAGACGGGTGTAATCTCCGTCCAGAAACTACGCGTTTCGCCCACTCGGTAACACCCACTAGGTGTGACATTTTATCGGATTTATCATACTTTGTGATCTACTCGGAATCAGAAATTCTTGAGCTTTAGCCGACGCTTTTATTTACTTTTACGCTGTTCAAACACTTTGTGCTTACAAAACTATTTTTTTGCATTTTTCCTGGAAAATTCCATGTTGCCAACTCGCTCCGGGCCAAATGCATGTAATTTTTCACCTCTGAGCCCCAGGAAAAAGCGCAAGCGAACACCTCCAATGCCTCAAAAGTCACTTATTCCCTGACTCGCTCAAGCATCTCATTCCAAACTCTCCACCCCATCCATTAATCTTTCGCCGCCCCGTCTTCCTCAGCGACGAACCCCCCGAGACGCCGACTCCCATAGAATTTACAATTCTGCCCGCCTCGACCTCATCTGAGTATTTCCAATTTCCTTGAGTCGAACTGTGTTGCCATCTCTATCTATTCATCCATCAAACGACGTCAATTCCGTGAATTGCTCAAAAAAAACTGGAGATTCTGAAATTCCGGGCCAATCCAAGGGAACAGGGGTATTTTGGGTATGACGGGTCGCAACATTGACATTTGAAAATGAAGCGGAATTTTTTTGGGAAATTGGGAACTAAATTTTAAACAAAGGAGCCAATTTTTTCCGTATTTGGAAGCGGTTTTCTAACCCAATTCAATGTTTAAAAGTTCATACAATTTGCGTTACAACTTTTAAAAATTCTAAATGCGTTTTGAAGCTGCTTTATGACGCTAAAACATGTAGCCAGTTTTAAACAGACGCTGACCGACCAAAAACGGCCCCAATTTGGAAAGCGGCAAGCGCCTAGAATTGGGGTGTCCAGAGGAGTCAATGGATCAATCCAAGACTAAGCCAAGCCTAAAGCCTAAAACAAGCCCAAGGCAAGTCTAAGTCAAGCTTAAGTTAAGCCCAAGGCAAGCCTAAGCCAAGTCTCGGCCAGGCCTAGGTAAAACCTAAGCCAAGCCTAAACCAAACCTAAGGCAAGCCTAAGCCCAGGCCAGGCCAAGCCTAGGCCAAGCCCAAGTCTAAGCCGAGCCTTACCCTAAGCCTAAGCGAGCCTTGGGCAAAGTCTAACAACTAAAAAGTCTCAAGTAAAACAGCTAAAAAGAGTAAAACCAAAGTACGAATCGAAACCCCACCCAGCCCAAATAGCAACACATTTTTTTTGATGTTGCACACACCCAAGCCAACAAAACGGGGGCCCTTCATGCGAGTCGAGCCGGAGCGGGTGAGCGGGACCCCGTCGGAATGAAACGACCCAGAATTAGCCTTGCCCTCACAGCCCTCAACTGAAGAGGGCCCGAAAAGCCAGTTCCCCGTTCTCCTTTTCGCCCTTTTTTAGTGGCGGCTGTGGCCTGCTTCTGCTGGATGCTGTGGCCGTCCACAAGGGGGCTATGTGGCCCAGCGGCCAGAATTTGCTCCCCCTCTTCAGTTTCCCTTTTTTTTGATGGAGCCTGGACTCTTGGGGGTCTCGGGCTCTTGCCTCGGGGGCCGTTCGTCGGGGTTTTATGGCCTGAAATATGGCTGCAAAGTGATACTTTGGATTTTGTGTTAAGTTAAATGCTAGATACCTTATTTTCCCACTTGTTAAAAGCTTGATAAGACCTACAAAGATAATCTTTATATCGTATGATTGAAACATATATCTTTTTCTCTCGTCTCTCGCTCACTCTCGCTCTCTCTCTCTCTCTCTCTCTCTCTCTTTCTCGCTATTTCTCGTCTCCCTCACTCTCTCTAAATGCCAATACTCTGAAGCTTTATTAGCCACGCATAAAGGAGTAGCATCAAAAATTAGCTGAAAAGCTATCAAAAACGTGGCGCTCTTCGGAACGATGCTTGCCTCATGGTATCTTTAACAGAATTTTTCGTGTCACTGCCCCTTTACACGAACAAAGTTTCGATTTTTCGGGGCTACAATTTTAGGTTTTTTTGGCAGAGGAAACTGATCAAGAACTAAATTCTAATTTTTGCCCAGTCTGCCAAACCCGGATCCGCCCAAAAATAGATAGTATCGCGAAAGGGAAAACACACGAGGTTGTCTGTCGTCAACAATCCTAAATTCATGCTTCTCGCCGCCCTACCTGGTTGAAAAAATATTCATAAACGTGTCATTTTGCCCCTGCACCAGGAAATAATTCGGTGCAGTTTCGAGCGTTTATCAGGCTTAAATATTGTCAATTTCATGTCTAATAGTCACTCTGTCACTCTCTCCCTCTTTCTCTCTCACTCTTTCTCTCTCAATCCCACTCTCCCCTCTCTCTCCCTCGGTATCGCTCCCTCTCAGTTGACGTACCAGGTCTTTTTGTTTTAAATCATCGGTCTCCTGCGTATTGCCTCTTAAAATCCGGTTTTTCGGGCCCTGCAGATGGCCAAGCCGATTTATGGGGGCAGACCCGGGTCGGCGGAGCGGATTTACAAGAAGTAGGACGCAGTACATTACGCAAAAAGCAGACATCAATCTTTCCAACTGTTTTGGAGTTGTCATCGTGAAGTCTTACTGTGCTGTGGACGGAAACATTACGATTCAAAATTTCAGCTGTTTAAAGGGCTCGTTCAGGGACGTTTTTTTGGAAAAAGCAAAGATTTTTGCCGCGGCCGGGGGTCGAACCCGGGACCACCCGCTCGGGAGGCGCGGATGGATACCAGTTAGCCACAGGTGCAAGTTGGCGTGGGGGCGATGGGCGCCCCACCCAGGAAAGGAGGGGAATTGCCTGCCACGGCACGGGCAGGCAGTGTGCGCGGTCCCTACGTCCATAGGGTGTACACGTTGGGCCGAGTACACGGGCCCTCCCTGAACGTTCGCTTTAATTTAGAAAATGTGGTGCTACTTAATTATCGTATTTAAGGAAGCTACTTTAATAAGAATTATTATTTTGTGTTTAACTAACGTATTTAAGATATCTCGGTAGTTTTAAGTTTTTAAACAGACAAAACACAAATTCCATAGAACCGAACCCCCGCCAGATATCCAAACGGCCCGCCGACGACGTCTGTCGTCGTCGTCCCGACAGAACTAGCAGTATGTCCACCCGTAGTGTGTCCCAAAATGAAATTCGTTTCGATGAGACGATGAATGAGAGAGAGAGTGTGTGAGGGTGAAAGAGTTGAGAGAGAGATAGAGCAAAAAGGAAAAAGACCCCTTCCTCCCTTCAGCCCGTTGGTCCACTAATTTCCCCCTGCAACCAACACACCCCCAGTGGTCCTTCTTCTTTTGGCATAGACGAATAGATGGCAAGCGGAGGACGAGACACAATTTGTCCTCGACACCCCGCGGCAGCAGATATAGACGTTTTTTCATTGTTTCTTTAATCTTGAAACCCGTTGGTAGCAGAAATTTTGATAGCCGAAATGTCGCCACTGCTTCCGGCTCAACTTTTTCCATCCGAAACCCTTTCGATCATTGGTGTTTGCGATGTCGGCATTTTAGCCGGACTTAAATGGCATACCAACATACGTCCGCTTTGTTATTAGATATACGTTTTGAGTTTTCCGGGGTATTACACGAATCTATCGGAAATTTTTTGCGTTTCGCTCTTGCATTTTCCGACGCTGCTAGCGTATTCTCTCGCTATCCCTTTCCCACAAGGACAGGAAACATTCGATTTTGTGTTTTTTTTCTCGAACACCACTGTAGGCATGTCCAAACTTACTCTAAGCGTGAGCATTCGTTCGCCGCGCAGGATTTGTCGGGGCCTAGTTAACAGAAGCGTTTGATTTTGGCGCTTTATAACCTCCTTTAAGCGATTCAACCAGTTAAGCATTGACGCAAATTTCTTATAAATATATTGTAAAGCGTTCGCCGGAATTGCAATTTTCCCAAAAACCTCCACCGAACGCCTCATGGAGCTCATGAGCCGGTTTTTGCCTTACCCAAAAAGCGGTCTCCCTGGCTACGGTGGGCTACAATAACCAACCCAGAATTTGGTCATCCAGGTCAGGTAATCATCACAAATCCTTGTTTCTGATTTTACCACCCTCACCATCCACACCCACTCCATTAAGCTGCTACTTACGCACGTTGGTTTAATAGGCATGGAAAAGGTGAATAGGGCAAGAGAGGCAGGATTATCAGTATCAATAGAGGGGCGGATAATAATGGGTGTTTTGTGGGTAGGGGAGGGTGTATTTGGGTGGAATTTTACATTTTTTTGGGAAAAACTCACGTGGCTGTTCCGCTGAACTTTTTGATATATTTTATGAAGACCTACCATGACATTTTTTAGCGGTGTTCTGCATACTCATTACTGCGTAATTTTTAGAATTTTTGTATTCAACACCCGAGTCTAATCTACGGTGATTGAACCTGTAATTTGTTTTCCGTGTATTTTATGTTAGCCAACCCCCTGGTTGGATGGAGGGCCGCGGTGCCTGGGGTGCGGCACCGGTTGGCCGGCATTGCGCGACGCGTCTATCGCACGCGTTGCGGTCCCCTCCTTCAAAGCTACCGGCTTTTTAGGGCCGGGGGCTGTATATCTTATGTATTATTCTTTATATAAATTCAGGGATTTTTACTTCAATTTTTGAAATTGTAAGACAATAAGGTAAACTTTTCCTTTGATGCTCCAAAATCCTATTCTAAGATTCCCGTCTTGCGTCTCCGTAGAATATTTATAATATTTTATTAACGTATGCTGCGTAAAAAAGCCCGGGAGACTCCGATGATGCTAGAATTTGCCCTCTGCAACGCGACCTTTGGACTCTAAAGCTTAAAGGTACATTCCGCGCTCGTTCAAAAGCCCAGGTCGGCGGCAAGAATTCCGGCGGCCGTGCATCCGACCCCCTGATAGTCCTTCGCCCCCTCCCCTGTCCCGTCTCTCCGATGGCCGAGTGGTCTAAAGCGCTTGCCCCAGGGGAGCGTCCCGGGTTCGGTTTTGCCCGTCTTTTAGCACCTACCGTATAATCCGGCATTCTAAAACACAATTTGTCAAAGACCTTAGAACATTCAAACTAGAGTGGACTGTGCCTTTAAAAACGTTCCTTGGGTCAGTCACAGCCGTAAGGAACAAAGAACAAAAATTTAGCTAATTAGCTGGTCCCTAATTTAGCAATGAACATTGTTAGACCATTGTTTTGAGCTTCCGAAAGGTTATAACTCAATTCCGCCGTAGCAAATCGAGTTGCGTGTCCTTGAAAATTGGCTGTTAGTCGACTTCTAACCCCGATCTTCGCCATGATTAGCCTAATTTTGCCGAGTTATGCAAGGACGATGGTGGGTGGGGCTTTACCTTTGAATAAATAGGAAAATAGGAATGGGAGTCTAGTGTTGCAAAGGCTTGTTGACTGCAAAAACGAGATCCGGCTTTTGGGGGCTTTACAATGAAGCTAATTAGCGTTTTAGGGAGGTTTTCTGGCTTTTAAAGGACCGTTAAAGCGACAATTCATTTTTGGTTCGTCACGAACTTCATAAATCTGCGCCGTCAATCCATTTACAAAATTTTTCGGTGCTTCTAATGTATATTTTTGCAACATTATGTAGCTCAAAAAAAGCTATATTTTTCAACTTCTCGACTTCAATTGATTTCCATGATTTCAATTTTTCATTTTTTCAGTTCTCTAAAATATACTACTCCTTCAGGACCTGTTTTGGATTGTGGTGGTGGTCACCCATCAGCGGCGTTTGGTCACGGGTCGGCCCTGAAGAAGAAGAAGCTGTGCATCGGGGATGAAGGCCGTTTCTGGGGCCCATCATCTGCAGCATGTGAACTCGGATAACAACCTCTTGAGGCCCGACTCTCCCGTGGGTTCTTTTTTGCGGCCGGGCTAGGGCTTTTGGCTAGGGTGTTTCTAGGGCGTCCCAGCTATTTTTTTACTGGATTTCTCCTATCATTTACACGCAGATTCCGCCAATTTCGAACAAGTGTTATTTTCTTCGAAAAACATTTCACTCTTATTAATTTAAAATTTTAATGCTTAAGTTTTTACCTGTTGTCACCTAATAATTATTATCTTACCCGTAGTTTTGTCAATTTTTTGCCGTAACAGTAAAAAATGACTTCAATGTACGGGAAAGACATAGCTATAGATTTTTTTTGCTATGATCCGGCCAAACACGTGACACGCGACGCGCGTTTTATAGTTTCTGTTGCGTAATCGATTATGGTTCCCTTACGGCGGATTTAAGGGGAGCGCGTTGCGTCGGGGTCCGTTACGTACGTACGTACGTACCGTCGGGGTCCGTTGCCTTTCACGGTCCGTTAAAATTGCTTAAAAATTTTGACTGTAGATTTTCCTTGATATGGTCCTACCGGATCCGTGATACGCAACGCGTACGCTCGGCAGTCCATTACGTAATTGGTTGCACGCGGCCAATTGTGGTTGTGCTGTCGCAGGTGCCGGAGCAAAATTCAGAAATATTGGCAAAAAGGGATTTTCATGACCCGCTCGCTCTCTTAATATAAAAAAATTCCATTCCGTTACTGACCACCAAACTACGGCCCAAGATACCTAGTGCCCACCTTCCAATTCCAATTGGCCCGCTCCTCCATAGGACCCACAACTTTTTTCCGAGTCTTTACGACCCATCTTCGCTCTCACTCTCTCTCTCTCTCTCTCTCTCTCTCTCTCTCTCTCTCTCTCTCTTCCTCTCTATCTCTCTCATCTATCCCTCTCCCTCTGAATATTTATTATTGGAATGGGGCGGGCTAGCGTGTTCTGTCCCCCACCCTCTTTTTCTTCTCCTTCCTTCTATTGGCTAGCGCCACAACCCATTCGAGTTAGTTTCGAGGGAAATTGATTTCCTCATCCCGGTTTTTCACCCCTAGAATTCCATTTTTTCATTTGAAGGTCCAGAAATCGAAGAAGGTAAGTCGACACACCCCAGCCCTTTCACAAAGTACAGTAAAATGCACCCCTGTATTAAAGCAAATTGTTCATACCTACGCCAAAGTACGGTGCCAGCACGCAAAAGGTTTTAGCCGTTTACTAGGCAATTAAATTGGGGTAAGGGGAGTAGATACTGTATACTGTAATTGTTTGGAAATTTTCTCGAATTTCGAGATTTTTCTGAAGCATAGTTCTGGTGATTTTGTTTTGCTAACTATAAATAATTTCATGTAGTATTTTTGCTATTTTAAAAATTTAATAATAACTTGTTTAGCATTAGGTTTTTATACCCCATTAATTTAATATAATTTTTTAACAAGTATAAATAACAGATAAATTGCCATCAGATCGGAATTTGATTTTCTGCGTTTTCTTACGGTACTGAATTTTGATTAGTCAATGCTTTATTTGTACCCTTTAAAGCTTTTTTCTATCTATGGCGGTTAGGAAAAATAATAAATTCAATACGTTCAAAATTGAAATTTTACGCAACTCGTCACGTGCAATAATGGTCCCAAAAGTCGAATAGTACAGTTCTCGCTAGCAAAGGTGATTCGATTTAGTCCAGCACGCCCCTGTCAAGAGCCCACATTTCATGGAGATGGCTTAAAAATGAACATACAATTTTTCAGTATACCACCCACATGCAGCGACTACGCGGCAATGAGGGCCGCTCAGGCTCAGTTGGCGATTGCACCCGGATGGCTATGTTCAAGAACAATCCGAGGAACCATTTTCGGAGGAGGTAGGTCGTCTCAATTCCGATACTTCTGTGAGAGTTATATCATTTATGGGCAAACAGAAACCTTGGCTAGTAAACCTAGATTGGACCAAAATAATTAAGCCAAGACGGAGGAGCTAACGAACTTGTTTTGACAACATTTAAAGGCCCTAGTAAGCCTTAAAATCCTCACTTTTTTCTAGCCTGGGTGCGGGTGGCTGCGCATTCCACCAAAATACGCTTCAAAAATTAGATAGCATTCGTATTAGATAAATTAGTCAAAAATATAAATTTGAAAGGCATGCATTGGCGTGCCGTGTAGTTGTCGAGACCTAGGCGCCGGGAGGGGTAGATTCTAGCAAGATTCTCGGCGTAAATAATTAAATTTTAACCTACGTAATGCTGCAGCTTACTTACTTTTACTTGCTTACTCACGTGATTTACCTTCTTACTTGCTGCATAGATACAAGCAAAATTAAAGCGTCTTTATCATATCACTACCACGGTTTGCTCGCTTCTAAAAAAAATCTAAACGCTTTTTTTTGAGAACCTTCATTTTTTGAATAATTTGCAAAAATTACAATTATTTTTCAAGAATATGGGGCTAAAATGGTGATTCCAGCCACATTGGGTTTTTAATTCTTTAAAATTCGCCCCTAGTTAGGTAAAAAACCCAGCGAACCTACCCAACGAGAGCGTGGGAGTCCAAACCGCGAAATTCGACCCGTCCTCCGGTCGGACATTCGCCCACTTTGTTTACAACTGTAAATTGTTCTCCCCCACGGCCATGCCATTTCCCGGGGTAAATATTTGAATTATTTTTTTCCAGGTCGACCCGCCGACGACTCTCGAATGCACAGAGGCTGGCAGATCTCGAGGAATTCATCAACAAACGGTTGGTAGATGGGGGCGAGGCGCGAGAAAGGGGATTGAACAGGGCATGGGCATCAGAATTTGAAAGTTAGAAAAACAGCAACAAATATTATTCACTAGAATTACAAAGCTTATTAAACTATGATAAAAAAAAGGAAAAATGACAATTATGATGAAACGAAGAAACTGCAAGAAAAGTCGATGAAAAAGGCTACGCTGGATACTTTACGAAAATGAAAATTTGGCAACTTTCACGGATTATTGAAACGTGAATAAAAAGGAAGAAAAAGCCGTAGATTTTACTTCAACGGTCCTTTAAAGGGACTGACAGCTGTTTAAATGGAAAATTCTGTGTATCTCCTGGGTGTCGACAACAACGTGTCGTTCCAAATTTTTGGCGCATTGTGATGACTCTACAAGCTTAAAATACACTTTAAATTCGAGTTAACTGGCCCTCGAAGGAGGCTCGGTGAGCACGAAAATTTTGCTCCCGCTACCAAGTGGATCTCGCAACTACGTTACGATTCAAATGGCCGGCTTGGTTTCAGGGGAAATACCTCCGTGGAGGTCGTGGAAAAAACGTCACTTGAAGTGCTGCCTAGTTTTCCATCTAGTTTACCTAAAGTGTCGATTCTGTTGCGCCTAATCGATTTTTTTTCAAACCAATAAGGGATTTTTCAATGTACAAAATTTAGAATTTCGAATCTAGAGTCCCGGTTTTCTGATGTATTTTATCCTATAAAGTATCCTTATTACTCAACGAAACACGTGCGGTAGCAATTTGCATACGCAATACTCCAAAGGATGGATCTTCCTTGACTTGAAGGTGTAGGAAGATTACTCTTACCTCTCACGTGCCTAACCCACCAGGCAATCCACGAAATTGGCCTCAATTATCTGGATGACCCATCTTTCTTTCTTTGGCTTGTGGCCGTGCGGTGGGCCCCTCCCTCACGCTTTCCTTAGGGCCCACCACCACACCACAGCAGCAGCTTTCTTTTCTGTCTTCCTTCGATTTTCCGATGGTTGGGGGGGAGGAAGAGGAACGTCCGGAAGGCACGAGAACATTCATCCCATAGCTCGGCTCCAATATCGCTTTTATGGCTTGGACACGAGAAAATTGCCAGTTTTCTATAGGTTGCTCCATACATTTTCTATACGTAAAACGTTAAAGCACCTTTAAATGACTCAAAATGAATGTTTTTTGCTTTGCTGGTCCCTTTAAAAGACTTACCATAAGAAAATTGCCAGTTTTCTATACTTTAAAAATTACTTTTCTATACCCCCCCCCCTATAAAAAAAAAAATAAATTTTCTTTTCTTTTCGCTCGTTTCTCTTTCCCCCTTTTTAATAAAAAACCCCCCCCCGGGGAAAAAAGTCTTTTGTTGGCGGCCCTTTCTTAATTTTTAGAATTTTTAGGGGGTTTTTTGGGAAAATTTTTTTTCGGGGGCCGCCCTTTTAATAAAAGCTCAAAATTTCCAGGAACTTTTGACTTATCACTTTTTTAGCTTGTACTGTAATGTGTCTAGGCGAATTAGCTAGCTGAAAATGCGCAGATTTTGCTTTGCTAACCCCTTTAAAAATTGTTACATTTATATGCAAAGTCGTCCGAAAGCCCAAAAACCAGAATTTTTTGCCTTTAAGTTCAAGTTCCCTTTAAAGAGGTTTTAAGCCCTCTCAAATTATGTATCCGCATCCGCACCAAACTCTAGCCTTTTCAGTCCCTTTAAAATTCCCTAATTCTTCCTATTTACTACTTGAGGTATTCTAAAGTCAGGAGACCCTCTTCCCCTCGGGGCAGCGCGCGCGGATTCCAAGAGAATAAAGAACAAGGGCGAAAATTGGCCTTTTTCATTGTGTCCCATCTCTGCTTCTCCCCCCCTCCCCCCCCCCCTCCCTCCCTCTCTCCCTCTCTCTCTATCTGTCCCTCTCGCTCTCCCTCTTACGTCGAGTCTCGTCCTCAAGTCAGGCTGATTGGGGCTCCTCCTCGGCGACGTCCCGCTCCCCTTCCACGGCAAATGACACGAATTATGCCCTTCCCCCTGCTCGTCCCTCTTTTTTGTGTGCCTTCTTCCCCGTTGGCCTCCTCCCCCCGGGGTCTTCTTGGACCTTCGATCCGAGTTTGCGACTTTGGCCTCGTGACTTCTGGATGACTTCTGGCTTCGGCTTGTTGTTTTCAACTCCTCTGCTCCATTTTTTTCTTTTTCTAAGTCTTTGAACGGCTTGAAGTTGACGTTCGTGGTTGTGTTCTGCCAACACCCCCAAAATTTTGTATGAAACCGAAATGCCCAAAAGCACCTACCCGGGAAGTGGAACCACTCCGGTTAACGCCTTCAAAACCTTTCCAGAATTTGAAAAATTGAATTAAAATATCATTAGTGTCGATAAAGACGTGACAAATTTTGAACTTAGCATTAAAAGATGAATTTTGTTAAAATCCGAAATTGCGAAACTCGCTAAAGGGACCGTGACACAAAAACTCAGTTTTCCCCTTTTTATCAATTTCTACAAATTCGAAAATTCCTCGACTTTAGTCCTAGCGTGTGCTTTTTTGGCTACTGTAACCTTTTCATGATGCCATGATTCTGCCTAATATTACCCAAAGATCCGCTTCTGCCCTAAAAACGGGCTCTCTGACTCAGGAAAATGAATATGGAAATGAGGACAGCATAATTCTTCTTGGCCTCGTGTCGCTCTCTCTCTCTCTCTCTCTCTCTCTCTATCGCTCCGTCTGAAGGCCACAAATAGCTAGTAGTATGAGTTTTTAGCAATCGTTTTAACATTAACTTTCCTAATTGACTCTAAGCACCAATAACCAAATAACCTCAACCCACCCGCCTCCATATATTCTTTGCCCTTGCCTTTTTTTGGGGGGTAGAGCCCCGGAGGAAACAAAAGAATCCGGATGAATCAGGGGCCTGGCTTCTGAATGCCGTCTCAACTCTGTGGAAAGAAGGGGGTGTCTGCTTCTATTTTTCCTTTACTTCTTCTACTCTCCGGCCACGAGACACTCCAAATGACGGCCACAGCTTTTGGCATTTTTGGGGTTTGCGGGATTTTTTGATGTTTTATATTGATTTTTACACCTAACCACGTTAGACAATTGGCCAAGACGTCCTAATCACAGAGTATTATTGAATCAAACAGTCCTTGCAAAACGGAGAACTAGAAGCATTGTACCACGTGCTTTTGCGGACCCGTTGCGAGTCATATAACCGGTGAAACTTGAAGCGTTTAAAGGGATTGGCAACGCATGCTTGTGGATTTTAAGCTCGATGGATTTCACTGGATTTTGCCGCACGGCAAAATACGCGTACGCCCTTTTCCATAGTTACACTTTCCCCTGTGGCTGAAACGCGTGCGTCGCGTATCGCGGTTAAAGGGCACGTTCAGGGACGTTTTTTTGGAAAAAGCAAAGATTTCTGCCGCGGCCGGGGGTCGAACCCGGGCCCCCCACCTGGATACCAGTCAGCCATAGCTACAACCTGGCGTGGGGGGCAATTGTAAGTACAGCCGGTACAGCCGGTACGCCGGATAGAAGGTGGGCAGGGAGGGCGCGCTTTTCTCTGCGTCCGCCCCTTTCCTACAATCTCGAACGGCTGTCCGGCTGTACCGGCTGTTCAACAGCCGGGGGGCGAGGGGCGCGCCCCGCCGCCAAGGAGGGTGGCCTGTCCGCCGGGCGGCGTGCGCGGGTCCCACGTCCATAGGGTGTACACGTTGGGACGAGTACATGGCCCATCCCTGAACGTGCGCTTTAACGCCCAAATATGAGGGGAATCCATAAGCCTTGACCAAGGAGGCACGTTTTAAGCTGACAGTATGGGCGAAAGTGTTGATGTCCATCTCTTCGGCTGGAGAATGGATTATGAAAGGGTCTTTTGTGTAGCTGTTGCTAGGAGCGGTGGTAATCTTCGATGTCCAGAAATGAAACGGAACGGGAATGGATTTTTCTTAGCTTGAGTTCAGATTTAGCTTGTTAGTATATTATAAACGCCAGATTCATATTATTTATCGTGCTTGTGTGCTTATTTTCATTTTATTAAAAAAAGCCTTGGCTATGGCTAGTAAGTCTAGATTCTAAATATTTTGTAAAGTATTAATAGAGCATTTACGTTGTTTGATGGTTTAAACCGGGGTTATATCGATTTAAAGAGCAGCGCTGGAAATATTGCGAGATTAAAAATCTCTCAGAGTCAGGCGAGGCAATATCAAGGATACGCAACGTCGACAAACATACGCGCGTTTGCTGCCAAAAAATCTAAATACCGCAACAGGTGTTAATTCTAAGATACCTCAAGTTTGATAAAAAATGTTGTTAATGGGAAGCGTTCAACCGTGGCGTTACGTTGCCAAATTAGAATCCTAAGACGTTCCAGCGATCCAAGACATCCAAGACATCCCACCCATACTTCCCCCTAAAACAATAACCCAATTTCCATACCCCCGGCACGTCCTGATCCTAATCTCCTCTGACCAAAGCAGACAAGTCAGCCCAGGGCTCGGTTTCTCGCGCACATTTTTTCTTCTTGGACATCCAACTGGGGAGGGGGACACATGTGGGCCCTATTTGGAGCTGTGACCGCTTTCTCGTCCTCCTCGCTTTTTTCTTGCTCCTTTTCTGCCTTTTACTCCTAGTTTTCTGCATCCGCGAGCTCGCCTCTTCTCTTTTAGTCTTCTTTTCTTTTTTCTATTCCCTCTCCTCTATCCGATACATGCCCCTGGGGCCTTTCTCCTCTTCTCGCGTTTTTTTTGCCCCGGCCAGTCCTCTTCTGGGCCCCACCCATGGATTCTATTCTATCCGAGGTGGCCATCCGATATATCTAACGGCAACTGGTTTTTCCGTTGTTTTTTTGGTGTATAGAAAACTGATTTTTGGAGACAGAGGCTTTAGAATATTACGTATTAAACAAGAAAAATTAGAAAATACGATGTAGCCATCCGATACTGCATCCTCAGCTTATGTTTACTTCTTTTTTGGTGCTTAGAAATCTGATTTTTCAGGTTTTTCGAATTTTTCCGGTCTTCTCAATGCATAGCTTATATAGATTCCGATACACCGTAATTAAATGTTAAGGAGTATCTGAGTTGAAAAAGCTTGGACTTCGCTGGAAGACGCTTTTATCTAATTGTAAGCCTAACCTCTCAAAGCTTTGCCAGTACGTCCATTTGCTAAAAAAAAATGGCATTTAATTGCCAAATCAAAGTTAATAAGCATTTTTTATCGGCATTCGAAGTTTTATTTTGTAGAAAATTTTTTTGAAAAAATGTCGACGATTGACATTTGAACGCGTTTATACTTCACCAAGCTGAATTTGCAAAAGCCCTACGAAATCCGAAAAAAAATCCCACGAAAGCCCTACGAAATGATTCGAGAGGAAACGAATTTGACATTTTAAATAGTTTTCGACAAGATGATATTTAGATTTTGCCTGTTGCAGTGAACTTAAGCGTATTAAACCTGAACTACACCTGGTGGCGCGGGTTTTAGTCATCTTTCCTAAAAGTCATCCTTCCTAAAGTCATCTTTCCTCAGTCATCTTTCCTAAAAGTCATCTTTCCTAAAAGTCATTTTTCCTAAAAGTCATTTTTCCTAAAAGTCATCTTTCCTAAAAGTCATTTTTCCTAAAAGTCATTTTTCCTAAAAGTCATCTTTCCTAAAAGTCATTTTTCCTAAAAGTCATTTTTCTTAAAAATCAATATTTCTCAGTTGGTTTTTTTCAAGAAAAAATTTTTTTGGAGAGGCCCGGGCCGTAAAATTTTAATGTCTCCATGCCGAACTAGACCTTTTCGGGATTTTTTGATTTAAGCTATGCTATCTTTGAATTCATAAAACTATTCAGAAATCAAAAAATAGGATAGGCTCCGATGCGACTAAGAGCTTTTATGAGGACTGACGGTGTTCAAGGCATTTTGCCGTTTCTACACAGCAAGCAGGTTTCAAGTTAGGCGGAGGTGGCATCCCTATTCGCATACCTAACTTCAGGAAAAATTAATTTTCGAAAAAAATGGTTTTTAGAAAAAAGTGATTGAGGAAAAATAAAAACTTACGATTACCTAGTTTTAGGAAAAATGACTTTTAGGAAAGATGACTTTTAGGAAAAATGACTTTTAGGAATGATGACTTTTAGGAAAAATGACTTTTAGGAAAGATGACTTTTAGGAATGATGACTTTTAGGAAAAATGACTTTTAGGAAAGATGACTTTTAGGAAAGATGCCTTTAGGAAAGATGACTTTAGGAAAGATGACAGGGATTCTGGTGGCGCACCTCATTTAATAGGATAGATACTTATTTGTAGTATAGATCCCCATCTTCGATCTTCGATGCAGAACTGGGTGTGCCCTAGACCGATAAGCCCCATTCCGTTTTTTCATTCCACCACAACACACCCATCCTCATACCCTTCCCCCTGCTCCCGTTGATGCAATTTGTGCTGTTGCCGTGGACCACCTAACCCGGTGGCCCGGAAAGCAGCTGGAAATTGTCTCGAAAAGGAGTCGCTTTCCAACCGGAAAACACTTCAAAATTTGGGAGTCGAGGATAGGAACCTGAGTTCTGGCTATAAAATTTATTTCATAATTTTTCATGATTTTACAGATTGGTTAAATTCGTTCCGACGGAAATGTTAGGAATTACATTTATCCAATAAAATTGACATTCTAAATCTAAAATATACATTAAGAATCCGTAGGATTCGATAGACAATGAGTCATACCATTCATGATCGTTAAACCAGAGAACCCGCTGCAGAACGCACTTTTTTTCGGTGACCGGAAATGCATTCAGGTTGGGGTCCGGAAGTTCCAAAGGAACGGAAGTTTTAAGGGGGGTTCCGCGCAGTGAAATGGCCGTTAATATTGTATAAAATAAAATATCTGAATTTTATAGATTTAGTTATTTTCTTTGAGATACCTTTCAGTTTGGATCAAAAACTAGGACTACATATGTATGATTCTTTGAAGTCCTTTTAATACCCAAATTTGGCGGTCGAAGAAGTTATTAACCAGATATAAAAAATTTATAGTACGTGGTTTTTGCTTAAATTAATAGAATGACTATAGATATTTAACATGTTTCGATAGTACAAAAGTATTTTTGGATTCTTGCGATAAAATATTATTAAGGATTATTACACTTTTTGCGATATGCAATACTCTAAATCCGAGCACATTATTAAACCCCAAAAAAACCGTTCATATTATTAGCAATTGTGCCGAGTGGTTATTGCTCGTTTGGGGGTGTGGTTGCAGGGTTTCCCCCTTGGCCTGCTCCCCGCCTTTTTCGGGCGGCGGCGGAAATCTGTTTTTGGCGGCTGAACGCGTTTCACGGCTTGAGCACCACCCGGCGGTTATGGCTGGTCGGCTGTGTTATTGATCATTGCAAAAAAGTCTTCAAGATTTTGCGTCTTATTAAATTAAGAGCATCGACAAAGCTAAGCTACGATTTATGACTAAGAATTGTTAAAATCCATTTACACTTTCAGAAAATTTTTTCATAAATCGTAAAGTTTGTGACGAAAAACGGACCTAAACACTGTAAATTAAATTAATAAAGCTGCACCGAAGTCGCGCTTTATGTAAATGTACTATATTATAAACATTTGAAAAATCCATAAGTTTTTGCTTTGGAAAGTTAAAATCCAAGGAATGAAATAGAAAAATCTATTTTTTGAATCAATGTGTTAGTTTACAATCGAAAGCACGCAAAGATTTCGTTCAGATGAAAATTGAGAATATTTCTTGACTTCCAGGCAAAAACCATGAATTTTTCATAAAGATTTCCCGTGCTTAATGAATTAAGTTATTAAACGTTGAACTAAGTAATTTTATTTGGCTTCTAAGCCGCCAGATTATGTCAATTTTTAGAGACTTTTAGGCTATTAAGATACTTTGCCCTTAAAAATTTGGCCTTTATTTTTTCGGGCCGGTTCCATTCAAAAAAGCGCCCAGTGACCGCCGTTTCGCCCATAAATCTCTGAGCAACTTTGGCGAAAATGCGAGTCTCCTTTCTTTCTAGCAGCTCTTTCGGTTTTTTCTGGTAGCAGATGGAAACAGGGTGAACACAGCCCTGGGGCTATTCTTCCGATTCTTCTTTCCTCTTGCTAAAATCCCCCTGGGGATTCATCTTTCCAGGAGTCCGGATTTGCCCTCAAAAACCCGCATGCCGCGGGCCAGTTTTGTCACCGTTTTTTCAAGCGGATAATTTTTAGGCCGCGGAAGATAGTACAGTACGATTTGCTAGGCAAAAACACAAGGTCAGACCGATGTCAATTATGCCAAAAATGTTTTTTTTTGCTGGCAAAAATAGGAATTAACTTCTCATAGTCGATTTTTGCATTTTTCAATGGTATTGCCACCGCGTTTCCATGTTATAAAATCCGCGTATTCTTCTGAGTTGCGGAAGATGGTACAGTAAGATTTTACCCGGCAAAATACCCGGATTTTACCCGGTTCATGGTCGTGCCAATTTGGATGAAAATGCGGTTTTTCTCAGAAACTGTGATGGAAATGTTTTTCAGCAGAAATCTTACGTTTTGAACAAATTGAACGGTCATGAATTCGCTGGTTATACAAATTGCATATTTACAACAATTTTTGCACCTTCTGGCCATCTTATCTGCCGTATTTTGTAGTTTTTCACAATTTAGAACATCCGCAATCTGAAGATTTACATAACTGGTTCAACTGCTATCGATATTTATCCAGATTTGTAACGATTAAGGTTTAGTTTTTTAAAGTCACCCTAATTTGAAATTTTTGTAATTAACTGGCTCCTTTAAAATACCAAAAACTCAATTTTTAGGAATTTGCACGTTAATTTTAGAGTAGAAAAGTGTTAATGCGATATCCAAATACCTAGAAAATATTTAAAAATTCGAGTTACGTGTAAATTCTGAGAATTCGGCCATAAACCCCGACAATTACTCAGTAATTTGCGATTTTCCAAAAAGCCCCGGCTCGGCTCGTCTATTTTCCCGAATTGGCGCTTCAGTATTTTCCCGTATGCCGGCTCCAAAAACGGGGGAGGAGCGGTATTATTGAAGGAGCATTTCTCTATCTCTCGCTATTCGTCTCTCTTTCCATTTTTGGCAATTCCTGGTGCTCCATTTTTCACGTCCTTGTTGAGCGGCCCAAAAAACCCGGGGGCTCTCCTGTTTTATGCATGTATCCAGGCAGCACACCCCCTTATAACAAGGCACTCGTTTGGGAGCAAGGCTCGGCTGGGCTGGCCAATAAATTGCTCCGGTTTTTGGAGCGTGGAATTTTTGGATTACGATTTTGCCTATGGACACGGCTTCTGGGAGTACGATACGGCCACTAATGACCGTTAGAAAAGCGTAATTCTGATATATTTTTGTAGTTCTATCCTTGAAAACGCTTCAAACTTTTGCCTTCCTGCTTTCTGTCGCTGTCTCTCCTTTTCTCGCTATCTCGAACTTTTTCTAGCTGGCTCTCGCGCCAGATATCTTTTGTTCGTTCCTCTCTCTCTCTCTCTCTCTCTCTCTCTCTCTCTCTCTCTCTCTTTCTCCCTAAAATTATCCACCATTTTCCATACAATGACACCCCTAATTTTACCGGAAAACCCGGAATTGGTTACATTATTTTGCAACCCCATACCGTAATTACGTTTTGTACTCTTGACGTTCCTACAAAACCCTCCCTTGTTCCCATCCGAAATGGCCACAGCTCGTTTTTACGGCCTCCCTTTACTATAGGCACGTCGATTCTGGATTTCTGTGTCAATTCCAGATACAATTCTGAATCATTTTCCATTCGATTACGCATGGCAAAGCTAAAATGGGAATTTGGCCAGGTGGTTGATCTTTGAAACGATGACGTTTCTTGAGAAGCCCTCGCTAGTCGCCCAGCCAGATTTGGCAAGTCAACCGGAACCGTCAAAACACCTTTGGCGGGGTGGGATTTGAATTTTGCGGGTAGCTATTTTTGGAAATAAGAAGTTTTATAAAGCTTTCTGCATACCCCATTTCTTAGATTTATTAAATGTTTAATGAAAAGCTTAAATATACCTCAAAATCGAATAAAAACTACTAAAAATCGCGGGTTTTGGATAAATTAGCCCGGTCCCCCTGCTCGCTACCGTATTTCTTCTATTTTTCTTCAAAAATCATTGAAAATCGGGCATCGTAAAATCTGGGCTAATTTGTTTTCGCGCTTTTCTCCACGTATTTCCGTCTTTGAGAAAAAAAATGGAACTTATCGTTCCCAACATTTATTTTTGTTGAACAATTTCGATTCAACCGATGGTACGGTAATTACGTCTACAATACCTTATCGTAAAAAGTTTACAAAATAAAAACTAAATTTCGTTTTTGAATGATGATTGGCATCAATGACTATTTTAGCTTGGTTTGGGAAATTAGCATACAACGAAATGTGGCTGTTAAATGCCAACTAATTAATTTTACGTATTTTTGCACGTGCTTCTATGGCCACTTTGACCTTCACAAAAGTCACGCGACCCTTGGACCCAATCGCTCAAAAATTCCGTCGCTCCCTCCAAAGACCCCCCAAAATTTCTATGAAGCCCCCCGGCTTCTAGCTGCCCAAATTGAGCGTGGGAAATTCCTTTAGCGTCCTAAATAGCCTACAGCTTTCTATTTAGGCAACCCCCCGCAAAATATCATCATCCCCCTAGAGAGAGTCTCATTTTGCAAGCCCACCTTTTTCTCCCGTCAGAAGGCCAAGTTAGAAGTCTATGCTCTGGCCCTAATTGGGTACAAGCTTTTCTGGCTTTTTTCAGCTTTCCCCAGCTAAAAATAAGGACCATTGGCGTCATTTTCGAAAGGAAGGAAACGTCAGGTTGTACTTATTTAATTGGGTGGGTTAAATTTGGCAAAGAGTCCCAGCAAAATAGCCTAATTTTTGAGAAGCACGAGCAAAGTCTGAATGTTTGAGGAGCACGAGCAAAAATATATAAAGAATTCAAGGAGGTTTAAGCAAATTTAAATTTAAGTACCATTTCGGCATACTAAATTGTTTTTGTTCTACAGATAAATTGAATTTTATATTTCTGGTCATAATTTGTATTAATTTGATACCATAACCCAGCGATGCACACATTAAAATTTTTTTAAAATTTTCGGGATTATCTATAAAAGAATAATTAGAATAAAAAATTCGGTCTTCAAGTGAATTTTGAACTGTAAAATATCATTTCCTGGCCTCGTTCCTCCCAACTCAATTTTTACACAATCCTATCCTATAAGCGAGAAAAGTATGTCTGTTTTCTGTGCAGACGATTTCTCGGCCGTCAGGCCGAATTCCCGGCTGATTTTTGGCATGGAAGTGGAGACACACATCCTCTTTATAAGCATTTTTTTGTTTTTCGAAATTCCTTCATTTAACGATCTTACAAGCAAAATAGTGAAAAACCCTTAACATTTTGGTCAAAAAAAGGTTTGTACAGAGGATATCTCGCGATCCAAATGGAATTCAGCTTTAATTTTTGGAGGGCGGATTGGAAATTGAATTCTCCCGATATATAATTTTGCGTTTCGCCAGATTTTGTAAAATAAAGTTTTTATGAGCATTTTTCTAAAAATTCCTTAACAAAATGGCCGAAGTGCCGTGGTGTCCGGGCCAAAACTCGGGACCCAGATGGAATTTCGGGCTGGAATTTGGACAACTTATGTATTCGATAGTGGGGATCACGCGCATCTTATTATCCTTACAAATTTTCCGCATATTCAGACTCAAAAATCAAATTTTGTAAAGGGACCAGTAGGCCTCCCTCCGGGATCATTGGGTCGGCCTTTCTTTGCCTTCCCCCGCACCGTATTCCCTGGAACAGAAGAGGGCTTTCACGCCGCATCTTCGCATCTGTCCCATGGTGTAGTGGATTTGCGCCCGGTCTACCATGCGCATGGTCGTGAGTTCGGATCCTGGGAGAACTTTATTTTTTGCTTTTTGGTAGTTCAGCAACAAAACATATTTCTAGGCTCTCGGTGTACGAGGTTTCGGCCTGACCCTCGCTCTAGCGCCGCAGGCCAAAGAACAGGTCCTTGGTCCAGGCTCTCGCGCCGCAGGCCATTAATGGGTCCTTGATCTAGGTTCTTGCGCCGCAGGCCAAATCTTGGAGAAAAACCAGTAACTAGCGCCGCAGGCAAAAAGGTTCTAGCGCGAGGTTTAGGCCTGGCTCTCGCTCTAGCGCCGCAGGCCAAAGAAAAGGTCTTTGGCCAAGGCTCTGGCGCCGCAGGCCAGAGAATGGCTTCTTGACTCAAATTCTTGCGCCTCACAAGGCACACATTGTCAGGCAAAAAAGAAGGTATTGGAATTCATCGTTCCTGGACGCGGTCCAGTGGAAAACGGCCGCGAAGCGGGCTTTTTCCACTGGTAACAAATATTATGCATTCCATACCTTTAGCTCTTCCTCCATTTTTTGTAGTTTGTAGTAGATCCACTCCCATTTCCGGCTTTTCCCATTCTTAACCTTTACCTCAATTTTTCTAACATTTTGTGTCTTCCAATTTCCACGACTAATCGAAAACCTGTAGTGAGGAGCTGGAGAAGACCTAAAAACGATCGGAAGCAGCTCGAATATGGAAACGATAAACGAGCGCGTCCGAACTGCCCATGGCGCGGCCATCGGATGGGCCGGACGGCAGCTGGATAAGGGGAAAAAGCTGTTGCGGGAACTGTCGATTCAGCAGCAACCGACTGTCGAGAGTGTCGGGCAACAGTAAGTTATCAGGGCTACACATTAATAGACAACGCAGAATTTTTGGATTCCATGTAGAGACCATTAACGGCGTTTTGTAATTAATAACCGGCGTATACCTTCAAATAACACCTTAAAACACAGCGCTATGAATTCCTTGATGTTTATTGCTAAAAACAGCACTAATTGATAACAAAATCAAACTCTTGAATTTTCTAAATATCAAAACTGTAAAAATCTGAAAAAAACTCTTAAAAAGGTGCATTTTTGCCGAAATGGATGAATTTAGAACCGCAAGGACTGAGAAAAATTCAAGTTGCTCACTGGTCAGCTGCGGCTTTTGCAAAATCGCTATTTTTCAATGGCTAAGGATTATAGCCAACAACGACGATGCTTTGGATTAGCAAAATTCCCTCAAAATGGGAGATCTAGTAGCAAATCGTGTGAAATCTAAGGTCTGGGACTTTCAGTGATCTGCTGAAGAGTAAAATCTTTTTTTTTATACTAAAAACTGGCTTAAATTTTGTCCATAGAATTGATGGCCAAATACCTAGCTTTCAACGGCTTTTAAAAAGGTCCATCAGCGGAATTTTATTTAAGAAATTTTCCTTTCTGCCAAGTATATTAAGTTACTTTTTGATCGAATTCCGACCGAAACCCTTAGCTTTCAACGGCCCTTCAAAAAACACTTTTAGCCGAGTTCTTTCAGTTTCAAACTCTGGTTTTTGCTATAAAAATTACCCCAAATTCCTTTCTTTCAATACTCCGTTTGAAACGATCCTCCTCCCTGGGTGGCTTATTGGCGAAATTTTTTCGAAAATCCGGATTCTTCTCTAAAACCGGTTAACTTTTCATGGATTTCGTCGCAAATTCCCCCAAAATTTCCAGCCTTCAACGCGCATTTAAAAAACGACTCCACCTCCTGGGCGGCGGGCGGGGCTGCAATTAAGCGCGAGAAGCAGGCTGAGCAGAAGCAGTAGGCGGGCAGTCGTAGAAGCAACTGAATAAACTAATTATTTGGGGGAGGAGGAGGTGAAGCTGGTGAGGCAGACGGATGATCTGTTTCCTTCTTCACCTCCGCCTTCTCCCCCTCCACCTCCACAATTTGATTAGGCATCAGCCTGGCGGTTTTTTGGTATTTTCAAGGGGTTGGGTATGGGTCGAAGACCGCAGGAATTTGGGGTCTAGTGTAGTGGAAAATTCATCGAAAGCTGATTAGTGCGCCTATAACTGGATTTAATTATGTTAAGGGAACGTGCCATCGTCGTTCGTTCAATTCCCGAACGCAGTCTCTTGGGAGTCATTTGGAGCGTTGTGTAGCGTAAGCCCGCCAGGGTTACCTGCTGGTACCATCCCTTCCAATCACGCGTGAACAAAAGTTGATTTTTTAATATTTTTACTAACCTTTACTCCACGCAATCCAAAAGCCCAAACACCCTGTCATTTCTGAATAGCTTCAAGCCAGCAGAATTCGTTCGGAGATCGCTGAAACAGCCACATGGCCTAATTAAGCTGAATTTCCAATTACTCTTGCAAGCGAAAAAATGTTAACATTTTAGCACATTTTACGCAACTATTTTAGTACGACAAGGATATCCTTTAAATAGGCCCAAAAATCCAAAACTACACTGTTTCTGATGTCTGGATAAATTCTATAGCTTACTTCCCGATTCCAACCCCGACCCTCCATCTCAATTCGTATCTTTTTTGCGTATTTTGCATAATGAGGCGGAAGCGGGCCGGTGGTGCTGGTGGCTGTGGCCACCGCACCGGCAATGAGCGTCTTCCGCCCCAAATTGAATTTGATTCGGGTCCCGGAAAGATCGGATGGCCCGGGAACTGGGCAGAGCATAGAAAGAGCCCGGTTCGACCAGCGAACACTTTTTCGATACCTTTATTGGGTTTAGGACGTTTCGAATTGGGGGATATTGCCTGGTTGGGTGGATATCTATAGATTGAACTTTTTGGAAAAAACTGAAGCGTGGTGTGTTTTTTTTTGAGAACTTATATTAAACTATTTTTATTTTCATATTTTCCATGGTGAAAAGCCAGCAGAGATCATTGAGAAATGGTTTATGATCTCAAAATCTCAAATACCTTGATGAGAACCCGTGCCATTAAATCCTCCGCTCAAAAACGGCCCATCATTTTCTGGTGTGAGCGCGCGTGAGGGTGGTGGGAAATATTGGACCCCATTTGCCGGGTCTGTCTAAAGGCCTATAGAGAGAGCGTTCACAGGGCCAAAATTGCAAGAGGGCCCGTGACTGGGCCCTAAGAGCGAGATGAATACATGAAAGCGCCCGGGTGAAGGTGGGCAGGCCAATCTACCCGGCAAATAGATGTTTTGCAGCCAGTTTTTTGAGCGTGTCAGTAGGAGCTTCGCGTTGTTGCTTTGGTTAAGAGAGACAAATGTTAGATTCCTGCAAAAAATTTGCATTAAAATCTGCTATCTACCCGGCTAAAAAGGGTATTTTTGCGATAGCTTTTAGGAGCGCCACGTCGTCGTTTCGGAAGGATTAGAAAAGCTGTAATTTAGCAGTAAATTGAGATGTAAATAATATCCAAAAACTGACATTTATCCCATAAAAAAAATCTCCGCTAGTACGGGACCTTTCATTTCAAAATTTGACGAAGTTTCCTGGCATTCAAATTTACGTGCAAAACTCTCTGCCCCCTACCACGGACAGCCAATTTTCGACTCTGATAATGCACGAGTTTTCTCCAGAATATTTTCATTTCCACAAGAAAACTCTGCTAGCTAGCCCCAAATAGCGTAAATTTTGTTGCGTGTTTGAAAGCTCCGCAAAATTTCTCCATTGAGCTATTTGTGACATTTAGCCAAATCGGCTTCTTCTCCCCTGCTCTTCTAGCGTTTCTTGATGGCCTCCTGATGGCTTCACGTGGTTCCGGCCCAAACGTTTTGCGTCACTGGCCTCCCACCCCCTAGGGCTCGCCCCCCTGCTAAATTGAGATTTCTTCGGGGGCCAGGACACAATTTGAGTCGCCGCAAAGGAATACGCGGCGATACACCCCCGGTGACGAATGAGAAGAGCTTGATGATTGATTGATTGATGAGAGCTTGATTAGCTAACCACCGAAAAATTGGCTATCTTTGAGGTTAGAATTGCCCAATTTTTGAGATCGAGACACTTCAATAATTTAAAAATTGTTTATCAAAATCTCAAAAATTCTACGTTTTTTTTAAAAATTTCGAAAACCTATGTTTATCAAAATTTTTTAAGGGTGTCCGACGGCGGTAAATCGATCCCCACCGCTAACTAGGCCTAGACAAATACGAAAAACGCCAAAAGAGCTGAGTGCCGTTTGCACTGTAAATGTAAATTGGCGCTTCGTGTAGTCGTCGAGGCCTAGGCTTTTGACGGGTGGATTTCGGAGCTTCAGAAGCGTCTGAAGCGTTACCATAGAATTCCAAGAAATGCTAATAAATATTTATAAGCGCAACAATGGATAAAATGCGCTAGTTCCGGATCCAGAGCCACGAGAATTCGGTCTCTAAATTCTTCGCTTTTTGCGACGAGATTAGGTCTCGCAACGTTCAGAGAATTTTGACACGTTAGTATCAGTTTCTCCTAATTTGGTATGTTGTCTCTCTAGGTCTCTCATGGTAGAATTTAGCGAAAATCATGCCGTTTTTACCAAATTTCCACACCTTTCCGGCCCGCACTTTACCCCAGCGAAATGAAAGATTTCTGGCGTCGGGCTGTTTGAGCGAGCCCATTTAGACGAGTGTAGCCCCAACCTAACCCAACCCCGGCCGGGGCAGCTGGAAATTGGCCAGCAGCCTTCCTCCTCCCTCTACTCGGCTTTTCCCTCTTCCACTACCGGTCTCTCCGCACCGCTCATTTCCGCGTCCTTCCGCTTTCTCTTACTTACTTCTATCAAAAATGGGGGCCCGACAACGACCAACTTATTTCCACAGCGAAACCGGAAATGCGTATTGCATTAATTAAGATGAACGCCAGGTTTTGCAAAGCTTTCTTTATGACTTTTCAAATCCGTTCCATTTTGGGATTAGTTCCTAAATTTTGCATTGCATTTCCCAAGTTTATTCTGCCTTAACTTTATATACCTTTGAACGCGTTAACTCCAGTCGAAAGTCGATCTGACTATTCT
This sequence comes from Mesorhabditis spiculigera, assembly GCA_958295435.1. Classification (NCBI taxonomy): domain Eukaryota; kingdom Metazoa; phylum Nematoda; class Chromadorea; order Rhabditida; family Rhabditidae; genus Mesorhabditis; species Mesorhabditis spiculigera. The sequence goes on along the minus strand of CATQJA010002698.1, from coordinate 495,666 downwards.
GTAAAAATTCTTAGTTAGTCATTTTTAACACTACGGTAATATACAGTGAGATACGACAAATAGGATTCTGCTAGGCGAAAATCAGAACTAGTCGAAAGCGCAAAAATGCGTTAAAAAGCATATGAAGAAAAATCCATGCGTTGTTTGCTTAGCGAATGCACGCTCCTTGTTGGGTCGTAGAAAAGCGTACTGTAGCGTAGTGTCGCCTACTTTCCGTACTGTATCGTATACTGAAACGGTTCTTCGAATAATCAGACCGAATTCCAAACCGAAAGATACTAAAAAGGAACCATAAAGGCAAATTGATGCATTTCCCTTTTTCCGAACCGTCTAAGCCCATTTTCTAAATGTAATCGGCGCCCAAAATTTATTTTTCAAGGATCACCAGACGCTATTTTCTATTTTTGCAGCATGCATCAAAAATTACCCCACAGCAAAATATAGAAATTAACTTGAGCGCGCGTCACCTCCCAAAAAAGCCAACCACTCAATTTTTGCACTCTCCGACAAAACAATAATTACCAACGTCACCCGGTGGGCACAATTAGCCCCCGACGTTACACCTGTTCTACTTTGGTCGCTCTCTCTCTCTCACCTTCTCACTCTCTCGCTTCTCAAAACTCAAAAACATTTCCATTTTTGCCAATTTTCCTGCCAATTTGAAGTCAAGCCGGGGGCGGGGGAATTCGGGGAAGTCAAGTGAGAGTCGGTTAGAACGAACGGGTTTTTCTATGAATTTGGAAAGGCGGGGCTGAATGCCGTTCTGCCGGTGTTGCTCGTGCAGCTGTTTTTCAGGAAATAGTTTAAACCAGCGCTGACCCTCCCCCCATCCCCACGAAATTGAATTAAATTCGAAATTTAAATGCAGAATTTGGCTGATTCCCTGGACGGGCGTATTTATAAATAGTAGATTAGCGATGAATTTATCCAATTTATTTTATCTAATTCATCGTTTCATGGCTTTTTTAGTTTTATAACCCTGAAAGGTCTATTTTAGATTACACTCTTTGCTCCGTGCGGAACCAAAAATTCCAAAAATTTGTCTAGAAAAATGTCGGCAATTTACCTTCCTGTTTCGAGCCCTATTTCGAGACGCGGTAAATTTGTAGTGGCCTGTGAACATTCCCTTATTCCCGAGTCCATAGCCGTACAGAGGTGTCGGATGTAGTGGTAAGGGTGAGAGACGGAGACAGCAGCTGGTAATTCGAAGGGCCCTCCAGCCCGTGGGAAGTAGCAAGAAGGGGTCTCGAGGCGAAACAAGCCGAACCTTCTCGAAATACCAACCAACCCTTGTTGCCGACCAGTTTTTTATCGATTTAGGTTAAGGTTAGGCGTTGCATTTTAGAAACCTCGCTGGGCTCGAACATTGGTGCTGCGAGCAGCTAGCAAAGATTTTTGAGAAATATTAGAAAATCTAGAGGTGAACATCTGGTTTTGATGAGGGCTAGATAGCAGAGATTCTTGAGGAAATTTACTAAGACATCTTTAAGTAAGGTTGCAAAAAATTTTACTAGCGCAAGCGAATGAGGGACACGTATTGCAGCAAATCCTGACGGTTACAAATTTTCTCAAAATACGCTTTGTAGGAGCGAACCAGCAACCAGATTCTGGGGGATTCTCCACAATAGGTTTCTGCACGCTGCTTTGATCCGGGCAGGCTAGCAGAGATCTTATAGGAATCGTTCCAGTGGTGCCTAATTTGGATTTTTACCTATTGTACCGGCCGCTCTTTGTTGAGTTTTTCAAAGATGCCCGTCAAAAGCAAGCTAGCAGAGACAATTCTGGAAATCTGTTTCTACCAGACTTAAATTTTGCAAATTACCTTGCAGTGCTCAAATTCCGAAAACAACCCGCAATTTTGCAATTTTTCTTGCTACTAATTTCGACTTTCCCACGGGTCTTTGGACCAGTCAGCTACAAGCCTTAAAAAAGGGTCAAAAGCTGATCCCGTAGCTTTTCTGCATCTTGTTTTCAAAATCTGCTCGTCTCGAGCCCGACCAGCGCTTTTCGAGCCCCTTATTTCGTCTCAAACCCACCCTTCCGGAGCGCAAAGTTCCACTACAGCTTGAGGGGGAGAGGCCCCTAAAAACAATAATTAATTCCGCGCCCTGGTCTATCATTACCCAGCAAAATCTCGTCCCAAACCCACTACTTTTCGGGGCTGTTTTCGGCCCCACAACCCTGCCCTCCAGTGGCAGGTGTACAGTCTGCTAACAAAAAAGTAAGTCAGGTGTAACTCTGAGACAAGACTTACTGTTAGACGTCTGTCTCCACAAGATCAATATGGCAATCTAGTCAGGTTTTTTGGGACAATTCTAAAGCTCCTTATAGGCTGATAAAATTTAGAATTCTTGCGTAAAATTTTACGTCTACGGCTTTTCTTTACGTCCCAAAACAAGGAAGCTACGCGCAAAAATAATTGCCTCATTTAGCGGGGAATCCCCCCTTACCCTATCGGGTAGGGTGAATCGTGGCCAGGATACCCCGCACACATCCCCCGAATTTCCGGAAGGAGGAAATGAGCCCACACTTTTCTAGGCTAGCGTGAAGACAGCAGATATTGCTAGAATGCTCCAGCAGACTGTGCATAGATGAAATTCACTAGAGATCGCTGCTCGACTACTACATAGGAATTTAAGAATTCCTCATTTCCTGAGGAATCCTTAAATCTTATTCCTTGGCGGTCCCCTTAAAATCAGCAATCCGCTTAGCAAAAAAATATGTAGGCGAAAAGCAGGGGTTTTTTGCTGTCCATAGTATATTGTCAAAATCGTAATTGAACCCAAACGATACATAAATTGGAATTCCAGAAGTGCGAATTTTGCAAGAATTCCTGAGGAATTTAATTAGTCCTGCAAAGTTTCTCGTAACCTGAAACTTCTGCTCCTCCGCCCCCTCAAAAAGCGCAACATAATTTTGACGGCTTGGTGGAAGGGCGTTCAGCCGCGGAATTCATTCACAAAGTGGGGAGGCGTGTGTCTGCAACTTTGATGCACCTTCTGACTGAGCATCTTCTTCTTTTTCATCGTCTCCGCCTTCTAAGTCTTCTTCTCCTTAGTCGCCCCGCTTTTTAAGACGCCGAGTGAGCGATGGATATCCAATTACATTCAAGCCACACACACCACCACAACCAAAAGCATCTTCTCTCCTTCTCTCTCTTTCTCTCTCTCTCTCTCGCTCTCTCTCTCTCTCTCTCTCTCTCTCTCTCTTCAAACATGCCCATTCATTTATTTTTTGGCATGCAAAACCCTTTCATACACACATAACAACCTAGCAAAAATTGCGCCGTGGGCCGGCAGGAGCCAATTTATTTACCGAATCACGGGGTCGATCCAATTCATTCATTCTACCCAGATTCTACTAAATTTATTGCGGCTATCCATTTTCCACAGAATCGCGTAGCCCTAAACATTACGCTACGGTGGGCTCCTCTGAACATCTGCACCCTAGGGGAGCATTGCGGATTCGCGCCTAGTCTTTGCTTACCTCTTGATTTTACAGGACCAATGCTGATTTTTTTCCTTTACCAAGCTCATTTTTAGCTACTAGTAAGATGCCGCAATATGAAAAGTAAGAAATCGGAACTATTTTAGAAAATGCGCGCCAAAGCCTTGTTTCATTTTCTTGTAAATTCAACTGGAAAAGTTCTAGAGGAAAGGGCTTCAGATTCCGTTTTTCTAATGACGAATTTGCCTTCTCTGACCTACCTGATCATTGAGGATATCTGCGTTCTGCAAATTTCCAGGGGGATCTATGAAATATTAACTTCCACGCCTCCACCTCTCTCTCTTTCTCTCTCTCTTTCTCTCTCTCTCTCTCTTTCCCTCTTTCTCGCTCTCTTTCTCCTCTGAGGCCGAAAAACTCTGACGGGTATGTACGTGCAAGATGCTGTCCCAATTCATCACTTAACACATTTTTGGCCAGCCGAAAATTCTGAATATTGCCTCAGACTTTTGGAAAAATTGCTTCCAACGTCATCGGCTTCTCGTGTTTTGCTGCCTCCTCCCAAAAATTCCAGAAAATATTTTGAGCAGCAGCAACAGCTCGTTTCCAATATTTCGAGCTGGCCGGCACCGCCTCAACACCATTATTACGCGGGGAGGCGGGCCCAATTAAAAATTGGGACCCCGGCGCTTGCTGTTGTGCGTCAGCGCGGAGTGTGGCGTAGCTACTCGAAGCAGCGGCTCGTTATAATTTTCTACATTGGCTACTTGGAAAAGCATACAAAAAAAGCACTCGAATCACTTTGTTTTGCGAAGTGAAGCTTGTCAGAATTTGAGAACATGCTTTGCATCATTTTGGACTTTTACGTTGTTACGGTTGTTATTTTTGGCTTTTTGGTTTTTTTAGGTTAATTTGGACAGAAAATTAATGTACAATATCGTATTTTAACTCTGCTTTTAGCAACAGATAAAATGCCGACCTTCCCTAGTCTGTGAAAATGTATCGAGAGCCGAAATCCCGACATGCAAACGCCCCCGAGTTCAAATTGCTCTACATGTTTGTTGGCCTCTTGGTGTCGGTTTTTCAGCTAGACCAGACTTTCGCTGTCGGCATTCCGGCTGTCGGCATTTTGACGCCCGACATTTCGGATTATCGGCATTTTAGCTTTCGACATTCTGCCTGTCGGGATTGCGTCTTTAGGTATTCGGGCTTTCGGCATTTGGGCCGTGGGGTATTTTCCTCGTCGGCATTCGGGCTCTTAGGTTTTTGCTTTTATTACAAACTTTGAAAACATTTTATCTAGGATTTGCAACAATTGGGAAAATTTTTATTAATTGATTCCTAATTCGTTTTGTGTGGCCTGGGGTTCCTAATGGGTCCACGGATAATGCTTCGATCGGTTCGGGCCCCAGTCCAGCAAAAAACGAGTCTTCTTGTGTGAGGAAAGAGAGCTCTCCATAAATTAGCCCCCCATCCCCTCTAGACCTCTTCTAGGCCCGCCTTTCTGCAGCAACCGTGATGTTGCCGACGCGGTGGCGGTGCCTGCATCGCTTTTGGCCTAAAGATATTTATTTGGATTCCTCGGAACGCGTTTTATCTAGTCCGGAGAGAGTTATTGGCGTTCAGGCATATTAAAGGTCGGCTCTCTGATATTACCGTCGAGAAAGATATGGCTTTATTTCGGTGAATCAACCTTACGTCCATTAAAGGGATTGTCCATAGATTTTCTCGCGTGTCCTACACATCTTAAAGAGATTCCGACGGGATAGGTCGATCACACCTAATCGACTTTTGGCACGGATCCAACAGGGCAGAGAAGAAGCATGGACATTTTCTTTCGCTCGTGTCACCGATTACTTATGCCGCCGTTATCCCTTTAACCTATTACGCGACGGACTGGCGTGCGGCCGCGTTGCGTCTGCGATCCTCACAAAATCCACTCAGCGCCTATAAACGGCAGCGCCATTTTGCTGTCCTGCAGGTCTCTTGAAATTGACCACAGTTCAGGGAAAGCTGACAGAGTTTCTTGAAGAACCTCCCACCTTCTCTCTCTCTCTCTCTCTCTCTCTCTCTCTCTCTTTCACTCTTGCTCTCTCCTCTAGAATGGAAATCTCATAAAACCCGCGGGCTCTAGGGCCCCGAAATGAAATGCCCTCCGATTTACATATATTGCCCAGGGCGCCCCTCATTTGAGCGCCGAAAACAGATTCCCCGGCCTCAAAACGACCTGTTTTGGGACGGGATTCTGAAATAGACGTTTTGAACACATGGGATGTATTTCTTGTCCTAGCAACCAAACGCTAGAATCCAAAACAAAGATTTCCACCGTAATCTCTTGCCTCCACCTGTTTCTTCACGTATTCTGATTTGCTAAGCAATTTTTACACACTGTACTTTAATTGTTGACAATGTAAGTATCCTCTTTGGCTTCAGAAAATGCCCGCCAAACTCATTAAAAAGCGGTGAAAGGCAATATGGCGGCCGTAGCCGCGAAGAAGAGCGTCAGCGGCGGGGTGAAGAAGCGGAAGCGGAGCCAAGTGTTTCGATGGTACGGTAGAAGGGGCAGAGGATGGAAAGGACGCCAACGTACTTAAAAAACATTTAAACACGTACTTTAAAACGAAGTTAAAAATACAAAATGAACAGAAGTTTCAGATACCTCAGATATAAGATTTAGATTATGTTTTAAAGCCGGATGTAATATAAGTAATAATATACATACTGGACAAAGAATTCTTTTAAACCATCACATTAAAATGCCTAGAAAAATCGAATGGATCCAAGTAATTCTTCGAAAATCTACGCAACAAAAAGTGTGTGTGGAAATATAAAAAATACATTCAGGTAGCAATTAAGTTATACTAACCAAAAATTTGCAATTTTTACGCTATAATTTCCGTTTCCAGGGTCCAATCCTCGGACAACTACTTCTTCGAAAAGGTCACCCTCGCCCCAGAGGTAGACGAGCCGGGCGAAGATGAGCTGTATACCATCAGAAATTTGTCGATTTCGGCCGAGCAGCGGAAGTTGATGGAGGTACGCTCATTCAGGAAACCCTCATTTTACTTTACCGATTACCTATCTATCGCTTAGTGGATTACGACAGCTCAAAAACCAAAATAAATCCTCCCCATTTTTTCCAGATCATTCCACTGGAGGTAAGTTGCCTGTGTGCTCAAAAATGATCCAGAAAAACCAATGATTCGTTTCGTGAGGTTTGGGTGTATCGAGAGAGAGCGCGAGAAAGAGAGAGATAGAGAGAGAGAAAGAGAGAGAGAGGGGGGGAGGGGGAGAGAGAAAGAGAGACAGCGAGCCATAGCGAAAGCGAGAGAGGCAGACAGAACGAGAGTGAGAAAGATAGACAGAACAACTGAGTGAGAGGTCGAGAGAGAGAGAGAGATAAACACAGAGAAACTGGAGTGAGAGAGAGAGCGAGAGCGAGGGAGAGATACCCAAAAATCCTCTAAAAACCATCCAATCCCGAATACGCTTCTCCATCTAACCAAACCCAAACTCCTTTTCTGTTAACAAAACTATCCAAAAACGAGTTTTTCGTTTAAGAATTGCTGTGTTAAAATCTGAATTTTTATTTATCAAAAACTGCGTACATCAGCCTGCAGCCAGCTTCAGTTCTAAGCCCTAATTTGCGAAAATGCAAGATTTGAGGCTTGCCAGGAAAACACCAAATTTTCTAGGCCCTCTACATCGAAGCGCTGTACACGATTACGCATAAGATTGGGAAAGAGGACAGCGAGAGCAAGGTACGGTAGTTTTTGTGATACGGTAGCTTGGGATACGGCCTTTTTTGAACCAGAGTAATCTGAATTTCCAGGAAAACCTCTGCAAATACGTGAAAGCCGCCTTCCAGGGTGATAACCAGTTGCATGCACAGTTGATGGAGAGGGCGAAGCAGAACAAGGTACGGTAATGAGCGTATTTTAGTGAAAACTTTTTTGGAAAATCCTGTGCGTTACAAAACTGTTCTTAAAGGGCACGTCCAGGGACGTTTTTTTGGAAAAAAGGAAAGATTTTTGCCGCGGCCGGGGGTCGAACCCGGGCCCTCGGCTCGGGAGGCGTGGATGCATACCAGTCAGCCACAGCTATAACCTGGCAGGGGGATGAGGGGCGCCCCACGCCGCAAAGGAGGGAAATTGCCTCCCACGGCACGGGCGGGCAGTGCGCGCGGTCCCTACGTCGATAGGGTGTACGCGTTGGGGCGAGCACACGGCCCCTCCCTGAATGTGCTTTAAAATGTGTTAAAAGGTGTAATTCTAGCCTCCCATCATCCTACTCAACGTTCTTCTACTCGAAGCGAAAGATTTGGTGGCCAAGGATGTAAATGGTGAGCTTTTCAAAATATTTTTGTTCGGCGATCCAATTTATTGAATATTGCTTGTATGAATCAGCTAATCCATTTTTTTTTTGCAAATTTGAAGATGAAAATCTCTAAATTTTCGCAAGGAGCACGACAGAGCGGTAGTAAAAACCGAAAGTCGAAAATCATAGCACTCTTTGATTCTGTCTTCGACTTTTCTAAATTTTATAGATCGGCTTAAGTGCAAAATTTTTACAGAACCATCCTTTAAAGCCATAAATACTTATTTTTTTAGGCTTCTCGGACCCATTTGCGATGATGGGCGTCGTTCCCGGGAAACGCGTCCCTCATGCACTCACAGCCGAGGGGGAGAATGGTGCTCCTTCACCGCAGGTAACTAAAAAAAGAATAGAACTACGGTAATCTAAAATGAAATAAAAATGAATTTTGGATATATCGTATTAACCGATGGACGCAGAATTTTCCAGCATACCGTAATCAGCAGATAATAGCGAAATTTTCGAAGCTAAGGTAATGGGCGGAAAATAGCGGAATTTCGCAACTCGCGTCCTAGCGGAATATAGCGGAACCTTTGGACTTAAAATGGCTTTATGTTAGAAAAACATTAAATTACGATAGAAAAAAAAGTGTTTTCACTATAGATTAATAAGAAAATTTTATTTCCGTTTTCATATAACATTTTAAAAACTTAAAAATTTGAGTAAAAGCCGGATATTTAAGAGAAAATCAATAGTCTAAGTCAGTCAATTTTTAAAACTTAAAAATTTGAGTAAAAGTTTGTTATTGAAGAGAAAATTAATAGTAAAAGTACGTTAAAAGATTCAAACGGAAAAATATTGTCCTAACACCCAAATTCTACCCCCCACAAACACAACCCTACCCCAGTGTTTTTTTTTTCTTAAAATATATCACCACGCAAAAATTAGACGCCCGAGGAGAAGCAGCTGCTGTGTGACGTAAGCTTTCTCAGTTTCTTTCACATCTGGCCGGTGTCTATTTTCTATATATCATTAATGGAATACATACCGTACCACCATCGTGTGTGTCATACACCCTACAATTTGATATTGTCGCCTCCGTTCATCCCCTGGAGAGGAACGGATTATATGTCATACACGTGTCTTTTTCGGCTTGAAACCTTCGCCCAAAGCTTACCCTGACAAATTAAATGATTTATATTTTGATTAAATCAAATATAAAAATAGTGTATGATTTAAATCGGTGAATTGAGCCCAAAATTAGGTCTGAAAGGAGCTTTTTATAACTTTTATGCGGTTTTTCGCTAATACGGTCACGCTAGCAGCCTTTAGTGGCTTAAATTGAGTAGGAAAAGTGCGAACCGACCCCTTAGGACAACTAAGTCTCGGCCACTACGCGTTCCCTCAAAACACGTTTGACAGCATAACGTAGCGTTTGAGGGCACAACGTTACGTAGCGTGAAGTAGCGTATCACAGCGTAGCGCAACCTAGCGCAACGTATCGCAACGTAGCATAGCATAACGTCGCGTAACATAGAGTAGCGTAACGTAACGCAACGTAACGTCGCGCAACGTAAAGTAGCATAGGAGCAGCGATAAGTATTGTCACATTTTATGAACTCCTATTGAGTGGAACCTGGAAAATTGGACTCAAATCAAGGTTAATAGGAAGTAGGGTTATTAAAGTTAACATACATTTGTAAGGCAGCTGATCAAAACGGCCTTAATGCATTTAAAAAAATTAAGACGAAGACATTTTACGAGGTTTAAATTCATTGAATTCAATGAAATCACTGATTATCCGTTTACATGTGAAGCCGATTGTCCGGTCCTCCTTGGCCGCCTTGGCCCCCGCCACAACTCACCCACAAAAAGCGCTATTTTCCCCGTCCGTCCCCCTCTAAATATTTACCCTAAGCCACGTCCACCCTTTAATATATATATATATTCGTGTTAATATGCAAATTTCCGGATCTTCGATTGCATTTTTTAATGGCGTGTGCCCTTGCTTGAAGTATCCACGTAATAGGGCGGGTCCCCGAAGGGACCCACCCTCCACGAAATGACACACGCAACACACCCGCCTCTACAAAGTATCAGGTTGGTAGATAAGTCCTGTCACAAATTTTTGAAATCGCTCTATAAAGCCGCAGAAACGTCCAATTTTCACTTGCGATACATGATTTGATAGGTCTTGAGATGCTCTACCGTGGGTGCAGTCGGATAGGGTCTGGAAATTGTGGGTCGCTGAGATAACGGCCCTTGAAGATTTTTGAATAATTACGCAAAAGTGTTTTAGCGAGTTATCTCTGCATAGAGCAATTTGCATGCAATACCTTTTTACACCAATCGATAGCTCTCGAGGAGTAGATATCGATTGATGTTGAGATCATCAAAATTGGACATCGGATGGCCGAGATATGGGCCCTTGAAATTTCGCCCATTTCTTAGAACTTTTCTCGAAATCCCATACATTTTGACAAAATCTTCTCGGTGCGTGCAAAAACAAAGTGGCAAAGTTTGGCCCAAATGTGCAAAATGTATGGGATTTGGGGAAAAGTTCTAAGAAATCGGCTAAATTTCAAGTAGTCGTATCTCGGTCATCTGATGTCCGTTTTTGATGATCTCAACATCTTTCGATATCTACTCCTCGAGAGCTATCGATTGGTGTTAAAGGTATCGCATGCAAATTGTTCTATGCAGAGATAACTCGCTCGAAAGCTGTGACTAGATTTTGAGCGAAACTTTTCGAAGCTGTATCTCGGTAACCAGCGACTTTGGGGTCCTAGGAGGGTCATGCTGAGGTAGAGCGTCCGAAGACCTATCAAATCATGTATCGAAAGCCCAAATTGGATGTTTCAGTGGCTTCATAGAGGGATTTCAAAAAATTGTGACAGGACTTATCTACCAACCTGATACTAACCACACCCTCTACTTTTATCATCAACAACTAGCAGTGATTTTTAGGGAAAACAGAAGGATGGGGTCCTGCAACGATTTGGTGGATCATTCCGGAGGAGGCCAAAAAAGGAGAGCAAAAAAAGGACCGTTGGACGAGGGGCAAGGGATTCCGGCAAAGCTTATCAAGGCGTCGTCAGTACAGGTGAGTACTTATTAATTTCTAACTTTCAGAAGTTGATTCTTTTCATCGCAAAAATGCAATTGCATACCGTAATCGATTGAACGGTTAGAGCAAGTTCTAAAATATTTTTCTGCATATCCTTTGTCTTGTCCTTTCGTTGGATTTACATGACGTAATCGATGAAAGGCTAGAAAAAAATAGAACAACTGAAATACTTTTTTTGTTGTTTCCAATCTTCCTTGCTTTTGACATCAACGACTGGCTTTAATTGCGTTAGTAACTTGGAAAAAAATATTGAATTTGGTGGATTTTCGTAGTTGTAAGGTCAGCTAGCGGAGATTCCCTAGGAAATTTACTTAAAACGCCCGACTTATTAAGCAAAATTAATTTTTAAAGAGCTTAACAAAACCGTAAATCGTTTAAATTGTCGTTGAGATATATTCAATCTTATCATAATTATTCAAAACTAATTACTGTTGTTTAGAACAAAACCCTGAACCCGCGGTGGAACGAGAAGTTCCAATTTCAAGTCGAGGATCCGACCATCGACAGATTCCATATCGATATTTGGTAAGTAATATAAATATTGATTTAACCTTTGGTTGTTCATCTAATAGAAATGTTAATAATTTTCAGAAATCTAATAATGCAAAAAGTCTATACCCCGCCGGAAAATGCCTATTTTTAGGGACCACGACGATGAGGAGCAATCAGTCCTTGACGCCGTTTCGACGCTAAATCAGATTAGTGGAGGTCTAAAGGTATAAAAGGCCACAAAATAAGCAAAAAAGGAGCTGAAAACCGACTGAAAATTTGATTCGTAATTCTAGGGCCTGGGCCGCTACTTCAAAGAGGTCACCCAATCAGCGCGAGCCGATTCCGAGGAGAGTACCGATGACTTTTTGGGCTGTATCAATATTGATTTGGATGTAAGTAAAAACTACTATAAACTACGATAAACTAAAGACAATAGCCCTCAAAATAAGCATTGACCGCTCACCTATGAATTTTTAGAAAATCCCACCCGACGGCCTGGAGCAGTGGTACAAGCTCGAACAGAGGAGTGAAAAATCGAAGGTGTCGGGCAGTGTTAGACTGAAGGTAAGTTAGCGGTATCGATTTTTAAATCTAAGCTTTAGTTGTGGCTGAGCACGAGGGAAGACAGAATTGGAGATGAGGAAGATCTGCTGGACGTAAAAGAGCACATCGAGCTGACGAGGCAATTCGCGTTGTATGAGATTCGACAGAGCGGGGTAAGCTTGAACCAATTTTTTTGTATTTGCGCATTAATAGAATGTAAGAAATTAATTCCCATGTCATATCAAAATTATATGGATACTGTAACTCGATTAAAGCTATAAATTTAGTCCCCAGTCCGAATGTGGGATGGCTACTTCCCCGACAAGCCGATTTGCATCCTGAAACAACATGCTATTCAGAGCGATTTGGATGACGTTCAAGTTTGGATGTGGTAAGTATTGGATCGTTGTTCTTTATCCCTCTTACTTTCTCTCTCTCTCGCTCTCTCTCTCGCTCTCTTTGTCCCTCTCTCTCTCGCTCTCTTTGTCTCTCTCTCACTCTCTCTCACCATATTCATATATTTCAGTAAATGGCTCGCCTTCCATTCGATGATCCCAATCGACATCTCCTTCAATTTGTTGCACCAAACTTTACATACCTTGCTGGAGAAGTGGAAGCCAATGGAGTTGGAAAAGGTATGCTTAACAATGACTTACATGTTTTCGTATTCTGGATACAAAGTTTCGATACACTATTAGATTCCTTTAGGAAGAAGAAAACCTTCTCCTCGAGTCGTTCCACCAATTCGACGCCTACTGCCGGAAGTGTCTGTTGGAGCACCGTGAACGATTTGTGCCGACGAAGCGGAATAGTGGAGAGGAGTTTATCTCTCTAATCAAGTGAGTCGTTAAAGCACGACAATGGCAAGGCTCTCCCGTTGACGCTGCATGCGAATCCGCCGCAAACTTGTCGTAACCATCACGGAAATGAAAGATCCAGTGCGCGTTGCGTCTGTCTACACATGCGTTGCGTTGCCATATGCGCGTTTTGCGCCTTGCGTGTTGCGACATGTGCTCTGCATGTCGCTACATGGGCGCTCTTGTCGCGAGATGTGCGGTTCGCGTCTCGCGGCATATGCGTTGTGCGCCGCGGCCTGTGCGTTACGTATCACGCCACGCGCGTTGCGCGTCGCGACCTGTGCTGCCAGTTGCGAAAGGTGCAAAAACCATGCCGAAATTCATAACCACCCGAATCTTACGGAAGTACTTTCCATTCCAGATGTATGCGCTCCCTCCGTGAAAGCACCTTTTTCTCAAAATTCCTCACCGCGAAGCGGCCTTTTGTCGCACACATCGAATCACTATTAGCGGTACGTCTTCAAAAACTTCCCGGAAATTCTAATCAATTTAGAAATCCGCAGAAGCCTGGTTCGCTCAAGTTGTCGAGTCATGTCAGGATGATGATCCTTGCAAGGAGTTGCTTAGGTAAGCAAGTCCGAACTCCTTCAAAAACCTTATCATCTTCCAGCATCCTAACCCGCTTGAACAAAGCCTGCTCTCGGTTTCTACACTATTCCGCACCCATTCGGGAAGTCGCCCGAGCCGATTATGCTCATATCACGTTGTCGACTTTTGATACCTTGGTAAGTTAAGGTTTAAATGATACCTCAGAACCATATTTTTTTAGCTAAGCGAGTACCTGACGTCGGAGATGATGTCGGAGAAGAGTTCAAATCTCAAAGCGCAGCTAAAAATTTCTGCATCTGATCCTCCCACTGATGATGATCTCCTTGATTTGATCCGGATCCACATCGCCTTCGTCGAGTTGCGGAACCACAGGCTGGCAAATCGGGTGTAAGTTGGAATTACGTTGCTTAAAAATCCAATTTTTAATGTCATGCTTGGCACTAAGCTTTAAAGTACAAAGTCCAAAGTGGACGCTTTTCAGACGAGTCCGAGAAGAACCAGAATGGGCCGACATCTTCAACAGGGGCATCAAGAAATTCTTGGACGTGGCGAGGGAAAGAGCGACGGCTCGTGTTGGACTGTCTTGTCAGCTCGAGATTCCGGTAGGCGCCTATGGACGTAGTAAATCTCCTTGGTTTTAGATCAACACCGGTGCCAACGAGATGAAGCAGTCCAGCAGTCACGTGGATGTTTGCCATATTGTTGAGCAGGTATGTGCGGTTTTAGGCAATTTTAAGGTTCTCCAGATGTTATGCGCCAGGTTAATGGCAGAGAATAGCTTCAAAACTGCTGAAAACTGTATTTTAGCTTACCGTCTGCTGGGAGCGCTGTGAAATCACGGACCCACGACTTCGAGCCGAGCTGACGGAACGATTTGTCGATTTGCTGTGTGAAGTCGTGAAGAATTATTCTATAAAGGTGTCGTTATTTTTATGTTAGAATTTTTATATAAGACGCAACTTCCAAAAAATGATGTTTTAATCTGCATAAAACCGAGTTTTAGACTATTGCTGCCCTTGAAGCCGAAGGATTTACCGGAGATTTGCAAGTCTTCTTACCATCCGCCTTGTTGAGTATTGTAAGTTTTAGGTTTGAAGAATTATCGATTTTCTCTCTCTCGCTCTATCTCTTTCTTCCTTTCTCGAAAACCTTATGAAAACTGCCCTTTCTAGTTCTGCTCGGCCATCAACAACTGCGAGCATGTTCGACGCGCACTGATCGTTCACGAAAAATTGCGTTTGGACGATTTGGGGACGAAGGAGGAACGTGAACAAAAGGTCGGTTACCCCTTTCTAAAACACAAGTTTTTTATTAGGGCGGTTCCAAGTGGAAGATATTGATCGAACAGCGGCTAGAGGACTGCGAGGAGATGATCTCGGCCGAGATTGACAGGATGATTGACAAATTGATCAAGTAAGTTGGCATTTCTGACGTATGCTTCTTGACGACTAAATAGCTTCACTGTTCTAAATTATGCAGGATATCGTAGTTTACATAGACAAAAAGCGTATCGAAAAGTAAATTGCTGCGTAAACTTCAACTTTTAGGCGCCTCCTTCCGCAAATGAAAAAGCACGTTTTCCACTTGGCTTGGTCACCTTCAGCCTGTGCCGTTGAGGACTCCCTGAAGCCGCTGACAGATATGGTACAGTTTTCGGAAGTATGACACTTAAAGGGGCTCCGAACTGCCAAATCAAAGGCCTTTTGGGCCTCTTTGATTTCTGGCAAATTGCCAGCGGGCGCTGCGGGACGAGAGTCCTCACTCTTTCGATTTTTGCGCGAAGTTGTTTTTGCCCGGTTTCTTTGGGAAAACACTATAATTCGCGCATTTTGAGCCCATTTTTGAAATCCTCACTCAATTTTAAATAGTTTTGGTGCTTTAATCATCAAATTTGGCCCAGAAACAGCCGAGAACGCGATTTCGAGGTGACAACAGGGAATTTCAAATTTGCGAGCGTCCCGCGCCCCTAGGTGTACAGAGGCCACCCAGGTACAGGGCTCCCATCTTCGGGCCGTCACTCAATTTTTGGCATTTCGTAGCCCCTTTAATAAGTCAGTTGGACCAGTTGATAGGTTCAATTTTAAATTCTTAGATTTTCTACTACCACCCATTACATCATATTTTAGCTAGACATCGAGCTATCAGCCGTCCATCGGCAGCTTCTTCATAAGAATTTCCTGCGAGTCCTGGCCAACCAAGCTGCAGCAGTCGTGATGCTGTTGCGAGGATGTGTGGATGAGAATCCAGGGGTACGTTACGCCAACTATTAAATGCCGATACCTTAGAAAACATGAGAATTACATATCGTAGCTTAACTTCCTTCAGATGGAACCCCAATTCTACCAGCGCTTGTTCGATTCCTGGGCCGTCTTGGTCGACTTCTTCCACGCGGGAGGGAAGGGAATCTCGATGGAACAACTCGAGACTACCCCACAGCATATGGTAAGCCCAGGACTACGGTATTGGAGAGGCTTTTTAGGACCTGACTCGTATCCTCTCACTGAACCAGACACCGACCGAGCATCTGATCGAAAAGTATTACAAGGAGTTGTTGAAGCAGCAGGTGAGGGGCGAAAGGGAGTCAAAATATCAAAATCCTGCTGAGGCAAGCTAGCAGAGATTATTGGTGAATCGAAACTGTCTGTAAAAACGTTTATGATTTTATAAAAAGTAAAATTAATGGTTTCGTATCGTTTTTATGTGGTTTATCGCTCTTACTTTTAATTTTTAAAAATTGTAAAATTTCTTTTGGAACGTTTTTAAATGAGCACCAGGGTTGAAAAACCGCTTCGCGGCTTTTCAACCCTGGCCCCGTCTTCCAATGATATTCTTGACTTTGCATAATCTTCCCGGATTCGGATGACGAAAATGAAAAATGCTCTTGCCGTCCCTTTATATAGGCTACCGCGACTTCCGGTGCATGCTAATTTTTTCCTAACAGATTGGGCGGTCAGATTTTCCATGAAAAACTTAATTTTAATGTCGAAAACATCATATTTTGTAAGATCTGATATGTGTGCAGTCATCTCCAGCCCATTACGCACCTAATGACGTATCGAACATACCCCTAAGTACTTCCCCTCTTGAGATACTACTGGAACACGCTGACGGAAGTTGCATGCAAATGCACACACACACAGGAACTATTTTTTTATATATAGTAGGATAGCCATAATAAAGTTTAATACGCTAGAAAAAACGTATTACTTTTTAAATAGCATATCGTTATTTTTCTTCCAGAATGAAGTGACCGATTGTAAATACGGGATTCTCAACTTACGTGCCTACTACAATGCCAAGTCACAGACGCTGAGGTTGGATGGTAAGTATCGATTTTTCGAATGAAAATTGTGTATTTATAGTAATCGGAGCGAAGCAAGTGATTCCGCTGGACACTAATGGGTTGTCGGATCCATTTGTGGTTATCGAATTGGTGCCCAGGGCCAAATTCTCATCGCAACCGGTTTTGAAGACGAAGGTCATGCCGAAGACGTTGAACCCGATCTTTGATGAGACGTTTGAATTGTGAGTTTGAGCGGAATTTAATTTCTTATGGTATTTATGCTTTTTTTAAGTGAATTAATTTCGCTACCCGAATGATAGTTATATCAATATACGTTTAAAATGCCTGAATTGCCTGAAAACGTCCGCCAATTTCAGCCACATCCCTCAAAAAGTCCCACCGGGCGCCCTGCTCCACTTCACCGTGATGGACCACGATTATCTGAGGTCGAATGACTTTGCCGGGGAGGCGTATTTGGAGTTGATTGATGTAAGTTGTAGCAGTGCATTAGTGGTCGTAGGATTGGGTAGTGGACACCTTGCAGTATGAAACCTCCACTTAAAAATCTTACTTTTGAAGGTGCCTGGATTCTCACCAACTACTGCACCAACGACGCTTCGGCAATTCAATCTGGTTTTGATTCATCCCGTCAATAATTGTGAGTTTCATCGCATAGAGAGCGAGCGAACCTGAGAGGGCGCGAGAGAAAGAGAGAGTGGGAGCGGGAGGGAGAAAGAGAGAGAGAGAGAGAGAGAGAGGGAGGGAGTGAGGAAGGGAGAGACCGAGAGAGATAATGAGTGAGAGAGTAAGAGCGTGAAAGAAAGCGTGCAAGAGATAGGGAAAGAGCGAGAGAGTGAGGGAGAGAGGTAGATAGCGAGGAGAGATAGAGAGGGAGCGATGGACTGAGAGCGAACAAGAGAGTCCGAGAGATGGAGAGTGATGGGGAGAGAGATGGGGAGAGCGAGAGAGAGAGGGGATAGAGCAAGAAAGCAAGATTTATAAGTTATTTCTAATACCAATTTTCAGGCAAAGACGTCTTCCAAGTCCTCGACAGTCGAAAAGAAGACAAAGAAGCCCAAGACTTCCTCCGGAACGTCCAGCTGAATTATTGATCTCATGCTGATTTTGCGGTCCTTCAAATGAGTACCGCATAATCCCGTTGCACCCCGCTCACTTTGATAGACCTAAAAAACGCCATTATCCTGATGCTTTCCATAGACTTATCACGCTTTCGCGGGATTTTTCTTATATGTGTTTTGAATGTGGTTTTGTGGGGGCTCCCAGCTCTAGTAGTTTTTGCAGAAGCCAATTTATGATCTCGTGAGGCTTTAAAGGTATATTCAAGCTTTTCAAACTGAGCTTGCCGACCTTTTTAAATGTTTGAACGTATTAACGTTAAAATAAGCCTAAAATTTGCTGTTTTGCTCGTTTTTAAAGACCTAGTCCGAAATTAAGCTTCATTATGCCTTTAAAGCCATTAACCAGCCATATAATCTCTTAAAAGGAGCTCCTCTTTTGTATGTCTCCACATTTTACCCCCTGCTTTCAGTTCAGGTATTCGCCAATACATGTATTTCGATCTCCGCGCGCGCCCATCCCGTTGATCCAAGCCACCCCTCGCCCCTTTCATGAATGAACCAAATGCACAGAGTTGCGCTACTATCAGAGAAATAAAGCTGTTTTTATTGAAAAATGATGATTCTCATACCGTAATTGATAAAAAATCATTACAGCCAGAAATTCGCCAGAAATTCAAGATCTGTCTTTCGAAAAACGCCATTTTGCTATTAAAATCATGAATTAAGCGGTTCTTTTTTGCGCTTTAATCCAATTAAATTTCGTTTTTAATGGTACAGAGATTTCACACGTAATTTTAGCAAAAAAACTACTCTCGGTTTAGGCCGGTGCCCTCAGGCTAAGGATTTTCAAACACGCTATTTTGTCATGTAAAAAGTTCAAATGAAAGGGGAATTCAGATTTCTTCAACCTAATATTTTTTAACAAAGCGTACGTTGTAATTTAGAGAAATTTATTAATCCCGTAAAACTAGCAAGATTTTCCAACAATTTTCTCCAGGTGTTATAATAAATTTATTTAGGTTTCAAAAGCCCTTCACCTTTTAATTCTAACCAACGTTTGTTTTCACTTGCTTTCAGGTCCTAACATTTGGCTTGGTAAATACGATGAACAAGTGCAAAAACGAAATTAGCATTTATAACAGTTTTAACGACAACACCGCAATTTGCATACAATAACTAAGGAGCATCTCAGGCAAAAATGCAGATAGCTTCTATCGTAGTTCGACCCAGCTATTTTTTTCAGCAACACTACACACTAGATGATTTATCCGTTCCTGTCAAGGGTCTTGGCCGCTAGTTGGGAGTATACATGGGTCGACGCTTGCATGCGCCGCATAAGCGTGGCCGGCCACGCTCTTCCGGAGCGTGGAGAGCCACGCTGGCTCGCGTGCCTCTTAATAATCCACGCCGAAATGAGCGTGGCCCGCCACGCTCCGGAAACGCTTATGCAAAGTTTCTAAAAAAAATGCAAAATCAAAGTTTTCCAAGGGACATGAAAGCAAAAATCGATCCGTTTTCGAGAATTTAACTAACAAGAAGTTGAATCATGATCTATCTTGTTTATTTATCAAAATTTAAGGATGACCCTGATAGTTATGTATCGGCAATTCATTTTTGCAAATCGAAATCATGAATATATGTCCCCTAAATTTTCGATTTGCATCTGGAGTTAAATCGCGCGCGTGAAAAAGCACGCATAAAGCGCCGCATGAGCGTGGTCCTCCACGCTCCGGAAGAGCGTGGCCAGCCACGCTTATGCGGCGCATGCAAGCGTCGACCCATGTATAGTTGGGAGGAAGCCCAGCACGCGCGCGTTCCCTAGTATCCCCGAGCACCCCATACGAGATATCGATAGAAATGGTGCCCTCTGCTAGGCAATTCGTGCCCGCAGGGGGTCATAATTGGACGAACGGCCATCGATTCCGCCCCGACACCAATGTTTCAAATAATTGCCCTTTGAATTGGTTGGATGCTATCACGGTTGATAACTTTTCACAAGCTCATTCCTACCAGTGCTGGTTAATTCATCATTTCCCACTTTTGAAAAACAATTTTATAGCTATTACTATCCCTGGGCCATATCAATGGGCACCACTTTAAGTTATCCCCCATCCAAAATTAGTTATTCGTCCAGTTATTTTGGTATTTTAGCTTTTTAACAGATAATTTAAGGCCACACGATAGCGTATAAAATACTTTTGAAGCATAGTTTTTAGCTCAAGTTATTTTACAGACGAATTGGACAGCCCCCCACCACCCTAATTGATCATCCAGCCAAAAATTCCCGATTTATTCGATATTTTAAACTTTGGGAAGTAGTTTATTTTCGCGGCATATGGAAGAGCACCAACAATAAATAAGAAAACTTAGGATTAAACCAAAATAGTTGTAGAAAGTACGATATTCAAAGTTAAGTTTTTTTACATTTCGAAAATAACCAATTACGAGTCGAATTGCCAAAATCATAAAATAGATTACGAGAAAAACTGATTTTTAGTCATTCCAACTGGTGTTGTTTGCCCAATCTCAAATCAATTGTTTGTTGTCCTTCACCGGAAGACGCTTTTTCCGAACATACGTTATCAACGATATATTACGAAAATTCTGATTTTCAGAAGCCAACCACCATGGCGCTCCCGTTTTTGAGTTGCCCTGATTGCAACTTTGCGTACGACACGGAGCCGTACCTGAGGAACTGCCCGGTCATCCACCAAAACAGGCTCAGCTGCTTGGATTGCAAAAAGGATGAACAACAAGTGGTAAGGATGTGGCCTTTGTCTAAGCGACAACGTATAGAATTTGATAGATGGAGGCGCAAAAACATAGTTAGGAGCACTGAACCGTTTTTTTGCAAAAATCGGATTACGCTAGGAAAAGCGCCTTTAGCTAGCGTAACGGATTGCTCAGCACTGTATTATTAGAGAGCCAAAAACCCAAAGGAGAACCGCCTAAAAATCAAAAAGATTGCACAAAATCGAAATGTCGTGATGCCCTTAGAGAATCGACCTTATTGATTCGTAGGCAAATTTTGTCAGAAAGGCCAAAGTCTTCAGAATGGCTTCAATACTTGAAAATTCGCGCGGTCTCAAACTCAAAACGAGGCTGACAGTTGTGACCCTATCGGGCTATGTTGTAGACGGCAATACGACAAGTAAAACCTTTCAAATCTTCAAATTTTAGCTTTGAGCAACTGCTGAACAATAATGACATTAAAAGTTTCTCAAATTTTCGATTTTTGAAGTGGGACCAAAAATTAATGCAATTAGCGCTTTCAAAACCATCAGAAAGCACGAAAGCCGAAATGCATCTAAGAACGTTTTCTTATCAAACCCTTTAAAATCGGCCAGATACACCTGGTGATGACTAATCGCGCGCATTAGCTGGTGTTACGACATGTAAACCTGAGCCATAATAAAAGCCTCAAATGAAATTTCTCAATTTTCAGGCCGAATTCCTGTGCGACTTCCTGAAGCAACCAAACCTGCGCCAAAACCGGGAACTCATGCCCATCTGGGAGGCGCTCGGCCCGCTGAAACGCGTTCTCGTGCCGGAGCTGCAAGCGTGAACTATCTCCCGTCGGCGCGGAGCCGTACATCTTCGAGGGGTGCTACCACCTGACCTGTCGCTCGTGCGACACCAGCAAGTGTGCATGCGGCTTCTCCTACGGCTGGGCCTACAAGTGCGGGCTGGAGATCTTCGAGAAAGTCGGGCGATTCAGGACGCACGAAGCCAAACTGGCGGCCCGACAAAAGGATTGTGAGCAGGGGATCATCGCACAGCTCAAGAAAGCCAAGCCAGAATGCGCGATGTGCGGATTTTATCTCAAAACGCCGCTTGTTGCGATGACATGTGAGCATGTGGTCTGTATACAGTGCCGGGAAGATGTTCGCCATCTCGACGATATCTGTGACGTCTGCCGGAAGCCGAAGGATGGCCATATGGCATGGGGGCAGAAGGTGCTCCGGGAGGAGGCGCAGCGAGTTGCTGATCAGGAGAAAGCTGTAGAGCAAAAGCAAGAAAAATTTGCTGTGCAAGGAAATGCTACGCAAACTGTGAATCAGGAGCAACAACAAGTTGCTGCTCAAGAAACTGGGCTAAAAACTTTGAAGCAAGAGCAAGAAAAGGCTGCAGCTTACGAAAAAAAGCCCACAAACTTGAAGGAAGAGCAAGACAAAGCTGAAGGTGAACAACAGCAAATGAAAGCTATGAAACAAGCTCAAAGACAGTATCTTGCTCAGATCAAATGGTTAGAAACTGACATCCGGAAAAGAGCTGCAGCTTACGAAAAAGAGCCCAAAACCTTGAAGGAAGAGCAAGACAAAGCTGAAGATGAACAACAGCAAATGAAAGCTATGAAACAAGCTCAAAGACAGTATCTTGCTCAGATCGAATGGTTAGAAACTGAAATCCGGAACCGACTGTCCAAAATCAGCCAAGATTCTGGTTTCGTGGAGGATGATGAGAAACCGGAAGCGGATCCGGACGCGCACGCTTTTCGAGCAGAGCTTCAACTCCTTGCCGATACCATCGACGACAAGAAATCTGAACCGAAAGTAGATTCCTCAAAATCTCCAAAAAATGAAATCGGCTTAGAGGCTCCCAAGATCGCGCTCCCCGTTGAAATTCTGGTCGAA
Organism: Mesorhabditis spiculigera; assembly: GCA_958295435.1. Classification (NCBI taxonomy): domain Eukaryota; kingdom Metazoa; phylum Nematoda; class Chromadorea; order Rhabditida; family Rhabditidae; genus Mesorhabditis; species Mesorhabditis spiculigera. The sequence continues at coordinate 473,344 of CATQJA010002698.1, read as the reverse complement.
GGGCTGACCAAGGAGGTCGCAAAATTGCGCACTGAACTGGATGAACTGAAGCTCGTCATTGGCTTCCAGGCGATGGAACAAGTCAAGATGGCTGAAGAGCTGCAGCGGCAGCAAGTGCCAACAAAGAGCGGGATCCGAACTCTCAAAGATACCTGTGTTCAAAAGATCATCGAGGTCAAGAAGGCGGAAGAATCTGCCGGAGAGAGTGATAGCGGCGATTTTGAGGTTTTGAATTTGAAGGATCTCAGCCTTGCCACTGAAGATAGGATAAACAATATTTGAAAATAACAGAAAAATCCGGCTGGATCTCACTTTTTATGCTCTCGATATCTACCTCTTTTTCTTTAATTGCTAACCCGAATAAATGTTTTTCAATAAACTCGAATTCAAATTTTTTTCTAATTTCTTTAAATACATTGTAAATCTGTATACATACTACAACACTTCGGAAAATTAAACGAACAACTTAAAGCGCACAAACTAGACTGAAAGCGTCATCCTCTTTTGTAAAAACTCCAGCTTAAAATCAAATTCTTACACCGATGGACGCTTTTACAAATTTAATTTCAGGAAAAAATTATGGAAAAATGGCCGTGTTATCTGGTAATTTTAGTGTCGATCCGGTCGATGTTTTCTTCACCGGCCAATTAAAGGAATATTTCGGCTAAATTTATGGACGATCAACCTAGAATTAAAATCCTACAAATTTGTGTGACGCTTTTACCGTTTTCAGCAACAACAATATTTATTCGGGCACAGATTCCTATGTAGATTTTTCTAGTGTTTCCTTTAATTTCTGCAAATTCGTGCAATACATCCTGGCGTGAGGCAGATAGGCCTCGAAGCATTTCTCGAATTCTTCAGCGACCCCAAACAGCTCGGCGCCAATTTTCATGCCGTCGGCGTAAGCTGCCTGGCCCGAGATCATCTTAGCATTCACCTCATTGACTTTCAGCAATTCCTCCTGGTCCTTTTCGATTTCGGCATGGATTCCTCGGATATTCCCAAATAGTCCATCATAGTGCTGCACGAAAAAGCTCGTGATCGACTTCTCAACCTTGGCCAGATTTTTCTGCTTCAGGTCGACATATTTGTGGTCTTGGTGGCCGCGAACAAAGCAGGCTCCGCAAAGAATCATTCGATCGCATTGGATGCAGGAAAACAGCTCGCTGATTTCAAAGCTTTTCGTGCAGCCGACACAATTTTTCTCCGCAACATTGAAGTGGTAGTCGCCGGTTCCCGTAGCGGCTTTGTACGGCGCCCCTTCCAAGCGTCGAACTTCTTTTTTCGAAACGTTTTCGACTTCGACGATGTGTTTCTGGAAGTGTTTCTTGTGCTCTTCGACAGTGGCTGGACAAATCGTACACTTTGCCGGGATTCCTGCCTTCTGCCGACATTTTCGGCAAGCGATCATCCGGCACGACATAAACACGGCTTGACATGTGTAGAAATCTTCGCCACAGTAGCCGCAGCCATAATATCCGAGCTCGAGTTTTGCGAAGAATTTCCGAATTCCCTCCGCATTGCACCCCAGCTTACGGTTGTAGCGTGCCACGTATTTTGCGTATTGCATGCGAACCGTAGCAGACGCTGGGTCGCCGATCGAAATCAGCTCTTTCTTGCAACAGCTCGTATGGCAGGCCTTTGGCATCTTGCATTCCTCACACCAAGGATGCTCCTCCACGGGGCGACGGCAATGATCGCAGTCCAGGCGCCACAGCGGGCCGAGGGCATACCATCCTTCATCGGTCCTCTAAAAAGAAATGTTGTAAATCATGCGCATTTTAAGTGCTACCTATCATTACTTCTAAAATTTTTACTTCTAAAAGTCGTTACTTCTAAAAGCTATAGCGTCGATTTCTGAGTAAATATAGCGAGATTTGCCGAAAAAAAATGATGATCCAAGGAACTGACTTTTAGAAATATCACATTTTGAAGTAATGAGTTTAAAGCTAATGATCATCCGCCCATTTTAGGCATCCGGTTATTACCGGACGATCATATTAGGTAGGGTTTTAGGTTTCAGACAGACTGTAATTGCAGGTCAAATTTTTTAAATTTCCAGAATTTAAAGGCAAAATTTTTTGTAATTTCAGCAATTATATCGATTTTTTTTTGCTGACGGCCGGCGGATCACAGCGCAAACAGAAACAGAAGCATTCTTCGTACTTTCTGGATCCATAATTGGCAAAATCCTAGGCTTAAATTAAAGGGTAGCTCAGCTCTGATAGAGAAATACGCTCTTCTCTCTCCCTCTCTCTCTCTCTCTCTCTCGCTCTCTCTCTCTCTCTTTCTCTCAGCCAAATAATTTCTTTGACGATTAACGGATACGAGAATACCCGAAATACGAACCTTCAGGTTTGGTTTTCGCATCAGAGCATCAAGCGTGACGACGCGCGTTGCCGTTGATACAGCGCAACAAGCCCGGCACATCAGGTTGTTCTTGCACAACATCGCTTGTCTTGGCGAGTCTGCTTTCAGGCTGAAGGGCCTGGAGCATTTTCCGCAATCGAAAATCTCGATGCGCATCGCAAATCGTTTTCTATAAACTCACTGGTTAGGACAAGGCATTCTGAATAGAAGAAAGAGGTTGTAAAAAATCCATTTGAAACTCGAAAATCTAATCCATGTCGAGGAAAGCTTAAAGGTACACTAAAATCTCATGCAAAAAGTCAGTTCGTGGTCGAAAATCCGGGCCCTCTGCCGCGCAAGGCCCGGACCCTTCTTATCCCTTTCCCTCTCCCCTCTCCCGTCTGTCCCATGGCCTAGTGGTCTAAAGCGCTCGCCCTAGGCGAGTGGCGAGGGTTCGGTTTTGCTCCGCGGCGAGCACCTACCGTAACCCTCTTTGCTATTCCGCGGACGGTTACCGGCCGGTAACCAAACCAACGAGACTTTAGTGTACCTTTAAGAGACAGCTAATGACGGAAAACTTAGCAGCAATGGTTGGAAACAGAAAATATTTAGGGTCGATTCTAGACCAGAGCTGTGCGGTCCGTCGGCTTCTGTTATCAAGATCAACCGGACCTGGAAATGGCAGAGGGAATGGCAAGCCGGAGGGGGCCAGGACGATCGATTCGAACGATCTTGCTCCTTCCATCGCCGATGCGAGAAAATGCCATCGAAATTGCCTTTGCCCCCCCGTCGGGGCAGTATAGCGAGATCGCTGCGAAGATGACTGGATGTAAGACGTAGACCGGAATTTTGTGATGTAGCCATCAAACTGTACTCAATAAAGATTAATAAAATATAAATAAATGCGTAGAGACAAGCGGCTCACGGCTGTCGCGAATTTTCTAAATTGATCATTTGAAATTTAATTATAAGGTTAGGAATTTTAACAAAACAAAAAACCGAGGCTTCAGGTTTCAATAACATCGGCGGTCTAAAAATTGATCCTTGTAATGCTAATTTTTACATTGGATGCGTTTAAAAATGTTTTCAAAGAATAAACAACCAAATTTATTCGTCAACAATTTATCTAACTCGGCAAAAGTTCACGTCGGACTGACTGGGCAGAATCTGAAGAGCAGCTCGGCTAATTTTCATATGTTTTGGACCCACATTACAGCGCTTTCGAACGCGCGCAAACTTCTCCGACTTCGTCCTGTCTTCACTTTCAGAAATGCAAACTCGCTCCTTTTATTTCTGCCGCCAGAAACTTTTCGTGAATACGAGATTAGGCGTGGGTGAGCCGAGAAGCATTGCATAAAGGGCGCGGAACTCTCGCGTTTGCTCTTTCAAGATGCGCCTCAATCTCTGCATTCTGCTCCTATTCTTTGCAGCCGTTTCGGCAGTTGAGGTGCGTTGGGTTGACTTACAAAAATTTAGAAAACTATAATTTAATTTACATTGGTGTCGCTACGGTAGGAATAGAAAGAAAAGGTAAATTTTCAGACCCGTGTGAAACTTTGCGCCGGGCAGGTATGCGCTGTCGGCTGGTTTTGCTGCATCTCTCACGTAATGGGTAAGAAGAATTTAAGGGTTTACAGCGCTCTCGGCTCCAAAGTTGATTCTTACGTCTTACTGTAAAGTGTTTTTACGCAGGCTAGCTTTTTGGAATGGGACCAAGCCTATCTTGTGCAGAATTTTTTGCTGATTCCGAATCCGTTTTCCAAATTTGGTGCGCGCTTTGCGTTGAAAAGTCATTTGAGGTCGAAATTAAGCTTAAAAACGGCATAAATTTGGATGCTGGCCCGCTATTCCCTGCCTGGATCATATTGCCGTGCCCTTTATCGACCCTCCCGGAGCCCCCAGCCTAGTTGGCATTGGGGTGAATTCGCAAGGTGTTCGCTTGGCAAGCACAGGGCGGCGGTTCGAGCCCTGGCCAGTTACTTTTGTTTTTTGCATAAAATCGTGGTTTTATCTCTAAAACCGTTACCAAGCCAGATTTACCGTTGAAGATAACGACAAGTTAAAAATAAGGCAAGAAAATCCAGATTTTGGCAATTTTTTGTGTATAAATGTCGAATAACTTTTTCAATAAAGTTGGGACCTTCTTCAAAATTTGCGCACAAAGCGCCTGAAAGACATAACGAGCCGTCACTCAGCAAAAATATCGACCACAAAGCTTTTCATACTTTTCTTGATAGGTAATGGATGCAGGAAGCAGGGCTGGATCAATGAGATTGGCTGCTGGCTGTGAAGTTGGCTTCAGTTCTACGAAAGCTAAATCTACGATGCCTTGGATTTTTTTCTAATATAGAAAAAGATGCAATCTGTTCTGGTTCACTACTGGTGAGGCTGACAGAATATTGTTAAAATTTTTAAATCAAATTAAAGATTCAAAATTGAAAACGGACGCCCCATAAGCAAATTTTATTCGCATTCACTCGTGCGATCATCCTAGGTGTATTCGGATTAATTTCAAAAACAAGCAACAATATTTATTCGACAAAAACACCCTTCAAAGCTTCTTGATCATTTCGGTAATCTTCTGCAGATGTGTGTTGTACATACGAGCATGGGGCAAATAGCCCTCAAAGCACTTCTCAAAATCCTCCGCAGCCGCTCGCAGTTCAGCGCACATCTTCGGCCCGTTACGATATTCGGCCTGACTGGGCACCAGCTCCAGCTTTTCCCCGTTAGATGTGAGCAGGGCCTTGTGGTTCTCAACGATTTCGGCGTGAATCCCATCTTTATTTTTCATTAAGCCTTCATAATTGGTTGTGAGGATGACGCGGGTGAACTCCTCCATCTTGGTCAGTTCTTGCTCCTTTAAGTCGACGCAGTCGTGATCCTTGTGACTGCGGAAGCAGCAGCCAGCACATATCGTTATACCTGCACATTTCGTGCATGAAAACATATCCGAAATTTCACAGCTGCGCGTGCAATTCTTGCAATTCCTCTTCGGTACGCCTTCCTTAAATTCCCCAGGTTGCCGCTCCTCCAATTCATAAACCGGAAACTCGGTCTTAATGGTTTGTAAGTTGCTAGTCTGCAGCGCTTCCCGAATTCGCTTCTGGAACCATTTCCGATGGCCCTGGACGTCGGACGGGCAGATCGTGCACTTTTTCGGTAGTCTTCCAATGTCACGACATGCCGGGCAGCCGATCATCCGGCACGACATTGGCACTGCTTCGCTGGCCGGAAAATCGATACTGCAGTAGCCGCAGCGGAATAGCCCGTGCTCGAGTCTTGAAAAGTGTTCCTTCCAATCGTCCCCCGCATATCCGTTCACGCGATTGTGGTGGCACACGAACCTTTGATACCTGATGATCAATGTATAAAGATCGCCTTGAGCCGCGTGACAGCCATCCATTATCGGGCAACATTTATAATCCGGGATGGCGCCGCACTTTCCACACATCATGTGAAGGAAGATACCGGCATAGGAAGGCTTATACAGTTGTTCATTGTAGGGCTCATCGCACTGACGGCAGGTCCATGGCCCGAGTGGACCGATTGCTCGCCAACCGTCTGACGTTTTCTGAAATATACAGGATGTCTCTCTCGCTCCCTCTCGCTCTCTCTCTCCCTCTTTCTCTCTCTCTCTCTCTCTCTTTCTCTCTATATCACTTTTATGGTGGGTTTTCTATTTTCTAGCAAGGTAGGTACCAAAATTTTCGAAAAAGTATTACTTGATGTTGCAAATTGAAGGCTTTCATAAATCGAATACGGTTGCAGTTATCTCGAGTCTATTACGCACCTAACAAACTGAACGCACCATACTTTGCAAGTCTTTTTATATCCAGATACCCCACCAGAACCTAGTGGCGCAAATTATCTACTAATGGGCACAGAGACACGAGAATTCTTTTTATATTTAACCTTTAAAATCTTCCGGTGAGGCTTCACTCAGCTCAAAAGCACGTTCATCTTCATTTGAAAACAACTTACACGAAGATTAGGCTTTTGCAACATATCGATGATCATCGTCGCGTCGTATTGGGTTGGATCGTAAACCGCTGTGCTTTTTTCAAAGCTAAATCGTGGACTTTGGATTTAGTGTTATATATCATTTGAAAGAACTTTCTTTTTTCTATTAGACACTGGCATTAGTTTATTTTTTACATTCTCGCATTCTTTTACATTCTCGCTTTCATTCAGTTTTCTCGCAATCAATCGGTTAGAATGAAAATCGTCGCTTTACTGTGAGCTCGATTTTGAGCACGATCGCTAATTATTTTTACAGTTGACCTAATGGCTTCGAAAGAGTTTTTATTCCTCTACCTTTTGATGTAATTAGTTTATTTTTTAGATAGCGTTTCAGTAATTTTTAGCAGATCGAAAAATTCATCAAAATGAGCCCTTCCTTCACTTGCCAATTTATGCGTTAAAAACAATTATTTAGCACATTCCAAGCTCGTGCCCAACTTTTCTGTCTATTGAGAAGAAACTACAACGTTCAAAATCAAGCAGAACTGTCTTCAAATTTTCATGGAAAAACATCATCCAAGGAGAACTACTGTCTGGTGCCATAATTTGAGCCCGGGTTTAGCGTAGACGAATCCATCACCCTTTTAATCCTTGGCATCAAGCTGTAGTCCTACTGGGTGAGTACATAATAGATCAAATTGAATTTGATAATTATAGTACGGAAAAATTTTGCATGGTGCGGTCGGCGAGCTCCCGAGCCTCATTTTCGTCGATACTTCGTTCCCCGTAATCCATGCAAAAGTAACGCCTATAAAACCAGCGGCTATTGGAGCCTTGTAGAGCAAAAATGCTCTTTCGAATGGTATATAGGACACAGCAAAAAAGCTCAGATTTCCGCGCGAAAATTGAGCTCGAAAATACGCAGAGACTTACCTTCCAGCCCAAAGATATGTTGGGCCGGGCAGGCACATCCGGCATTTCAGCGAACCTTCGGTATACACTGGCGCCTTCGCACCGTTTGGATCAACATCGAATGCTCCACCACAAGCGATGCAATCAAAAGCTTTGATGCGCATCGCGACGGCTTTCTAAAAATCAGCGTAAATCTAACGCCGTCATATTGAAAGGTCGGGTTGGAAAGCAGTAATGTAATGGAAAAAGCAAGAAAGTTTTCGCATTTCCTTTCTTTTCTTTTCATCGATAAAGCTGAAGATTTAAATTGGTTTGAAGCGTGAATGTCGGTAAAATATTCAGGTAAAAGCATGTTAGCAATTCTTGCAGCCAGTATTCAAATTTGCGCAAGATACGAAACTTTTAGAAGCAACGATTTTAGAAGTAATGATTTTTAGAAGTAATACCTTTTAGAAGTAAAGATCGTCCCCGAAAACAGGAACTGAGAAGAAGGAGAGGAAAACGCGTACTTGCCCGGAAATTGGTCAAGCAAAATAACCAGCCGATCGGGTTTGCTTACGCGATGGAAATAGATTGGAGCGGCACCCCCGGCGAGCGATCTCCCTTCGGCAATCGGACCGAAATACCCCCGTAACGATGAGTTATGCAACCTAGTTAAAGGTGTTTTGAACGGGCAAATCTGGTCAAGCTCAACTTTGAAAAAAATCTTACCCAACAAGCCATGTAAATTCAATCATTATGGCATTCATTTAAGTTTATTTGGAAATCGACCAACAACATTTATTCAGAGGCCACGCATTTAGCAACAAATTTTTCGACTTTATCCTTGAGATTCTGCAGATTGGTCCCATACATCCTGGCATGAGGTAGATACGCCTCGAAGCACTTCTCAAAATCGTCAGCGGTCGCCTTCAGCTCCGCGCAGATCTTGGCGCCGATACCGTAATCCGTCTGGCCGGGGACAAGTTTTAGGCTCTCTTCACAAGCCTTCACCAGTGCCTTTTGACCGTCATCAATTTCAGCGTGTACTCCTCGAATGTTTCCGTGTAGCCCGGCATAGTGTTGGGAGAGGAATTCATTGGTCGTCTTCTCTGCGTTGGCCAGTTTCCGCTCCTTCAGCTCAACGCATTCGTGTGCTTTATGATCTTTGAAGCAACAGATGCCACACAGCGTCAACTCATCGCAATTTAGGCAAAGAAAGACGTCGTGGATGTCGAAAGTGCGCTTACAGTTCTCGCAGGTTGCTTTGAGGTCATCGGGATTTAATTGAACTTCCGGTCGGTCTTCTAGAGCATATGGTACATCTACAGCTTTTGGCTCTGGTTCTGCTTCGATTTGTATTGGCTCGGCTGGCCAAAATGTTGGCCAAACAGCGTTTTGACATTGCTTGACGACTTCTGCCATCGTTAGTCTGCGCTTTTTAGCGTTACTCGCTCCTTCGTCACCTTCCGGAAGGTTTCCGGCTTCGTCCGGCGCTGCCAGCAAAGGGCCGTCAAGCCCCTCATCAGCACACTCGTAATCCTCTTCTTCCATGGCCTGGGAACGAACGGCTTCTTGATACGCTTGGATCACTCGCTGGTAGTCTCCTTCCCTTTGGATGATCGGTACTCCCTGACAATCATCCTCGTGACGGAATCTTTGAGAGTAGTAGCAATCGGTGCACGTCAGCTGCTGGCAGCAACCGTAGAGCATCGCTTTTTGCTCGCCCTCTTCCATATAAGCCGATTCGCAAATCTTGCACGCCCAGGGTGTCAACGGTCCGTCTGGTTGCCATCCGTTTTCGGTGTGCTAAAAAAAGCTTGAAATTACGTGATTTATCATCTGGGTATTAAGGGGTAAGGGTTCTTTTAAAATGTTTGCCGTAATTTAATTAAAATAAAAAAGTTGTTTACTGACTTCAAAAGTTGCTAGAATTTTTTTAAATTTTGAAGTAAGAAAGAATAGGTCGCCTGGCTTTAATTTGTCAGAAGTTTTGCACTCAAATATTTTTTTGCTATTTTTGACTTTTTTTTTTTTTTTTTTTCCCTCTCTCCTCCCCTTTTTTTTTTTAAAAAAAAAACATTTTAGACGAATTCTGTTTTTTTTTCTCTTTTTCCTTTCTCTTTTTTTTTTCCGGGGGGGGGTTTATGAGACACCCTTTACAGAGAATACTCTACAATTTGCTACCACTGAGAGCTTTGTAGGTTTATGAAGTGCCGAAATACAAAAACCCACTTTTGACCAGGAAGGAATAATTAAAGAAAACCCAGACTTATCAGTCTTATAAAGAATTTTCTAGGAATTTTTGACGTGAGGGACCAGCTGGTTTATCGTAATTCGCCCACGGCGAACATTTTGAAATGTTCCATGCATTAATAGGAAGTTTGGCTGAAAAGTTGTTGATGGAAGAAGGTTTCCTGGACCTTAGCCTAACTAAATAAATTAAAATCGCGCAAATTGGCTTATTAAATCCTATAGCTAACGTATCGTTTCGCCTTTTTGGCGGTTTTCGATCCAAATTCAAAATAAAAGTTTTTGCAGACTGCTTTGCGAATGGTGCAGTACTCGTAATTTGCCCTGATCTTTAAAACATACCGTAACCGGTTGACCCAGCAGCATTTCGATAATGAAGGTGGCCGACCTTGACTCTTCATTCTGGTCATTCGGAGCGCATGTCGAGCAGGATAGCTCCCCTGAGGTGAAAACCGGACTTGTCGGAAGGCCCGGCTCGGAGGAAAATGTTACCCGACAACGTGAACAGTCGAAGCAGGTCAGTGTAGGCATTACCTGGAAAAGCTTCAACGTATATTTGCAAATTTTATGAAGGGTCCATTTTCAGAAAATGTGGCGAAATACAAAGATTATTCAAGAGCTGTCACCCATTCAGACATTTCCCAAAACCATAATTCCGAAAGTCACTGAGAAAATCATTTCCGCGATAGTTCGCTCGCCGAAACGCAGTTTTTGGGAAATCAAAATTTTGTAGAATTTCCGTCCAGCCCGCAATAGAAAATGGCCGCAAAAAGATAAAATAGCATGCAAAATTTCAATGCAATTTAAACGTGAAAATAATTTTTGTATATTTTTGACGCAATATCGAATGGCGTTAGAGCAATTTCTTACAAAAATCGCAAAATGTCGAATATTGGAAAACTAGAAAATATAAACTTTTGCGCGACGCAAATTCACCAGTGAAGTGTCATAGACAAAAAATTAGAGGAGGAAAGATGGAGAATAAGAAGTTGTTCTGGGCAGCAGCTGGCCGCAAGGCACTAATTTTTGTGTGTTGTACATTTACGATGACGCGTTGTAAATCAACGCCCCTGGCAGACGTCTGCCAAGAGGGTCAACTATGCTGACGAGAGGAAAATCTGGATGCCATCGATTTGATATTGGGCTTTTGGGAAAATCATGAAAGAGGCCTTATATTGGGAAAAACGCAAAGAATTTGAGATAAATAATTAAATTAAGAATTTAACTTAAATTTAAATTCTTGAAATTAAAAAATGGAAAATTTACCATCGCAACCTGGTCCGCTTGTTACGCTTATTTACGTAACACCAAAAATTTGACGAGTTTGTATGATTTCAAGGTCATAACTAGTAAAGCAAATTTCAAAAAATACGGTGCATTTTTAGATTTCAACACTCATTCAATTAAAATCTTTATTCACAAAACATTCACCAGTCTCCATTCATGTCTTTTTGAAGGTCGCCAACAATGTTCTGCACTTTGTCCTTCAGATTTTGCAGATTTGTCCCATACATCCGAGCATGAGGTAGATACGCCTCAAAGCACTTCTCAAAATCGTCAGCAGTCGCCTTCAATTCCGCGCAGATCCTGGCTCCGATACCGTAATCCGTCTGGCCGGGGACGAGTTTTAGGCTCTCTTCACAAGCCTTCACCAGATCTTTGTGGGCGTCTTCAATTTCGGCATGTACTCCTTGGATATTTCCGCGTAATCCGGCGTAGTGTTGCGACAGGAATTCCGTCGTCGTCCTCTCCAATTCCTCCAGCTTCCGCTCCTTCAAATCGACGCATTCATGGGTCCTGTGTCCACGGAAGCAACACGCCCCACACAGCGTCATTCCGTCGCATTCCGTACACGAGAAGAGGTCGGTGATGCCGAAGCTGCGCTGGCAGTTTCCGCAGGTTTCATTCAGGTCAGCGGCTTCGACTACGACCCCAGAGCGATCCGGAAGAACGTAGGGACCATTCTCGACTTTCGGCGGTTCCGGGTGCCAAAGGGGCACAGGTTGCGCCGTTTTTCCTGGCAGAATGAAGCCGTCGCGTTGTCCGTCATAGTCGTCGTCGTAGTCCGATGAATCGTAGAGGTCCGAATCAGTGGAGAGCTGATGGGTCAAGAGATTCTTGATTTTCGAGGCGCCAGCGGCGTTCTTTCGGGGCACAGCTTCAGCGCTTGCCACCCGTTGCGGCTGATGACGACGGTTCTGGGCATTCGGCCTCATTCCCAGGGCTCGCGAGTTCAGTGCGAAAAATGGGTGACCACCTCTGGTCGGTGATCTTCCGCGGCTGTACGGTGTGGCATCGTTGTACCCGAGGAACTCCGGCATCTTGACATTGTAATCCACGGCTAAAGATTGATAACCCATGATTACTTCTACGAGATTGGTGTGATCAATAGGCATATGCACTGCACATTCATGCCGAACGCCGCCCAGCTCCAAACAGCTTCCGCAGGTTAGGCTCTGGCAGCACATGTAGAGCCACGGCTTGCGCGGCCCATCCCTCGAGAACTGTATCGCGCAGCCGGGGCATTTCCAGGCTGGCAACCGCCCATTCGGCTGCCATCCGCCGTCGTCGGTACGCTGGAAATGAATTTTTTCTGGTGTTGAACAAGTGCATTTATTTTTAACGATTCAGGCTGCTTAAAAAACCGTTCGCGGGGGACCCGACCAACCCCTATTATGGCTTGGCACAGTTTTTTCGACCCTGTTTTTTTGATGCCATCTGAAAGAGCAGGTATGAATTAGTAGGGTGGCATAAATTTCAGAGTTCAAAAATTTAATTTTTGGGGTTAAACGGGCCGCTAAAGTTTCCCACGCCAAAAAATTATTTCAGAAGTTACTTGGACAAATTATCTGAAGATTTGGGTCGAGGCCTAATTTGGGACGCTGATCATTTTACAAATGAATGCATTGCGAAGCTCGAAAATGGCGGGAACATAGGTGTATCGCGTACATAAAACAGTTTTCCTGGATTTCCTAGAACCGGCCAATTGGGCGCTCGATGCGACTAGCATAGAAGATCCGCAAAGAAATTCTGCATCGAACCATGTATTTTGTGTGAAGCGCCTGATCGGCCAGTTTTCGCTATAAAGCTTTTACTGCGCGGAAAATAGCCCCAAAAAAGCTCAAAAAGTCGAAAACAGGTCTATTTTAAAAATGTGAAGTATCAAACCGCATCTAGAGTTCAAGCTGAAGCCATTGCAAAAAGAGCAAAAAGAAAATAGCGGGAACCTAGGTGTACCATGTACATGCAATCTTTGATTTACGAAAGGGAAGCCGGTGACGCTTTAAAAAAACCGGGTGACGCTTTTCCAACCATGGCTTGGGTCATAGTTCGGTCTGTAAAATGACTAACCGTAACCGGTAAAGATGTCAGCATGTTGATGAGGAAAGTCGCAGGCCGCAGACCTAATTCCCTTGGCGAACAGTTTTGACAAGTCAACCGGTCCTCATCAGTGAAAAACCACCGAAACGTCACCGGACTCTGCGGAAGATCGGGCTCGGCAGCAAATGGCCGGTAGCACTTCGGACAGTCGAAGCAGGTAAGTCGGGGCATGGCTGAAAAGCAAGAATATACCATCTACCAAGCATGTTCAGAAAACGAATACGAAAAACCCAACGAGAAAAAATCATTCCATTGCTTTTTCCACGTGAACCCTTTTTTACGCCACTACTACAGATATTTTTCTATCAAGCAAAATCAGTAGTTGTATTTAGACGGCCGAAACCACTTAAATAAATAAAATATCAACCTTTTAAACGAAAATTAATTAGCGCATAACTATAACTCTTTTTTAGCAAGGGCTAAGCTGATAAAAGCGGGGGAAAATAATCAGATTAGTTGGGAGAACTAAACTAAACGTAAAACCAAACGGAAACCTATTCCAACGGGAAACGGGAAATTGTTCATTAAAAAAAGTGGGAAGAGATTTTATGGAATGGTGTGTGAAATCCAAAATAAGAGGGTTAGGAAATACGCGCAGATGTGCGTCGTTATTAAAATAATGGCGCACTAAAGTATGATGACCTCAAAACCTTGCGGCACCAATAAACTGTTATCAATTCCAATTACCATCTGCTTTTCCGCGGAATACAGACGTTGAAAAGCGGCCCCGAGGATTTAGTGTGCTTTCACCAAACAGGGCCAATCTAACTTAGGAGCCGGGAGTAGCGCGAGCCAGAAGGTTTAAAGGGGCTCCGAAATCTGGTCCAAGGCCTCCTGCGTTGATTCCTGGCAAATAGCCAGATGCGTCCGCGGCTTTTTGGACGTAAAAACGCTCTAATTTTCTGATTCTGAAGCCATTTCTGTAATCCGCATCGAATTTTGATCCTTTCTAGACTTTTTAATTACGAAAATTGGCCAGAGAACCACCGAGATCAAGAGATGGGGTGCCGTAAAGGCATTACGACGTGTAATCGTGGCGCCCTCAAAAAGGCGCTTTCGCCCCGAGAACATTTCCCGTTTTACTCAAATATTTTTCGCTTTTCCGCAATAAAATCGCGCTGTCAGACCTCTCGGCAGTAACCATTCCGTTTTTTTGAGCAGTAGTTTCAATACCCGCACACGTATTTTTACTTCCGAGCCCCTTTAAGCTTTCATAAATTTTTCAAATGGAATTTATATTGAAAACCCAATATCAATTATTGCAAAGTGGAATTTTACGGTTGGACTAATACCAAATACAGCAACTTAGCCCTCCGAAATACCACTTTCCACAAAATGCCAACAAAAACCGCCTTGGTTTCGATACTTTCTGAATTCAGTTTTGTTAGTGCTTGGTAGCATTAGAATATCCATTCCATTTTTCTCAATTCTTCCATTTTCTTCCGTTCCAATTTGCCTTAATTTTAAAGTTTTACTGCTTAGAATTTTTCGTAACATACATTTTTGCGTAAATAGGAGTGCCGCGTTGCTTGGGGTTTATTACCGCTATTTTTGGGCGTGCAAATGTTTTTTTTCGCGGCGGGACCAGAGAAGGTGATGCTATTAATACAAAACAATGATGACAAGAACAAAATGTGTAAAATCCTTATATTAAAGAACAATAAGAGACGCGCTTTGGTCAATGGTAATTTCCTCATTAAACGCGCCGAACTCAAAGCCCGTAAAAATCATTACGTGAATTTCAATTGACAGCCTTACGAAAGCTTCTATTAATCCAATCTTACAAGTTTCCAAATGAAGCTTACAAGGGTTCAAGCTCAAAACCGGAGAAAATCTCCAAAAATACGGTGCATTTTGGGTTTTCAAAAAATATGAACATCTTTATTGAAAAAAACCATTCACCAGTCACCATTCTTGCTTTTTTCAAGATCGCTAACGAATTTCTGCACTTTGTCCTTCAGATTCTGCAGATTCGTGTCATACATCCGAGCATGAGGTAGATACGCCTCGAAGCACTTCTCAAAATCGTCAGCAGTCGCCTTCAATTCCGCGCAGATCCTGGCTCCGATACCGTAATCCGTCTGGCCGGGGACGAGTTTTAGGGTCTCTTCACAAGCTTTCACCAGCTCTTTTTGGGCGTCTTCAATTTCGGCGTGTACACCTTGGATATTTCCGCGGAATCCGGCGAAGTGTTGCGACAGGAATTCAGTGGTCGTCCCCTCCAATTCCTCCAATTTGCCATACTTCAAATCGACACATTCATGAGTCCTGTGTCCACGGAAGCAACACGCTCCACACAGCGTCATTCCGTCGCATTCCGTACACGAGAAAAGGTCGGTGATGCCGAAGCTGCGCTGGCAGTTTCCGCAGGTTTCATTCAGGTCGACTACGACGCCAGAGCGATCCGGAAGAACGTACGGACCATTCTCGACTTTAGGCGGTTCCGGGTGCCAAAGGGGCACAGGTTGCGCCGTTTTTCCTGGCAGAATGAAGCCGTCGCGTTGTCCGTCGTAGTCGTCGTCGTAGTCCGATGAATCGTAGAGGTCCGAATCGGAAAAGAGCCTATGGGTCAAGAGATTCTTGATTTTCGCGGCGCCCGCGGCATTTTTTCGGGGAACAGCTTCACCGCTTGCCTTCCGTTGCGGTTGGGGATTCGGCCTGATCCCCAGGGCTCGCGAGTACTGGTCGAAAAATGGGTGATCTCTGGACGAGGATCTTTCGCGGTTGTACAGTTCGTCCTCGTTGTACTCGAGGTTTTCCGCCACGACATTGTAATTCACGGCTAAATTTTGATAAAGCATGATCATTTCCACCATATCTCCGCGGTCAATAGGCAGAGGCACTGCACATTCATGCCTGACGCCGCCCAGCTCGAAACAGTTTGCGCAGGTTACGCGCTGGCAGCACATGTATAGCCACGGTTTTCCCGGCCCATTCCTCGAAAACTGTATCGCGCAGTCGGGGCATTTCCAGACTGGCAACCGCCCACCCGGTCGCCATCCGCCGTCGTCGGTGCGCTGGAAATGAAATATTTTGTTCTGGTGTGAGCAATTGCATTGATTTTGAACGGCTCAAGCTGCCTAAAAACATGCAGCATCCCAGTGAAAGGCTTAAAGGGATAACGACGGCATTTGCGGTACCTCTACATCGCTTTAACGCTATTCGATCAATCATCCAAAAACGTGCTAGGTGTTTTAGGTTATGGAAAAAAAAGGAAGGAAAATAGGGGGATTGGTTAGTTAGTGTTTAGCATTTTCGCTCTTTTTTTCGACAACTTTTTGCGCGTCGATAGAGCATCAAAAAATGTTACAAGCGTTTTAGTTAGAACTCAAAACGTCGTCATGTTGAAATACTGGGTCCCAAGGGAAAAACAACAATGACAGAAAAACGTTCCATTGCCCCCGCTAACGAACCAGAACCGGTTGGAAGTGACACGGCCGAAAGCTGGAGATAGGGGATACTTTTTGCGACGGCTGTACAGGGTGCCGCAAGTGTTCCTGGACTTACAAGGAGTGCCTTTTTGGTGTAAACAACGTACCGTAGCCGAAAAACCGTCAAATTTGGTGATTTTGTAGACAACCCGATGGGGAATCAGAATTCGTAAAAACTTTTGCGCTAATGTACGGGATTTCGGAAGACGAAACCCTAAAGCTCTCGGCTTCAGGGCCGCGCGGCACGAAATCGATTTGTCCAAGTTTTGGGCTACAATATTGGATTACATCGGCACGTCTATAAAATTGCCAAAATTTGACGGCCGCATGATCTCCCTATGCCGTTGATGCCCGAAAACATTAAGTCCAGGAACTTTTGCCGTACCCTGCAGAATACCTGCTAACGGGCATGGGTAGTTTAGGTCTCGGCAAATTTTTGGTTTACGAAGGGGAAGCTAGTGACTTTATAAAAAATCGCGCTTTTCCAAACCGGTTTTGCTGCTAGTTCCGTCTGCAAACTGACTTACCGTAAGCGGTGGGGTCGTCAGCATGTTGATGAGGAAGGTTGCAGACCGCGCACCATCGGCCCCTCGCGAACATTGTTGACAAACCAGATGGTCATCAACAGTGAAGAACAACCGACACATCACCGGACTTTGTGGAAGACCGGGCTCCGCAGAATATGGCCGCTCGCAAAGCGGACAATCGAAGCAGGTAAGTCGTCGCATGGCTAAAAAGCAAGATCTATCTAACATGTTCTCAAAACGTATACGAAAACCCAATGAAAAATATTGTAGAACGGCTTTCCGGGTACTCATAGGGTGACGTGGGGATTAAGGGGGGGGCGGCACTCATTATTATGAAATTTGCAATTACTGTGGGAATTTGATGAGTTAATTTCAGCCAGAAATAATGTAATGGAACTTTTTTATTGAATAAACGAATGGGCAGCACATAGGATAACGTGGGGACATATTTTGGAGCTACGAATATTTTTGATATTTTAAAAATGACGTTCAGTAGAGGGCCGAAAAATATAGTAAGGGCTTTTTTATAGCCCGAACTTAGCTAAACTAAAAAAAACTAAACGGACACCTATTCCGACGGGAAACGGAAAATTGTTTGTATCAAAAAGGTGGTAAGAGATTTTATGGAATGATGTGTGAAATCGAGAATAAGAGGGTTAGGAAATCTGCGTCGTTATCAAAGATAATGACGCATTAAAGTATGATGACCTAAAAACCTTGCGGCACCAATAAACTGTTATGAATTCCGAGTACCATCTGCTTTTCCGCGGAATACAGACGTTCAAAAGCTGCCCCAAGGCTTCAGTGTGCTTCACCAAACACGGCCAATCAAACTTACTGTAATGTGTTTAAACATAGGATCGAAATTCCATTCGGGACCCAGCCCATCTTGTGCATAATTTTTCGCTGGTTCCGAATCTGCTTTCCAAATCTGCGGAAGAGCACAAATAAAATGTTGCAGCCATTTTTCTTAAAAACTGGCTTAAAATAGTCGACTTTAAATCCCTCTAACATTTTGTAGAATATTTTCTGGATAAACAGTCTGGGATAGAAAGAGATGTTCTTTGAACCGTCACTCAAAATTTTTATAGTTTGAAAAATTTGTCAACCCTTGCCATCCCACCCACTTGGCCTGCTGCCCCTTACCCCGGTAAAAACTTTTTGTTCATGAATTTTGAGTTACAGTTCCGTGAGATAAGCCATTCGAGATAACATATTTTTCTACGCAAGAATGTGGCATGTGTTTCTTGAGCAAGGATTCTACAAGATTTTGAGAATAATCTTTTTAGAATTATTATTTTCTACAAAATCAAACATTTCATGCTGGTTTGTGACAAAGCAGCAGTAACCTTTTTATTTGAGTATTTCCGCAGATTCGAAAAACATATTCGGGATTAGCGAAAAACTCTGCACAAGACAGGCTGGTCCCGAATGGAATTGTCAGCTTATGTGAAAACATCCTACAGTTAGGAGCCGGGAGGAAGCGCACGCCAAAAAATTTCAGCTTTTGTAATTTTTTGAAATAGAATTAATATTGAAAACCCAATATCGATTATTGCAAAGTGGCATTTTTCAGGTCGAATAATATTAAAGACAGCAAGTTAGCCCTCCGAAATAGCACTTTCCACAAATCGCCAACACAAATCGTCTGGGTTTTGATACTTACGGAATTCAGTTTTCTCAGTGCTTGCTGTCATTAGAATCGCCGTGTTCCATTCTACACATCTCGAACAAGCTTTTTTTTGAAAATCGGCTTTAGTTTTAAAGTTCTTAGTAAGGCTTACAAGTTTCGCCCCCTACATTTTTTTTAGTAAATAGGAGTGCCGCGTTGCTTTGGGCTTTATTGCCGCTAATGTTGGGCGCGCAAATGTATTTTATTCGCGCCGAGACCAGAGAAGGTGATGCTATTAATAAAAGCAATGATAACAATGACGCAATGTGTAGAATCCTCAGATTAAAGAGCGGGGAAGACCTGCGCTTCGCTCGACCGTAATTCATCATTAACGAGCTTAACTCAAAATAAAAATCATTATGTGGATTGAAAGCCTTGCGCAAGCTTCCATTTACCCAATTCCACAAGATTTCAAGCTCAAAACCGGAGCAAATCTCGAAAAAAGGTGCATTTTCGGTTTTCAAAAACTCGTGGACATCTTTATTCAAAAACCATTCACCAGTCCCCATTCCCGCTTTTTTCAAGATCGCCAACGAATTTATGCACTTTATCCTTCAGATTCTGCAGATTCGTGCCATACATCCGAGCATGAGGTAGATACGCTTCGAAGCACTTCTCAAAATCGTCAGCAGTCGCTTTCAATTCCGCGCAGATCCTGGCTCCCATACCGTAATCCGTCTGGCCGGGGACGAGTTTTAGGGTCTCTTCACAAGCCTGCACCAGATCTTTTTGGGCGTCTTCAATTTCAGCGTGTACTCCTTGGATATTTCCGCGTAATCCGGCGTAGTGTTGCGACAGGAATTCAGTGGTCGTCCTCTCCAATTCCTCCAGCTTCCGCTCCTTCAAATCGACGCATTCATGGGTCCTGTGTCCACGGAAGCAACACGCTCCACACAGCGTCATTCCGTCGCATTCCGTACACGAGAAGAGGTCGGTGATGCCGAAGCTGCGCTGGCAGTTTCCGCAGGTTTCATTCAGGTCAGCGGCGTCGACTACGACCCCAGCGCGATCCGGAAGAACGTAGGGACCATTCTCGACTTTCGGCGGTTCCGGGTGCTCGGGTTTTGCAGGTTGCACCGGTTCGATTCGTACCCGATCGTTTTTCTTGACTTTGGGGGCGCCAGCGGCGTTCTTTCCGGCAACGGGTTTGGCATAGCCTTGCAGTGGCAAATCCCTTCTGAATTCCCCATAGCGCTGCGGCTGCTGATAAGCATTCATTCTTGCTCTTGCTGCTTCGCCTCGGTCGGCCCGCGCGGGCATAAGCCATTCTCCTCCTGGCGGACGATATTGCGCGTTATGGCGGGGGCCACGATAGATTTCAAAGTCAAGGTCCGAATCGTCATCATGTTCGAAGCCGTATTCCGCCGCGAGATTATATTCCCGGGCAGAATCTTGGTAGTTACGTACCACTTTAAGGAAGCCTCCGCGGTCCACAGCTTCCTGACGTTCCACGCATTCGTGAGGGTAAGCAGCATGGCGAATGCTACACTGTTGACAGGCGAGACGCTGGCAGCACCTGTATAGCATCGGCTTGCCAGGCGCATGAACTTCGTGAACTCGATGAAGCAATTCGGGCAGCTCCATGGCGTCAGTCGCCCATTCGGCCTCCATCCGCCGTCGTCCGTGCGCTGGAATTTTTGTGCTTGTTTTGAATCAATACCCGTTTTTTATAGTTCGGGTTTAGCACTAAAGGCTTTTCCATTAAGACCCCCCCCCCCCTCTAACAGGGCGCAGAAGTATCGGATCGGAATGATAGTTACACCATTCGAAGTCCTTCAAACAGCAAGTTTGCAACTGTTTTCAAAACCATCTTTTATTTGAAGGCACTACTATACAACGCATTTAGAAACATTCAGAAACGGCTTGTGCATCCAATTAACGGTCACTTCCGGTCATTTTGCTTGGAAAAAATGAGGCAAATTGGTTCGTATGCAACTCGGAAAAATAGCAAAATGTTACAAATGGTCGTAAAATAGCGAGTTTAAATAACAGGATGGTTTTAAATCGTTGAAAACTTGCCGTTTCAAGGGCTTTCGAATGGTGTAATTTTCATTCCGATCCGATACTTCTGGGCCGAGTTAGAGGGGGGTGTTTTTTATTGGGACACCATCTAGTTTAATTTATTGCACTTTATATACCGTATTTCCTTTAATATAACCTCAGGGCTCTATTTTTTTCAATCACACCGGGGGCGTTGTATTTTGCGGCGGGGGTTATAATAGAAGGGGGACTTATATTTTTCTGATCGACTGAAATCCCAAAAATGGTCGGATTTTAACCAAAAACACATTTTTTTCCCTATAGGAAGCTTGAAATTACTCGAAATCGCTGCGTTAAGCATACCATTCATCTTTTTTTAGTTTTTTTTTGGCTCTTGATTGCATAATTTGGAAAAATTTTAGGGGGGGGGTTCTTTTAGAGGGGGGCTCCATTTTTTCAATCACCCGGGTGTATATTAGAGGGAATACGGTAGGTTCATTTCCTAATTAAAAACTTTACCTACCGTTAGCGGTTGATTCTCGAGCATGTTGAGGATGAAGGTGGCCGACTGGGCTGCAGCATTACCACGTGAACAGCTACGGCAGAACAACACGTCTTCAAACGTCATCGGGCTCTGCGGATGATCCGGTTCGGCCGCAAACGGCTGATGGCAACGCGCACAGTCAAAGCATGTAAGTCGAGGCATGACTAAAATCTGATTGTCGCGATATAAAAAAACGAAAGTAAGACGAAAAATAGGTCAGAACGGTAATTAAGTTTGAGAAATTTTCATCGCTATTTTATCGGAAAGCGAAGCTATTCATGGAAAAGGTGAGTGTTTACTTGACCCCCTCCCCAGCCGGAAGGACCCAATCGGTAGCCCTAGGTCCCAGCTACTATCTCCTGGCCGGGAATTACGAAAAAATCAATTTTAAAATTTATACAATTAAATTAGTGTTAGAGCGGTTAATCGGAGGCTTGTTTTTGCCATAACTATTTTCTTTTACATTATTTTGGGTTCTAATTGAATATCTTAGTATATTTTTTGAAAACGCGTCGAAAAACATCTCGAAAAATAAAGAAAATATTGAAAATTTTGGGACCCCCGGGGGGGGGTGGGAAAGTAAACCGCAGCCATGGAAAAATTTAGAGTGCTCAAGGAGAGATAATAAGAAAACCGAGATTGATGCTATTGAACCACTAAATTCATAAATTGTTAGGCGTTGAGGCAGCAAACCTTCGTTCAAAACAGGGGTGGCTTTCAAACGGCAGCCATTTATGGAAAAATAATCCTGGAAGCTCTACGCTAAAAGCACTTTCATACCGATAATTCAAAACCTAGGCAATAGGCTACCAAAAGTTAAAAAAATTGCGGAAACAGCCAGCAGTAGCCGAGGCCAATGGCTGAGAGTGTACAACAGCTGCTCATAGTTGGCCGAATTAGCTTACGCTATTGATTTGCAGACAACCGGACATTTGTTTATTCAAAAGCTAAGAATGGATAAAGATTAATAAAATAAATACTATACCTCTAAAGCAAAATTTGAATAGGCTAACCACAAAAAAATGTAATGCCGCCTGGGACGAGCGCAGCGAAAAGAGTGGAATGACCGGGCGATGCGAGTGTAAAGATGCCACCAGCAACTGGGGGGTTTGCTTATGCTATGTTTGTCGTGAGCACAAATGGAACAGGCGGGCCGAAAAAGTTTTGCCCACGCGAGAAATCGTCAGGAATACTTATGAACAACATTACCAATTGTGGAAATCGAAAATCGAACTCGAAAAACCGCATCAAATTTTGCTAGTGCCTGAGAACAGTTCTGTTCAAATTCCGGAAGATAACTATCTACGCCTCAAATAACCATCCCTTAAAATACACCTAGCGGGAGTTTTAAGAGTTTCTAAAGATATCTAACTCCATTTTCAGCCCAAAACGAGGCGGCGTAAAATCTGGCCCGTACCGAGTCCGACTTTCAAGGCACAATAACTTTTAGATAACTTAGTCAAAAGGTACTGCACGATGCTAGGAAACCTCAATAATAAAAACGCTAAAAACTGAAAAAAAGACTGTTTAAAACCGTGAGAAACGCCGTCGATGTGGCCCCAAGTAAAGCAGGAGCTTACAGTTGATCGTTTTCGATTACGTTATTTATTGCCAGACGAGCGTCAACAACCTATTCGAAAGCTCAGGATTGATAAAAACTAATCGAATACTAGATGCCTAAAGCAAAACTTGAACAGGATAACCAAGAAAAATTTAAGGTTGCCCCAGACCAGCACGACAACAAGAGTGGTAAGATTGGGGGTATGGCAGTCAACCAGTCACTCGCGACCAGTCGATTCGGGGTTAGCGGGCGTAGCCCGCTAACCCCTTTTGGTTTGAGGTACCCCCATACGACTCTTTTGGGGTCCTTTTTCCGGATTTAAAAAAGAACCAAGCATCGGATCGCAAAACTGAATACACCATCGGAACCGGCGACACTTATTACATACTATAAGCTTTCAAAAATTGAAAAATAGTGAAAATTCGAATTTTAACAGCCGATTTAAATTGCGTTTCGAGGGGGGGGTCTGCGTTTGTATGTGTGTGCGTACGCAAACCCTTTGTAGTCGTCAAAAAGTGCCTTCACCATCCGTTGGGGCTGAAATTTGCACAGTTATTGGGTGACTGATAATCTCGGACCGCAAGAAGAGTTTTTTTCAAAATAGGCTTTTAAAGAATTTATATTTAATTTTTAAGTTTAGAAGCTAAATTGCGGTCAAAACAATGGTTAGTGATGTCCGTTTGGGCTGAAATTTTGCTCAAATATACATTAGACCATGCTGGAATAAGTAAAGAAAAAATCGCAACGAAAGAATGCTTCTTCCGGAGATATTATAACTTTAAACCTTCGCCATACGGGGCGCCACCCTCCCCTTTGGCGGCCCCAGTCCCGGGTCAGGGCGGGCGGGTCTAGCTTCCCCAAGACAGGCCTCCAGTCTCCCCGTTGGCCTAGTGGTTAGCACGCTGTACTGGGAAGTCTTGGCTCACGAGTTCGAACGCCACCCGAAGCATGGTTTTTGCCGATTGGCCCCCGTGCATCCATATCACATGATTCCGCGGTGTTCGTGAGTAGGCTGGCGGATAGTGCGCCAGACGGCGGGGCGCAGACACACAGGGGAGGGGTGGGGCGCGGAATAGGCGGCGAAAGAGTGAGACTAGGCTATAGGCCACGGGGGAAGAGAACAGGGGGCCGGGCCAGAGCGCAGATCCTCCCTTCCCCTGTATGCCTGCCATCCTGTCCCGGTCAAACGAACACAACTGGTAAAGGGCGGAATGCTGTGCATATGGTTTCTAGTGCCGTCTCAAAGCGCCGCAGGCAAATTTTTTTGAAGTTGTGCGTACAAGGGTTTATCTGAATGAGTATTCCTTGGCTTATTTTACGATCTTAACAATAAGATTGAGGCAAAAAGGGCTAAATTCTCTCTAAGGCTAAAAAAGAGTCTTTTTAAAAAGGGCTTTGGTTTCCGTAAAGAGACGAGGTGTCGTGCACAACAAAAAGATAAATTCCTTTCAAACTCTTAAAAATGCCACAGAATGTGGGATCAACCAAAAGTTGCTGGCACCTTATTAAAATGGACAGATCTAGTTTCTAGCGGTTTCGGCTTGCAAATAATTTCTGTATCATGATCTATTTGCAGTTTCTTGAAATTAATCTTTGGACCTGACCTGTGATCTGGGATGGTCCCGAGTTTATTGAGGTTTTAAATAGCCAGCAACTTTTTTGTTGTTCCCGCATTCTGTGGCATTTTAAGAGTTTGAAAAGAATGCTAGCTCTTTGTTGCCGCATGAGAATTGTCTCTTTTACGAAACCATCAAAGCCCTCAAAAGATCTTCCTAGATTCTGGTTCTTATGTTATGTTTGTCGTGAGCACAAATGGAACAGGCGGGTCGAAAAAGTTTTGCTGAGGCGAGAAAAATCAGAGGCCTCCCTAATGAGCAGGAGAGAAATCCCAATTGGTGAAAATCGAAGACCGAAACCGTAAAAAGATTGCTTTGCAACTTTCACATGCTGGTTAAAATTTAAAATGATCCTAGAAAAAGAATTGCATTGATAAATAATGACTTGGCCAGTAAACAAATTCAATAAAAAATTAAATAAACGACTGAAACTAGTTTTTTTTCTGCACGCGCGTTTTATCAAATAAAACCTTTTTGTTCTTTTAAACCCCAGAAAAGCCCGAAAAGTTCAATGTATTTTCTGATTTAAATAACTGTAAACAAAAATCTTTATTCAACAGCCAGTCGTTCAGTTTCATTCCTTATTTTCAATTTTTCCAACAAATTTCAATACTTTCTCCCTCAGATTGTGGAGGTTCGTGCCATACATCCGAGCATGAGGTAGATACGCCTCGAAGCACTTCTCAAAATCGCCAGCCGTCGCCTGCAGCTCGGCGCAAAGCTTGGCACCGATACCGTAATCTGTCTGGCCCGGGACGAGTTTCAGGCTCTCCTCACAAATCTTCACCAGCTCTTTTTGCCCTTCCTCAATCTCAGCGTGTACGCCTTGAATGTTTCCGCGCAATCCAGCGTAGTGTTCGGACAAGAATTCCGTGGTGTTCTTCTCCATTTCGGCCAGTTTCCGCTCTTTGAAATCGACATATCCATGATTTTTGTGTTCGCGGAGGCAACAAGCGCCACACAGCGTCATTCTACCACAGTCGGTACACGAGAAGAGGTCGTTGATCGCAGTGGCGCATGGCCGCACTTGCCGCATGGGTCCCTCAGATCGACGTCACGTAATTTGGCATCCGAGCGACTTTCGAGGGCATATGGCCTGTTTTCGGCTTCTGGTTCCCCCTGAGATTTGGGTCCCTCTCCACATTTCGACGCTTTTCCGGCGGCCCGTCAACTTCTCCAGCGACGTGTTGGGCCCCTACAGGGCGGTTCTCGGCGTCTTCGCCTCTTCCCTGAAAAAGCATTCGGTACATGGGATATTTTGGGTCAGAAAGCTCATTCGAAAGCATTTTTCTAAATACGATCGCAATGCTTGTATTTCCGAAATTAACCAAAAAGATCTAAATAACCGAGTTTGAAGTTCTACAATCTAACTAAAGAATAGCTTAAATTCTAATATCTCCAAATTTAAGGAAGGATTTGAGGAAAGAAGGACTCCAGATTCAGATTCTCGGGAACCGTAGCAAATTCGGGAAAAGTGAGGCGATGATCGACGTTTTTCTTTTCACGAGCATGCACATTTAGCCCTATCCGTGGTGCGGGAACTTGGGCAAGTTAGTATATTTTGCCGCCTACTATCGACTGACATCTTGAAAATCTCGAAAATATATGAAAATGTCGAAAGCACCCGTTATCTTATGTGGTGCCCATGGTTTTCAACCAAAGTTTCAACACAATGAAACTATATACTACATTTCTTGGTTCTTAAATAATGCTATTCAGATATTTTTGGCCTTCTGTCGATTGGCGTTTTAAAAAAAATTCTCATAGATTGGTTCTACCCCGGTATCTTTTCAGGTCGTCACCGATTCTGATCGATTTTCTCTATTCAATTACGAATTTGCCTTAATTTTTTTGGGCTGATTCTTTTAGTATATTTATCGATGCTCTACCGAACGGGATTTGCAAATCCAACTGTAATTCAAAAAAAAATTATGAATTAGAATTGCCCCCCGCCGGTGTTTTATGAGTACCCAGCATTCTGTTTTTGCTTACCGAAGCATCTGTGAGGTCGTCGACTCTGCGTTTCCGGGCGACACCATCATCCGGATAGAGCAACCGGCTGTTGCGCGTTATATTGCGCAAGCACCCGAGCCTGGGCCGCCAATTCCGCCACGAGGTTTTGGTAGGTTATCACCACTTGATGAACGGCCGCATTGAAAAATTGGGGTTATGCCAGCGCAGTTGTGTCCGTGTCGAATACGGTCCGCTCCGAGGCACTCCTCGCAGGTGAGTTTCTGGCAGCAACCCAGGAGCCGCGGCCTTTTAGGAGCAGCGTTTCCAAAAGCCTGATTGCAATATTCGCATGCCCAGGGAAGCAGTCGTCCATCTGGCCGCCATCCATCGCCGCCAAGCTAAAAATTGGCATGAGATATGAATATGATAAGATATGAATGAATATATAAGATATGTAGATAAGATAAGCACAGGGGCAGTGAAAATCCCTGACTGCTCAGCATTTTTTTTTTTTTTTTTTTTTTTTTTCCCCTTTTTTTACTTAAAAAATCACTAAGAGTAAAGTTCCATCGTCGAAAATTTTCATATTATAATATGTCCCGCGGGACCCCAGTCCCAGTACGCTCTCTAACACTCGAAAGCCCTTGAAACGGCGTGTTCGCAACAATCTTCAAAACCATGTTTTTAGTTAAAAGCGCCATTTTACAAAGCAGTTTAAAAAATCCTTAAAAGACGGCCGCGGCAGCTAATTAACGGCTACCTCCGGTCATTCTGCTTGCAAAAATTGAGGCCAATTAGCGCGTATGCAACTCCGAAAAATCGGAAAATTTTACAAACCACTTGTAAGATAGCGCGTTTCTATAAAAGCATGGGTTGAAAAATTGTCGCAAACTCGCCGTTTCTGGCTTTCGAATGGCACAACTATCAATCCTCATATACAACCACACTACTAGCGCGGTACGAATCTTTAGCAGAAACTTTTTTGGCATTTTCCGCTTCAAAAAGGGATCTACGAAAAAAAAATCGTGTTTTGGGGTTATTTTAGTGGGGGGGGGGGAGCAGATTAGGGGTGAACGGTATCAAAACAAGCTACAAAATTACCGCTATTGGTTGAGTTTGCATCAGCTCGAGGAGGAAGATGGCCGGTTTCGCCAGAGTGACGGCCTGTTGGGTCTGATACCCGAGTTGGGCCGGCACACCCACGGGTGGTCCGATGGCGGCGGGTCGGATCGCGGGGCCAAACGTACACTCCTGACATCCTAAACCATTCAGCCTCATCCACGGACTCGCCGGCTGGTGTGAAACCATTGCAAATGGACGTCGGCATTGCGGGCAATCAAAGCAGGTCAATCGCTTCATCACTGAAAAGGATTTATTTTAATTTTGGAGTTGCAAGAGATTGCCATGGTCGAGAGCACGAAATAAAAATCAAGACCGCGTTGAATGTATAGTTTACACAGGTCTTTTTATTTGCTAAAATTCGTTTAGAAAAGCTCGGGGGCTAAAAGACAAACCCTTTTTATCTAAAAAATCTATTTACTCTTGATGAAAAAGATAGGCCCAGTAAGGGTGGGAAAAGTTTGGTGTTGTTTTTACTGCGGAATGGCTAATTTGAATCGTTTAATCCAGAAGGGATTACCAATTCTAGCTGGGGCTATTTTAAGCGAGCTCGTGGGGTAGGGCAAAATTCAAATGGATTTTCGAATAAAGGAGCTGATTTGGGTGGATGGACAGTCTAGGTTAGTGGCACTTTAATCTGGATAGTAGGGAATGTTTGAAGATCCCAGATGCGTTGAAGCAGATCGATAATTCCCAGTAATTCCCGATACGAATCCCGCCGGAAACCAGGCATTAATGATTGCGTTGTGATGATAGTCTAATTCCGTGTGTTTTGATTTCTCGACAAACAACAAAATTTTATTGGTATACCACAAATTTTGCCCCAAACTTGTCGCATTTTTCCTTCAGATTCCGCAGATTTGTCCCAGACAACCTGGCATGCTTCGAAGCACTTCTCAAAATCGTCAGCAGTCGCCTTCAATTCAGCGCAGATCCTGGCTCCGATACCATAATTTTTTCGTCCGGGGACGAGCTTTTCTTATAACAAAGATAAGCGTTAGACTTTTAAATCAACAGTTGTAACCAAACACGACAAAATGGTGCTATGGAAATCCATCAAGATCCCGTAACACCGCCATTTATGGCCACGTTCGGATCACTTGCGAGCGTGGCCGCGCGCTTGAGGTGTAGGCCCGGTTCAAAAAGAATGATAATCGGGAATCAGCTGAAAAAAAGGATTTCACGATTCGCGGTTACGTTTTATAGGATCAGCGCAAAAAACTTCCACAGAAAAAGTTTTCACAGGCAACTTTGGGTAAAAGCGCATTACAGTACTCTTTCAAACCCCAAGGAAGCTCGAAAATGCACTGTATTTTCTGATTTGAATAAATCTAAACAAACAAAACTTTTATTCAAAAGCCAGTCGTTCAGTTTCACTCCTTATTTTCGATTTTTCCAACAAATTTCTGTACTTTCTCCCTCAGATTCTGGAGATTCGTGCCATACATCCGAGCATGAGGTAGATACGCCTCGAAGCACTTCTCAAAATCGTCAGCGGTCGCCTTCAATTCCACGCAAATCCAGGCTCCGATACCGTACTCGGTCTGGCCGGGGACAAGTTTTAGGCTCTCTTCACAAGCCTTTACTAGCTCTTTATGGCCTTCTTCAATTTGAGCGTGTACTCCTTGAATATTTCCGCGCAATCCAGCGTAGTGTTGCGACAAGAATTCCCTGGTGTTCTTCTCCAAATCGGCCAGTTTCCGCTCCTTGAAATCGACATATTCATGGTTCTTGTGTTCGCGGAGGCAACAGGCCCCGCACAGCGTCATTTCATCACAGTCCGTACAGGAAAACAAGTCATCGATCGCGAATTTGCGTTTGCACTTTCCGCATGGGTCCTTCAGCTCGGCGTCGCGTAATTCGGCCTCCCGGCGAATTTCTAACGCATATGGCCTGTTTTCGGCTTCTCGTTCGGCGGCATTTGGGTCCCTCTCCACATTTCTCCGGTTTTCCGGCGGCCCGCCGACTTCTCCAGCGAAATTTTCGGCCCCTCCAGGGCGGTATCGAGCGTCTTCACCTCTGCCCTGAAACAGCATTCGTTACCCATAGGATAGCGGAGGGACGCTACCCACCATTCCTTCTAAAATCATTACTTTTAAAACCAACACTTCTAAAAGTCATTACTTCAAGATTTTTTCGCGTCGGTTTGCAATACATATGACCAAATTTTCCGAAAAACTGATACTGATAATAAAACTTTTAAATTAAATTTTTCGTGCTGAAAATAATGGCTACGGTTTACTTACCCCCAGCCGGAAGTTTTTTTGCTATAACTTTTTTATTTTGCATTATTGTAGGCTTAAATTAAAACTCGTGGTATATTTTTTCGACGCTCTATCGAACGGCGTTGCAAAAATCGCGACAAAATAAGCGAAAATACCGAAAACTTTGGCACCCTTCGGCTGGGGAAGGGGTAAGGTAAATTCTTGCAAAAATAATTCCCGTAGGATATTTTTTCAAGGTTCTATCGATTGGCGTTTTGCAATTTTGAAAATCTCAAAAATTGGGTCCCCCCCATTATCCGATGTGCTGCCCTTGGCCAAAAATTTCCCCTTACATTTTTGCGCTGTTTTTCTTAGTTTATTTATCTGATGGAATTTGCGTAATCCCGCATTAATTTAAAAAGTTAGAAATAAGGATCCCCCGTTATCCTATGAACCGTTAACCCAAAACAGAATTCCGTCAACTTACATGATCTGGAGCGTCTGGGACGTCTTCGGCTCTGCGTTTCCGGCCCACGCCTTCATCCCGGATAGCGACGGGCTGTTGCGCGTTATATTGCGTAAACACCCCTGCCTCGGCCGCCAAGTCCGCGACGAGGTTTTGGTATGTTGTAACTACTTGTTGAACGGCCAGATTTATAAGCACCGGACGCGTCCTATCGCAGTCTTGTCCGTGCCGATTTCGGCCCGCTGCGAGACACTCCTCGCAAGTGAGTTTCTGGCGGCAAACCTGCAGCCGCGGCATTTTAGGAACAGCGTTTGCAAAAGCCTGATTGCAATCTCCGCATCCCCAGGGAAGCAGTCGACCATTCGGCCACCATCCGTCGCCACCAAGCTAAAAATTTGCATGAGATTTGGCTTAGAAGATGCCACGACAAAGCCACGTCTGTAACCGAACCGCAAGTTCCACAGTTTTTGGCAAATAAGAGGTTAAAAGCCCCCCGAATTCATCCAGGACCATTCTGAAAATTTGGGAGTCGGGTTCCGAATCAACAAAAATTTCTGCACAAGATAGGAATCTCCAACTTGCCCAAAAAGATTTTACTGTTAGTGGGGGGGGGGCTATATTAGAGGTCCTACGGTATCATCGTAAGCAAAAAATTACCGCTATCGGGAGCGCTCGCATCAGCTCGAGGAGAAAGGTGGCCGGTTTCACCGGATAGACGGCCTGTTGGGTTTGATACCCGTGTTGGGCCGGCGCACCAACGGTTGCCTCGTGGAGTCGTGTCGCATCGCGGGACCGAACGTACACTCCTGACATCCTAAACCATTCTGACGCATCCACGGACTCGTCGGCTGGTGTGAAACCATTGCAAATGGACGTCGGCAATTCGGGCAATCAAAGCAGGTCAATCGCTGCATTGCTGAAAAAGAGTTAATAGAATTATCAAGAATTCAGAAATGGCACAAGCAAGCAATGAAATACAAATGATTTTTAAATGTAAAATTCTACATCAATAAAAGGCATAGTAGTAAATCAAAAGAGCGCAATTGGGGAACAAGGGAATGGTGAAGTTATCCCAATTTATCCAACCAACTATAAATGGGTTCCGAATGGTCTATTCGAATCTACTAGAATAATTTTGCTGTGGTGTCTGTGGAGTCCTAAATTAGCTGTCGGTGTTCAATAGTATAAGTCGTAGGAATGCAGGAAATTCGATTCGGGTTATTGCTAGATATATTCTGTCCCGATCGTCGACACTTTGGCGACGTACCAATACAAATGACGTTCTGATAAGGTGCGCTCTCGGCCTTTCGCCGCAAAAGTTATCTGGGCCAAAAGAAGCGGTTTTTAGGATTTCCGGCATCAATTTCTTTTAAGCCACTCAAAATGCTGGAAATAACCGAAATTTAAGCAAATATTCAACCGAAATTGCCACAATGCCTTCGTGGATAGAGAATTATTTGAAAGAAACCGAGAAACTAAACACGCCTATTTACGGTCATGCCGAATTACGAAAGATACGTATGTTTCACCCGGAACTAATCGGAGGGGAACTATACTCGGGAGTTTAGGGTATAAATTATTTGATCTTGTTGAAATGTATATTTTAATTGGCTGGTATGATGCTTTCCAACGCAAGGAGAGCCTAAGCGGGAAGGGGTTAGCCGTTGCGTTTTAGAGGGCTGTCGAGGTTTCGTATAGGGCGGCCGGACCTCCGCGCTTCAGCCCCTTAATACCTTTTTATTGCTCCGCCCTCTCGCGCTCCCTTTGGGTGGAGCTGGCCTCGATATTGTCTGTTTGTCGGTTTGACTGTCTGGCTGTGTGAAGCCGAATTCAACTCGAGAGGTGGAAAGGGAGGTTAGGGCTCTTCGGATTCGTATAGTGCGCGGTCAGAAACCCCCAAATTGATCACAAAGTTTGAAAATGTTTTCGCTTAAATAATTAAATTTAGTTTTCAAAGTGGCGCCTTAGTAAAAAGAGTGGGGCCCGGATGTTTGCAAGATTTTCGACATAGTGGGAGCGCAGGCGGGCACTAATGGAACTTACTTTACCCTAACTTGAAGGCCAAACCCAGTGTGGTTGTTCTGAATGAGGTCAACACATCAATCTAAACAAAAAAAAACGCTGCCGAAAAATTAAAAGCGCTTTTTTACAGATTAAAACCATCTTTAAAATTTCAATTTTTATGATTTAAAAGGCCGTTCGCGAGGGACCCGAACAAGGCTTGGCACAGTTTTTTTCGACCCCATTTTTTTGATGCCATCGGAAAGAGCATGTTCGATTTAGTAGGGCTGCATAGTTTTGAAAGTTCAAAAAGTTTATTTTTATGGTTTAAATGGGTGTCAAAGTTGCCGACCACGAAAAACTATCTTGGAAGTTACTGAATAGAATTGGCTGAAACTTTCAGAATACACCTATTTTGGGACCGGGATCATTTCTCTAATACATTGCGAAGCCTGAAGATGACCGGAACATGGTTAAATAGCGTACTAGAAACAGTTTTTCGAGATTTTTGGCTATGCGGGCGATCGAGCGCCACTCATACGTGGTAGGAAAAGATGCGCGACATTTTTCTGCGTCGAATGACGTGTCCATTATGCGGCGCTCGATCGCCCGCATATCTTAAAAATCGCGATTATTACGCCGAAACAGGCGATTTTTGCGGGTTTTCGGAGGCCAAACAGGCGAGAGAGTGCGCGCGACGTGCAGGGTCCAGGCAGGCAAACAGCAGCCCTGGGGGAGCGGGTCGGGTGCTGCCAGAGAGCCCCCAACTTGACCACCCTAGTCGTCTCTGTCCTCTGCGCTTGCGGCACGCTCTCGCCCTGCCCGCCCCATAGTGTTGGACAGCACCCCGAAGAGGCACCCCGGGGGGGCTTTTCCCCACCCGGGGTGCTTTTTATTTTCACCCCAGGGTGCTCTAAAAAAGCACCCCGGGGTGTTCAATCACCACCCCGGGGTGCCCCCAAAAAGCACCCCGGGGTGGAAATAAAGCACCCCCGGCCGAGAGAGGTGCTCTGGGAAGCTACCCCGTCCCCAGTGGGGTGCCCAAAGCACCCCAGCCCCTTGGGGTGCTCAAAAGCACCCCGGGTGCTTTCGGGAGCTTACCCCGGGGTGCCTTTTGGGGTGCTGTGTGGGGTGCTGTCTGGGGGTGCTTTGCCAATGACCGCAATCCATCAACTAGGCTATTTTGATCGAATCAGGAGATGAACATCATTTTCGAGCAGTTCGCACAACTCGGCGCCAATTCGATTGCAACTCATTTGGGGGTCGTTTGGTAGCATTTCTTCGAGGTTGTTGAACACGGCGGACGATTTCGTGACGTTTTTTTCTAACCGCGCTAGCGGCCTAAAGGCTTGATAGAATTGCTTTAAGCGGTTGAAGGTTGCATTTTGAGCGCTCTTTCCAACGGTTATACTTGCCGTTCTCCAAAATCGTCGGGGGCGAGAGGGGAGCGTTTTAGTGCCGAAAGGTGTACCTGTCGAAGTTGTCGCCGCACTAAAACCATCATATCTCAATTTGCACTGCGAATCCTGGATCGCGAAGGGCACCATTCGAAAGAGCGCGAAAAGTTTTATCTGCCCAACGAGTTTCAGCTCTTTACCAGCTTTGCCCAGCCTGCTAGCGCGGTGAGAAAAAACGTCACGAAATCGTCCGCCGTGTTCAACAACCTCAAAGTAATGCTCCTAAACGACCCCCAAATGAGTTGCAATCGAATTGGCGCCGAGTTGTGCGAACTGCTCGAAAATGATGTTCATCTCCTGATTCGATCAAATAGTAGTTGATAGATTGCGGTCATTGGCAAAAAGCACCCCAGACAGCACCCCACAGAGCACCCCAAAAGGCACCCTGGGGTGCTTCCGATAGCTTACCCAGGGTGCTTTTTGGAGCACCCCAAGGGGGCTGGGGTGCTTTTGGAGCACCCCACTGGGGACGGGGTGCTTTCAGCACCCTCTCTCGGCCGGGGTGCTTTTATTTCCACCCCGGGTGCTTTTTGGGGCACCCCGGGGTGCTTTGAAAGCACCCCGGGGTGCTTTTTTGAGACACCCTGGGGTGAAAATAAAAAGCACCCCGGGGTGCTCTCTTCGGGGTGCTGTCCAACACTACCGCCCCAGATTTCGACTAAAAATCGTCATTTTGGGCGTAATAATCGCGATTTTTAAGATATGCGGGCGACCGAGCGCCGCATAATGGACACGTCATTCGACGCAGAAAAATGTCGCGCACCTTTTCCCTACACCACGTATGAGTGGCGCTCGATTGCCCGCATAGCCAAAAATCTCGAAAAACTGTTTCTAGTACGCTATTTAACCATGTTCCGGTCATCTTCAGGCTTCGCAATGTATTAGAGAAATGATCCCGGTCCCAAAATAGGTGTATTCTGAAAGTTTCAGCCAATTCTATTCAGTAACTTCCAAGATAGTTTTTCGTGGTCGGCAACTTTGACACCCATTTAAACCATAAAAATAAACTTTTTGAACTTTCAAAACTATGCAGCCCTACTAAATCGAACATGCTCTTTCCGATGGCATCAAAAAAATGGGGTCGAAAAAATGTGCCAAGCTATAATGGGGGCAGGTCGGGTAGCTGGCGGACGGCCTTTTAAAACGCTGATTCCCAAGTTATTTTATCCCCGCTCTCCTGGCCGCTCCCCCCATTGTCCCATTTTTTTTTTTGTTGCTATGACGTTGAGAGGATTCACGGAGTTCGTTCTCGCATTTATAAAAAAATGATTTTTGAGAAATGTAAGCTATACATGAGGTACACGAAAAATGCCCCTTTCTAGCGCTACAACCTAATATTTGACTTGGCTATAAAAAATGGTCACCCCTTTCAGGCGCCACAATATCTTCGATTTGACTATCTGACCTGGCTAGAAAGAATGGTCAAAAACAAGGTGGACCTACCTTTTTGTGACTTCGACATACAGTTATACCATCGAGGCCAAAAGATCGATATAATTCCAGTAATTCCCAATGAACTCTGCGCAAAACAGCCTCTGTCCATTGGCGTGTTGGACTTTCCTACGGGTCTTTCGAGCGGTTACAAGATTTGGTGCCATTACTTTCTTTCCAATCTGATATTTTAACGCTATTGATCGCTATACCAAATTTTATTCCGGATTGAGCTTTGAGACAACCTAGTTTATTGAAGAGTACCTATTTCGTTAGAGGCCTTTTTGATAGAACGTTTGTGGCGATAACAGTTTATTAAAAGCGGATACAGAATAAAACGAATCATTCGGGCTCAAATTCTTTCAACGCTTTCTCAAAGCTCTGTTTCAATTGCTGAATGCCAGTACTGTAGACGCGGGCATGTGGTAGATATTTCTCGAAGAATTTTTCATAATTTTCGGCTGCAGTACGCATTTCGGTGCCAATCCTAGATCCAGTATCGTAATCCTTCTGGACAGCGATCAGCTTGAACTTTGTCTCGCAGGTCTCCAGCAGCGCCTTTTGATTCTCAACGATTTCCGCGTGGATTCCAGAAATGTTTCCGTACAACCCGTTGAAGTGTTGTTGCACGAATTCTCGTGTGGATATTTCGAGCTCGTCTAATTTCCGTTTTTGCAAATCGACACATTTGTGATTTTGATGTCCCCGGAAAGCGCAGGTTCCGCAAACGACCCGATCCGCGCATTGCTGGCATGAAAAAAGGTCTACGATCTGGAAGTTCCGGTGGCAGTTTTGGCACGGTATTTCTTCTGGCTTCACATTCTCCTTGTTTCGTTCGTTCGTTTGTTCATTGACCAGAGCCTCGGTGCGCTTCACTGGCATTAGAAAGTCTTCGAGGCGAATTTTTGGGCATAGCTGACATTCACTCCGAGTAGCTCCGTTTTTGCGGCATTCTGCGCAAGCGAGTCTTTGATGCGATGTTGACGCGCCAAATGGACCAGTAAAGTACATTCCGCAGTGGTCGCTGCCCGATTTCCCGTTGGCCGGCTTGATGCAAGCTTTCATCGGCTTGGAGGCGGTAGGACGGACCTTTTCGTTATGTTCGTAAAGGTAAAAATTGTAGCCCTCGAGGAAGACAAGGATCATTGCCATGCTGCCGGCATACAGTTTGTTGTTGCAACATGTTTGCGACGGTGTGTCAGTGTTCTGAAAGCAGGTGCAACACCAAAAATGGTGGCAACGGTCGAAGAAACCGCCTCTGGGGGTACTAGAAAGTTGGATGAGACTCGAACAACGATGGCAGGCCAGCGCCGATAGCCGCCCTGTCGGAAACCAGCCATCTTGTCGTCTCTGAAAGTATTGGGAAGTCAAAAAGCGATAAAAGACTATGGGTCCCCGAAAAAAAAAACCATATTTAAAAAAATTTTATATAACAGGGCGGAGGGATTCTCAAAAATTACGTTTTCCCGCCATTATCCTATGCCCATGGATTTTCATCAATTTTTCTTTATTCAATAAAAATATTGTTTTTAACCAGGTTTGAAAAGCCGCTTCGGACTTTTCATCCTGGCCCCCCTTTTATCCTTCTGAATGGAATTTTCCTAAATTCAATCGACAAAAAATTCAAAACTACCGGACTGAAAATATTCCAATCCCCACTTCCCGTTTTCGCTAATGGTTCCTAACAAAGCTTTTCAAAAACTTAAATTTAATGTCGAAAATAGGTTAATTTGTTAAATCTGATATGCGTGCAATCATCTCCAGGCCTTTGCATCTTATGACGTTTCATACATACCTTAAAATTCCTCCCCTTCGAGATATCCTCCGGCAGGGCGGAAGTGGATGCAATGGCACTCACACACACCACACACCACAGACACTATTTTTTTATAAAAAAAAATTAGCTTTACATCTTTAGGGCTGAAATTTATTTTCGTAGTATGATTTTTGACGCTCTATAGAATGGAATTATCGAAGTCCCAAAATTAAATTGAAAATTTATAGTAATCAGTCCCCGCCCCCCGTTATCTCGCCCCGTTACCCTCTGAGTACCACCACGCCTACTCCACCTGTAAAGTATAAAATACCCGAACGAGCAGGACGATAGTTTTGTTACGCTACGCCCTTAGATCAATGGGTTTTCCGCCCTCCTTCCTTTCCTTCTAAATCTCGAAATCAGAATCTCGGAAATCATGGACTCGGAAATGTATCATTTTTGCGCATCCAGAAAAGTCGCTGGGCGACGACCCTTATGTTTTGATTCTAATTTTCTAAACCGTCGCGAATAATGACTTGCCTTTATGTTAGGTTGATGGAGTAGATTGGTGATGAATTCGGCCACGGTGCCGCCTTTCTTGCAGCAGCCCGCGCAGCAAATCCTTTCCGCCCCATCGCATCGTTCCAACATCGCCGTTGCGCCGTTCCACACTTTGTACTGCGCAGAAAAGGGCGTAGAGCAATCCGGACAGTTGAACATATCCATGGTTTTGGCCATTGGAGCTCTAAATCAAGTTTTGATAGACGGCCCAAATGCTAAAGACAAAAAAAATGAAGAAATTTTCGCATCTGACCTAAAAGGTCGTTAAAGAGATACGGAGGGCGGCAACTGTTGTCCCCTCTGGCCGCGCTTATTTTTTTTGGCAAATGGCCAACTGGTCAGGGAGCACGCCCAGGGGAGAGTCGCAGAGACATCTTCTTTCCCGCGCGCAATCCTTTAAAGACCTTTAAAGACCATAGAAAGTAGACGAATGGTGGAACCTAACAAAAACCGACCTGACAACGAGAAATTTAGAAGGGTCGTTCGCCTAGAAAAAACTGATTTTGAGCTTTCAAAATTAGCTAAATTAACTTTCAAATTCAGTGAGAAGTCGTAAGTCGTGATCGGGGCAATTTGTCAATTTGGCCATTTTCTTGGGCAGAAAACCAGGGGCAAATTTCTCAAATTAGCAGCAAATCTTTTTACTACAAGAAATGGGAAATATTTGAGAATTGAGAAAAACCCTTTCCAGGCCAATTCGGCTTTTGGGAAGGGCACGGAATTCGCCCCAAGAGAGATCCGTAAGTTCCTGTGGGGTCAAATTGATCATTTTTAGGTGTATCCAGGCTGAACGGACTAATTTGATCAGTTATCAGGATTAAACAAACCTGAGGTTTCTAAAATAGTAAGTTACGGAAGAATAACTGCACAAACACGTATCGTGCGGAGAACTCGAGCTAGCCTGAAAGGCTTTCAAAAACCACTATAAATTGCAAAATGGGGAAGGGGGTAATGGTTCTGCGTTGGATAAAACAGAAAAACAAAGCGGCTATTTCGGACGGCAACCATCTGCCTTCGGGAATTAATGAAGCGAGTAATGTTTAACTTTTTTCCCGCATACAGGCCCATTTAGCCAAAGGCAATATAGGCAGATGCTTCGCATATATCGGCTGAAAATCAGATTCTCGTTGCACCGGACATACCGTAGTCAGCGCGCGCTAAAATTTTCAGACGCGCATGACTTTCTGACTTAACTTTTCGGGACCTAGAAGGATACGGAGACAATAAAGCTATAAAAAAAGCTCCAGACGCCGAAAGGCTTCTTCCAAACCTCAGTTCATCGTCAAAATTACGGCAAAACAGATAAAGAGTGGCAAGGACTTGGAAGCCAAAGACACCAGAAAGCATTGTCTTTTTGGATCCGTTCGGTTACTACAGGGTATTCCAAATGCGCAAAAAATCGGCGATGTGGCCAACAAAATTCCACAGAAAATCTTTGTCCACCACCCCTTAAAAGAGTCTAATAGGTACACTAAAGTCTCGTTTGGTTGGTTACCGGCCGGTAACCGTCCGCGGAATAGCAAACAGGGTTACGGTAGGCGCTCGCGGCGGAGCAAAACCGTACCCGCGACACTCGCCTGGGGCAAGCGCTTTAGACCACTCGGCCATGGGAGAGACGGAGGGTGGGGAGAGGGAAGGGGATAAGAAGGCTCAGGGCCATCCGCGACAAAGGGCCCGAATCTCCAAACACGACCCCACTTTTTGCGCGAGATTTTAGTGTACCTTTAACGGCATTCCGAACAAATCTGGCGATTGAAAGTGCGGGTTGTTGTGGCTAGTTTACGCCAGGGTTTACATTCACCACGATCTTGATTGGATCGCAAAACCGTTATTCCCCTACAAAGTTTGGGCAAACGTTGCAACTGATCTGATGCGCGCCGGGTCAGTTTGTGTAGACGCAAGTTTGGCCTCTGGTCAGCCCAAAAGATCGTTTGCTCAACCCTAGTTTTTGGGGGCGTGTTTCCTACCCCGTTACGAATAACATGTAAAAATTCGTGTATATCCCAAACTTCTTCGAATTTCTAGGGCCCCCAAAATTTTGCCAGAACTTTTCGACCACCCTGTACTTTTTATTGAATTTAAACTTTCGTAAGATTACTCTGCAGAATGGAACTTCACGGCTAAAAATTTAATTATCTAGGGAATGGAGTATGGAGTATGTCTCAAAGCCTCTGTTACAGAATCAAACCGGTCGCTTCGGCGTCAATACATGGCGAAAGAAAGGACCCGTCCGCCCCTAAATGCCTGTAGAATCTGTCTGTACGTGTGCAGCGGTGATTTTCGTAGCTGAGTTCATAAAGTCATAAAAGGACTTTCCGCATATAAATTTATTTAATTCGGGGAGTCCTAGTTTTCAGGAGAATGAGCGCCAAGTGACTGTGTGTGTGACCCTTCTGAAGGCTTATTCATCGTGGAAGAGGGTAGCTCTAACTAAACCTTTAATTGTTACTGTGTCGTTGCTCATAATTTGATGTGTGAGACGGGAAGCCTTCGAAGACAACATCACTTTATTCAAATTAAGCAACAAAAAGCTAAAAAAAATTCATTTGGGCGCGCACTGTTGCAAGGAATTAGCGAGGTTCTGCGTCAATTCTTGGAGCTCATTGTTGTAGATGTGGACGTGCAGCAAAAGTTTCTCGAAGCATTTTTCATAGTTCTCAGCCGTAACGCGGACTTCAACGCATATTTTCGCTCCGCTTGCATAATCGGTTTGGCCCGGCACGAGTTTCAGACCCTCCAAGCTCTTCGCCAGCAACTGGTTCGCATTTTTCGCATTTTCCGCCTGGATGTCTTGGCCCCTGCGATGTAGCGCCTCATAGTGCTGGCTCACAAAATCTCGCGTCGTGTCTTCCATTTCTGTCAGTAGCTTGTCTTTCAATTCGATATAGTTGTGTTCCTTATGACCGCGGACATAGCAGGCTCCGCAAAAAGTTTCTTTTTCACAGTCCAAGCAGCAAAACAGACTTTCGACCACGAAGGTTTTCTTGCAATTTCTGCAGATGTCTTCGGGGTGCGAGACAATGT
Organism: Mesorhabditis spiculigera; assembly: GCA_958295435.1. Taxonomy (NCBI): domain Eukaryota; kingdom Metazoa; phylum Nematoda; class Chromadorea; order Rhabditida; family Rhabditidae; genus Mesorhabditis; species Mesorhabditis spiculigera. The sequence continues at coordinate 433,201 of CATQJA010002698.1, read as the reverse complement.
AAGTGCCATGCTGTTTTGGCATAATATTGGGAGAAGTTCCGGGATCCCGATGATCATTAACGAGGGCTGGCCGGTTCTCTTTTCCGTTTCCTTCTTCAGTCGTCTTTTCATTGTCTTCATTGCCTTTTTTTGCCTTTCTCCTTTCCCATTCTTTCAATATTCTTTTCGCCCACTCAAGGTGTGTCTCAGGCCCGGGGCGACAAAGTTTGCATAGATTCGGCAAACCGGCCTTTTCACGACATTCTGGGCATGCGATCATTTTACACGACATGGGGGCACCCATCTCCACCTTAAAATCGCGAACACAATAATCGCAGTGAAAGTGTCCGGTGGCAAGCCTGGCGAAGAATTTTTTGCAGTGGTCCTCGGTGTAGCCCAGCCGCCGGTTGTGCGCTCCTGCGCTCCGGTTATATCGCCTAATCGCCGTTGTTACGGCTTCCGAGCATAACACCAGCTCCTTCTTACAACAACGTGCGACGAGCTTTTCGCAAGTGTTGATTTCGGCGCAATAAATGCGCGGACAGATTTGGCACCGATGTAATTCATCGCCGTTGTCCGGAATGCATGGGGAATTGCACCCTCCACAATCTAAAATCTTCATGGGGCCTATGGCGTGCCAGCCGTCTTCGGTTCTCTGAAAACGGTCATGATTAGAAGAGCCAGGTCAGTTAACACTGGGTATCGTTCAGTGCATTTTTTGCGTTTGGCAACCGTTCGGCGCTTTGAAACCCTTCCCTAATAAGAATTGGTCCGCTAGGGCATAAGATGGTCGGCTTTCGAATTGCCTTTGTTAAAACTTACGACTAGAATTTTGCCCTTTTGTGAAACTTATGGTCAAGTATGAGGCCTTGCGCATCAAATTTCTGATCAAATAAATTCTGCTAACTGCTTTACACAAAATAAAAGTGCGCGATCGTCCGCCAACCAAAGCACAGGCTGCTCCTCAAAGTATATATGGGTCGGGGCCTGGGGGCGCCGCCAAAGGCCCCTCTCGAGGAGCCTTTTGGGAGCGCCGTGGGTGGGGCTCTTTTCCGGTATGCAGCGATGTAAATTGCAAAAAGTCGTCCGGAAAACGTTTTTTCGCAATTTACATCGCTGCATACCGGAAAAGAGCCCCACCCACGGCGCCCCCAGGCCCCACCCACGGCGCTCCCAAAAGGCTCCTCGAAAGGGGCTTTTGGCGGCGCCCCCAGGCCCCGACCCATATATACTCAAGAGTTGAATGAAAGAAACTAGTAAGCACGGGCTTTTCCTGGTGATTTCTGTTCGTTGGCTTCCGTTACCTACCTTTATGTTCGACATCTTGAATAAGGCAGCGATCGGCTTTTCCACAAAATCAGCATCCGGAAAACAGCTCTCGCAGCCAACTCCAGAGTTCGACTCTTCGACTTCTACAATTGAATGCGGGAGATTCCTCTCATCGTCCAACGGGCTTCGGCACGCCGCGCAGTCGAAGAAGAAGACTCTCGACGACATTACGCCTAAAATCGGCGTCAAGTTAATTTGGCAGAAGAAAAAGATAATTAAAAGCCACTAAATTTTCAAATGTAGAGCACATTGTCATGTACAGCAGATTAACAGGCTATTTAAGGTGTTAGGCGCAATCCTCCAAAAAACGCCAGTGGGCTAGCTAAATTGTTTGGCTGCTTTTCGTTTGGCTGGTTTGGCTTTTCGTTTGGCTGGTTTGGCTCCCTTCCTTTCGCACTTTTTTCTTCCAACATCGGGCTTTGATGTCAAAAAACCAGAACATCTAGAAGGTGTCAAATGCGCATTTTGCATAAAATCTGCAGTATTCATGGACTTTGCTCCTAAATTCGCGAGTCAAAACGCCTGCATAGACAAATGAAAAGTGCTTCTTTTCTCGGCGTTCCGCGAGCTTTCGATAGATATCTAAATTGGACGCTTCTGCGGCACGCTAGAGGGCGGGTGATTTCCTGAGACACACTGTATACCAAAAACTGCTAAAAATATGGGGGAAGATTGGATTTAGGTAGAAACAAAGCAAAAGATATATAAATAGACTGAAGGAGCCGAAATACGAAGCGATTAACAAGGCTTGCCTTGATGTGCGCCAGGGAATTACGCCAAAGGGTCAAGGTTGGTGCCTCTCTAGTTTGTCTTCCCTCGAGGGTATATCTAGCATGTTGCAAATGGGTCCTCTGATCGATAACGGGCAACGAAAACCTAGGTAACCCTGCTGCTCCAGGTAGACAAAAAGATATGTATTATCGAGGCTTGGATTTCCTATCCTATAAGCGAGAAAAGTATGTCTGTTTTCTGTAATGACGATTTCTCGGCCGTCAGGCCGAATTTCGAAGCTGATTTTGTTGGTGTCTGTTCGCAGATAACGGAGCGGCTACTGAAATCCTTGGACTTCAATACGTTTTGAGCGATTCGCTACACTACACCCACAGTCCTCACCATTTTTACGCAAGTGAATAGTATATTCAATTTATGCTGTTTTTGGCTTTAGCTGCATGGTGGTCCCAAACAGCTGTTTTGGAAACAAATGTAGTGCTCCGGACAATCCGATTCGGTTGAACAAGGCTTTCCTGCCCACGGATTAGTAGTCGTTTGAAGAAAACACATGAGAAAATCTATAGACCATTCTAGGTTGGGGTCATTTCATTATCAGAACGAAAAACCTCCTAGAATTCAGGGGCTAACTTTCTTACGGTAGTCACACGTTTTTCTAGCAGAAAATTCGGTCATTCTTCTATTTTGCATCGCATCGATATTTTCAAGTCCAAGACTGAGGGCAAGAAAATGACCCCAAAAACCAACCGCCCAATCATTTCAATTTTTAAGCTTGAATTTCATCATCATCATCATCATCCAGAGAGTAATGCATTTTGAAGCCTGTATCACATACCCTCCTCACAATCAGTTGACCCTTTGGCTTGATGCCGTGGTGTCCGCATCCGACCGATAACATCCGAATTTTTACGGGGTTACTATAACAATTACGCGGGGTCTTTTTCTTAAAGGAACACAGAAGGGCTTGGTTCTATAGCATTATCGGGGGGGGGTTCACAAATTTTTATTAAACAATGAACAAAATTTAGATTTTTCCGCCAAAAATCGCAGGTTTTTGACCAAAACTTGAATTTTGAAAATCTTGGATTGTTTTCTAGCTGAAATATGACTATATTTTATAAAAACACTTATAAAATACCGGCTACTAAATTACATTTTGCCATACTTACAGAAAACGTTACGGTTACCTTATTTTCGCAAAAACATCGAACGACGGGCATTTTGCCAAAAATAAAAGCAAAGTCGCTACTTTTCCTATCGTATCGATACTTACAGTAGCGCTGACTGCCGTAGCCAAAAGCAGCAAAAGCAGTACACAACGCATTGCGAGGATTTGGATACATTTCACTGCCCAATCCGGTATATATCCCGTTGGAAACCATAACACCCTATATTCCCATAAAAATTGCATTTTCAATCGGCCATTCAGGTTCATGTTCGCCTCGGATAACGTCAAGGGGATTTTTTGATGGCCATAAAAAATATCGCTTTTTATGTGTAAAAAAATTTATATGGGAACCAGCGCTGAACTGCAGCTCCCGGTCGGACGTCGGGCGCACGCACATAGAAATTTATATATATGGTAGATATGGTATCATCTTCACGCACCTTTTTTCCGAATAAGCACCAGGTACGAATATTATGCTGCCAACAATGGTAAGGTAAGAATCTAGTTTTGATCTCAAGATGAGATCAAGCCGAGCCTGCGCAGAATTTTGGGCTGATCACGAAGCCGCCATTTTAGCTAGTGTGAAGCTGAATGATCTAGGAATCACAAATTTTTTTATTCACGCCCTGACTAAATTAAAAGAGAACCAGGGTTGGAAAGCCGCTTCGCGACGTTGCAACCCTGGCCCCGTCTTTACTTTGCATAATTCACACAAATACACTTGTCAAAAATGAAAACAGCTCCCTCTCTCCCATTATATAGGTCAATTCCAACTCCGGTGTATGCTAATCATCACCTAGCACAGAGGCTCTCCGATTTTTCATGAGAACTTAATTTTAATGTCGAAAACAGCTTATTTTTCAAAATCTGATATGTCTGCAGGCATCCCTGAGCCTCTACGCAACTAATGGCATATCGTACGTAGCTGAATCCCTTCCCCTCTTGAGATATCCTCCGAACCACCTGATTGTGCAGTGAAAAGTAGTACGCACCGTGGGAAAGACAACAAAGGGGTTCGAGCTGTAACACCCGAAAGATCATGTTATTCATGGTGTAACTTTTGAAGGGAACGAGACCAAACGTAAACATCATTTATTCCATCACACAAACACAAGAAAGGGTGAATTGTAGCAATCAGGGCGCCTGCTGGGCCTCGACGCTTAAGTCCACACGCCATGTCAGCATGGTCCCAACTAGGGTTTCACCGTCAGCTCGACGAACACGAGCCACAAGGCGCTGCGGGCCCTACCGTCGGCATACGAAATCCATAGGGCACAAGCGTCGGAGGGCAATCAGGCCACCAGGGCTCGCAACCAAAAACTATTTTTCCAAACTGACGTTCGCCTCGCATCCATTCATCAATCAGAAGTTTTGCGTAGACTGCTGCGCTTTTCGCCCCGTGCTCGGCAAATATCAACCTCGGCGCTCTGAGTTTGATATATTCTGTTAGTGGCGCGGTCAGCTTGCGGACAAACAGCTTGTCGGCCGACTTATTCAGCCAATTGATTAACTCTCCATCAGTTTGCAAAACCGTTTCGTACCCAAAATTGATCTTGTAGTTTTGGCTTGGCTTGTGCCGCTGCAGAATCGCCAGTGGTTCATCGGGGATGTAGCTCAGGTCCACAGATTCGCAGCGTAGGTCCACATTTTCGGATAACGGGCAGCTGAGATTCAAATAACGGACTATAGCGCCGTCAAAAAGCAGCTTAATGGCCTCAGGGCTGACGATATGGTGGACTTTTTTCCTTCCAGAACTTTAATTTCTTCTGTGCGATTGTCAAGTTCCGCATCCCAATCCCTACGATCACAAGGGCACGCGATAGGGGGTAGGCGACTAGACTCTAGCCTTTCGCTCCCAATCATTTCTAATAAAACCGGGGGTTCTGCTTTTTTCAGTGACTCTGGGGGTTGTATTAGAGGAAGGAGATATATTTTATTTTGTCTTATGCAACTGCAATGAATTTTAACAGTCTAAGCTGTCCACAATCACGCAGGAGTACCTTACAATTTTTTTTTGTTCAAAACACAACTTTGAAAAAATGTTTTGGGGTGATATTAGTGGGAAGATGACATTACTAGACACATTTCTGAACTTTTTCATAAAATTCGCGAAATTCGCACTTTAGAGACCCTGTAAAAGGAGGTGGAATAATAACTCAGCGATTGCGACCTGAACAACTTCCCAAAAAAACCCAAGACAAGCGTTGCAATTTTTCGTATGGTTGTTAACAAAACCATAAGCCAAAAAATTATTTATTCGGACACAAAATTAGGCAACGAATTATTCCTTCACTTTTTCCTTGAGCTTCTCCAAGGCGCTATTGTAAATCCGGGCATGCGGTAGATATTCTTCAAAGCATTTTTCGTAGCTCTCAGCTACATCTCGAATTTTGGAGCAGGTTTGCTCTCCGCTGCCGTAATCAACTTGGATTGGGACAAGCTCCAGGTTCTCCAGGCTGGCCTCCAGCAGCTCGTTGTGGTTCTTCGTGATTTCCTCGTGGACACCAGTAATGTTACCGTATAAACCAGTGTAGTGCTGTTTGATGAAGTCCCGAGTTGACGTTTGCATTTCCGTCAACTTTGTTTCCATCAAATCGGTATATTTGTGAGTTTGATGGCCTCGGAAGGCGCATGCGCCGCAGAAAATCTTTTGGTCGCAATCTAGGCAACAAAAAAGGTGTTGGATTTTAAAGGGTGTTTTGCAATTTGAGCAGTTTTCTTGCGAATTGAGCAAATTTTCCGATTGAACGGCGAGTTTGTTTGAGGCTTCCTTGAGAGGAGCTAACACATTTTCTTGATCATCCGCTTCTTCATCAGCGGTTTCATACTCCGTGCTTTCTTCTTCTCTTCCACTTTTTCTTCTTTAGCTTTTTTCCGTTCAAACTTGGTGATCCGTTTCTTTACCCATTCAAGATGTAACTCCGGCCCGGCCGGGCAGAGTCGGCACCTCTCCGGAATTTGAGCCTTTTCTCGACACGTCGGGCATGCGATCATCCGACATGCCATTGCCACGCCCTGCCCCACTCCAAAATTCCGGTCACAGTAATCGCAACAAAAGCTTCCGCGATTCAGCTTGTCAAAAAATTTTCTGACATCGTTATCGTTATATCCGAGACACTCGTTATGCCGATCAACGAATTTGTTATACGAAGAAATTTCGATGCCGCTAAGTCGATCGAGAGTTGAAAGTATCTTTCCACAGCATTTTTGCCGATTCCTATAACGGCTGATTATGGGTTCCGTACAATAAATCCGTTTGCAAGTATTGCAGCGCAGGCCGAACGGCTTCCGGCAATCTGCGCAGTTCAATTTTTTCAGAGGGCCAATCGAATACCATCCGCCGTCAGTTCTCTGAAACGTGAGAGCTTGTTTAAAAACACAACTGATGCTCCCAATACAGCAATAAAGCCTCCTCAAAACTAACCAGGACGTTGGGCTGCTTCAACATATCGGATATGTACGCCGACGCTGCCCTACCACCGTAGCACTGTCTGCAGCCGATAAAGTTGAGAATGCGGTCAACTATGACAATAGAATGCGGCATGCCCGGCTCAGCGTCAAATGGGATTCCGCATTTCGGGCAGTGGAAGAACTCGATCCGCATCGACATCACACCTGTAACGGTTGCATAAAATATGGCGCGTCTCAACAAAAAACGCCGCCTCTAATCCCAATTGCAGGGGTCCGGGTGGTTTCGTCAGGCTACACCATTTGCAAGCCTTCGAAATGGTGAATTTGCAACCATCTTCATAGCCATGTTTTATTTTAAAGGCCCGTTTAGGGAACCTTACTACCTGGGGAACTTGAGGCGTACGAAAACTAACCCCGAATGGAACCCCCAAACCCGAAATTCAGCAAAATTCGCTTTTAAGTGACTTGTTTGAATACAAAATGGTTGTGAAGTTATTTGAAAATCGCGGTCATAAAGGCTTGCGAATAGTGTGACCATTCCCGCATGAGGGGGCACGGGGTAGGGGATGACAAATGGTTTGTGAAGAATTTTTTTTTACCGCGGGCTTTTCCTTAGTGCACCACTGTAAAAATCTTGGGTGTGTGTTTCCGATTTGCGTTAGGGTTTCTAAATTTTTCTGGGTTTATTGTCGTATTTTTGATGTTTTGAGTGGCGAGGGGGGTCGATTGTGTGATCTCTAGGCTTTCTTCCCTAGTTAGAAAGCGCGTTTTTCCTGGGACACAATGTGGCAACTTTGGAAAAATATTTGAGATATTAAGTTATAAAAAAGCTTTGAATGGCATACTATGACTAGCAGAAATTACGGAAAAAGATGAGGCGCAACACGATGAATTCAGTGACTGTGAAAAGGGCTATCGGATCATAAAAAGCAGCGGAATCTCCCGAAAAACTCCCGAATTCATCTGCTCACATCTGTCAGGGGTATTACGTAGAAGGTCAGCCCGCCCAAGCGTTATCGTCTCCTGAGGGTAAAGGTAGCCTTAGGCAACTCCATTGTCATTCTATGAGTCTAGAGACTCCATTTTTGTTAATTCCATTCAAAATCGGGCCATTTTCGTCATTACCGCAATGAATAACAAAACATTACTTCTTTGCTGTGTCTGGAATATCGCCGGTCGGACTCCAGCGAGACTCCACTGGTGCCCACGCAGAAAACAGGCTGCGCAATAGGTCGCTTCAGCGCAATTTAAACAGCAATTCCATCTCGAAGGCGTGCTTGCAAATGCTGCAGACGTCTTCGGGATTACGGTCGTTGCCAGTCCCATTCTGCTCTGGCGTGATATTTGGAGAATTTCCGGATCTGGATGCAAGTTTCTTTGACGGTTGATTGAGAGGAACTAATTCTTGCTCCCTTGCAATTTCTTCTTCATTAGGTCTGTCTTTTTTCCCGAAATGACTTTCCCAGAATTCACAAAAAAACAAAAAACTTTTTTCTTTACGAATTTCGGAAAGAGTCAAATAAAAGCCGTCGGGTAGGGGAAGGTTTGCAAAGTTTAATGACTCGACAATGATTGGTCGTCAATTTTCTCTCTTGTTGCGGCAATGTTTCTTTTAATATTTTGGCTATGAAGCCAAGTGTCGATTTCAGTTGGCAGAAGCTAAAAAGGGTCGCTTTACTTTCGGCAGAACGTGGACGTGCATTATCCATCGGCACATTACTGTCTGCGCCTCAATTTGGTCGAGGCTCAAACCAAAAAACACGCCGTGCTCGAATAAAACAATTTTCCGTCATATCAGGGTTTTTAAAGGAGCGTCCGTCGCAGTACCTTACAGTATTCTCATTTACTTTATCGATGCGCAATTATTTATTCCAAAACAAAATCCTGATCAAGCAGCAAAAATGTCCACGACTCCTTCAGGAGCGTTCAGGAAAACCTGTAGATACGCGGCCTCGATGATTTCAGCAAAGCACGGAACAGACAGGTTCTCGCCAAAGCCGGAAGCCTTCTGCTCCTCGACCTTCAACATCTATTTTGACTGCTAGAAGATTCTGGCTTACCGACGCCAAAGCCAGTCGGAACATGTCAAAAATTGCGCGCGTCCCGCCGCATTTCTCGGCCACTTTTGTCATAGTGCAGGTCATGTAGGCGATCGGAGATCTAAATATACGCACTCTGGTTACACGAAAGACCACCCACTTGCAATCGATTGTCCTGTCATTCATTGCTTCTAGGTTTTTCCAGCCAGTTTCGTTTCTGCAGTTTTGTACAATTGGCCCCAGGCTTGCCAATGCGCATGCCGTGAGACGTGTGACTAAAGCACTTGGCGGTTACACACACCATTCGAAAGCTCTTCAAACGGCGAGTTTGAAATAATCTTCAAAACCATTTTTTATCTAAACCCACGATTTTGTAAAGCATTTAAACGCTTTTTGGCAAGAAAGAAAAGATTTTTGCCGCGGCCGGGGGTCGAACCCGTGACCCCCGATCGGGAGGCGCGGATGGATACCAGTCAGCCACAGCTTCAAGGTGAGGGGCGCCCCAGGCCGCAAAGGAGGGAAATTGCCTCCCACGGCACGGTCAGACAGTGCGCGCTGTCCCTACGTCGATAGGGTATACACGTTGGGCAGAGTATACGACCCCTCCCTGAACGTGCGCTCTAACGGCCACTTTGGGCCTTTTTGCTCAGCGAAATTGAGGCAAGTCACCTAGTATGCAACCCCGAAAAACCGCAAAACATTAAAAAAATCGGTAAATGGCGCGTTTACATAAAAACATGGTTTTCGCTAAGATTGTTGCAAACTCGCCATTTTAAGAGCCTTCGAATGGCGTAAATATCGTTCCGATCCGATCATTCTGCGTCGAGTTAGGGGGTTTCTTATTGGGGCACCCTGTACAATGCTCAGACACTTACATCTGCGATTAAAGACGGGTCCAATGCAAGCAATCCGCTGCCTTCGCAGGTACGAGGTTTCAATAGCTGCGTGGAGCTCTATAGCCTTTGCCAGGCGACGTGCTATAGCCAGTTGCTCCTCAGGATCGGCGGTTTGGTTTTGAATATCCCGGAGCCCCTTCGTGACAAATTTATCGTAAGAGACTAGCACCGGTACCGTCCGCTTAGATCTAGGAAAAATTTGTGCAAACACGGTGGTTTCTTACACGCACACACTTTGCTCAACGTGTTCAAATGCACCCCCGAGCTGGTGTAAGGAATCGAGCTAAAATCGAAAGAATATTGACGATGCAAGGCTTAGATTAAAGAATTCTTTGGAATATCGCAATTAAATACTTACTGGATGCTTTCGCATAAGGAGCCAAAAACCCATATCCAATAGGAGCACCAAGCATATGCATGCCACTCTCGACATTTCTGATTTGTGAAGGCGATTCGAATAGAAGCCATCGGGGCGAAGCAGATGTTTTGGGGAAATTGGTAGACCCAACAATTGTCCGATCTTTTGGGTGTTGGTCGTCGTGTCTCCGAATTTCGAGCCGAGGTAAAAACCAGTGGAAAAAGACCGCTTCGCGGCCATTTTCCATTGCACCACGTCCAGGAACCCTGGACCTTCCTTTTTCGGGGTTAGCGGGCGTAGCCCGCTAGCCCCTTTTGGTTTGAGGTACCCCTCCATACGACTCTTTTGGGGTCCTTTTCCGGATTTAAAAAAAGAACCAAGCAACGGATCGCAAAACTGAATACACTTTTTTTCCCCCCCCCCCCCCCGGGGCGGCCCCGGGGGGGGGGGGGGGGGGGGGGGGGGGGGGGGGGGGGGGGGGGGGGGGGGGGGGGGGGGGGGGGTGGGGGGGTTGGGGGGGGTTTGGGAGGTTTTTTTTTTTTTTTTCTTTTTTCCTAAAAAATTTTTTTTTTTTTTTTTTTGTTTTTTTTTTTTTTGAATTTTTTTTTTTTATAAAATTTTTTTTTTAAAATTATTTTTTTTTTTTTTTGTTTGGGGGTGGGATTTTTTTTTTTTTTTCCCCCCCCCTCCCCCCCCCCCCCCCCCCCCCCCCCCCCCCCCCTTTCCCCCCCATCATCCCTTTGGGGAACCCCCCGGGGGTTGTAAAATAAATACACCATCGGAACCGGCGACGCTTTTTGCATATTACAGCTTTTCAAATTTGAAAAAGTTAATTTCGAATTTTAACAGCCGATTTAAATTGCGTTCCGAGGGAGGTCTGCGTTGGTATGTAGGTATGTTTGTATGTATGCATACTTATAAAGAGGATGTGTTTTTCCACCACCATGCCAAAAATCAGCCGGAAAATTTCGGGCGCGGGTTTGCAAATATTCGGAACTTCATCAGTGAAAAAAAACTGGTGCTGCGGTTCAGGAAAGGGTGCCAGATTTTGATTTGCAACAAAAGGTCCTCATCGAAAAATTTGAATAAGGCGGCGTTGAAAAGGGAGGCTCAAAAATATCAGGGGTACCTTCCAGGCCATTTACAAAGATTTGCTCATACAGCACGCCGGCGGCCACGGCCAAGGCCTTTTCGGCATCCTCGCCTGCACCCCGAGCCATATATTAGAAGGCTTGCCCCTGAAAGTTTGCGTATGGGTTCTGTGCCACAACGGATCCAATTCTCCAGCCAACAATATGTCGCTTAGCGTAACCTACCACCATCAACGCGATCCGTGCCGAATCGAAAATTGCCTGTTTCCCGCCGCAATTTTCGTCCAGGATCGTGAGAGAACATGGAACGTGGGAATGTGTCTGAACGGTCCTGCTAAGAATTGCTTCATTTCCTCTACAGGGTGTCCCAATAAAAACACGCCATCTAATTCGACGCAGAAGTATCGAAAAATGATAATGTATCGCGTAATGATAATTGCACGATTCGAATGCTCATGAAGCGGCGAGTTTGCAACATTCTTCAAAACCAGCATTTTATTTAAATGCGCCATTTTTTCGCTTCTTCTTTCTGCCTCTGTCTTTAGCAAAATGAGCCCCTTTGCTGACGTCAAGAAGGGCCTTAGAAACCGGTAGCCAAAATGCTTTGGAAAAGATTGACAAAATAAGGTCCATTCACTTCTTAGCTGCGAATTTGCTTGTTTTTATCGATTTCTATCGCTTTTTCGACTTTGAGTGAGTGTGCTCGGGTGTGGTCTCTTGAAAACACAACATTTATTCCATCACGAAATCTTTCATCACCAAAAATTCACCTCATCGTATGGCCCGAAACTGTAAAGCAGGCGGTAAAGCAATTCTTCTCGTTTCTCAATGCATTCTTGTTTCTTCAGCCCATCGGGTGTGTTCTTGTCAGGCAGACCATCGATGATGCGGTTCTGAAAGAGTGTTCTTGAATCGAAAAACCTAACACGCTTTACCGCGATTAGGGCCTCTCTGGCGATCTCAAACACCGCATAATCACCACCGCAGGCCGCACCGGCTCGCATCATCGCGCAATCGTACATCTCAGGGGATCGAAACTGGGTAGTTGGTCCGTGTTAGATTACACGACCCCTACCCGCATTTTTCCAACCAATATACCGACTCCGGGTACTTTTCGTCATGCATTAATTCCTTGCAGAATTGTTTGGCTTTTTTCTCATTGTTGACCTGGCATTCGTGCGAACGGAGGACTGAATATAATGTAATCGTGGTTCGGTAAAGGTTGCTTAACCGGGGGGGGGGACAAATAACGGGGGGTGGAAACAATTTTTGTATTTATAAAAAATATCCTGCTATTCTACTAAGAGTTTTAATTTCAGTCCAAAAACCTCATTTTTAACGATTTTTAATTAATTAAACTTTTTAGCTTAATAAATTACTAATTTTAAATTGTGGTATTTCGGGCTGAAATTAAATCTCTTAGTATAATTTTCGACGCTCTATCCAAATTTTCGACTTTTTTAAACATTTTTCTGCTTTTTAAAAGTTTTTTTGATTCTTTCGCCTACAAAAACCGCCGTTTGCCCACATTGCTTCACCCTACCCCCACTCACCGCTTGCCTTCCATTCATCACCGACGCACGAAATTTTGTATAGCGTCCGCGCACTGTTGTAAAGCTGATTGTCTGCATCGATCCTGGCCCTAAGCAGTTTAATTGTCGCGGCACTTGCTCCTCTCGTCGAATGCTTGATGAAGGCAATGTCATCCATGATGCTCGCCGGTTCCCAGCCCATCTCAAGGGCCAAGCGCAAATCCCTGAATTTGGCATTCATTAAGCAAAAAGTTCATCAACCGGCACATGGTCGTCTTCAACCCGCTTGGCAGTGCTTCCGTGTCGTTACTCTGAACAGCAATTTTTTTGAAGGTTGGTTAAACCTCGACAATGCGCAACCAGCGCTGTTTGAAAGCCGTGCCCCAGCTGGAGTGAGCAGACGCCAGCGGAGCCAAGAAAAGCAATGACAGTACATAGGAAAATGCAGCCATTTTTGGGGAGTTGGAAGCAAAATGAAATTTGGCAAATGAAAGTAGGAAGCAAAGATGCCCCCAAAACTATGATTCACCTGCAATCAAAAAATTCATTTAGGAACCTTGCATGTTTTGACGAGCTGGGCGAAGCAGAGAAAATAAATTTTGATTACATTTCACTTGCAATCAGCGAAAGTGAATTCGCTTGATTCCGCCAAAACACAGAGTTTTAGGAAATTTTGGTTTCCTTGAGCGCTCTATTGCGCCATACGCCGGAAGTGCGGCGTTTTAAGATCTAGCAAATTTACCCGACGAGTCCAGGTTAACAAATAATCCGTCCAAAGAGCCAAAGTTGCAGGAAATGGCGGAGCTAACCCTGATAAGCCTGTTGTTCGCTTCGCGACTTTTCAACCCTGGCCCCGTCAGACCCCATTTTATCCCCCACTTTGCATAATTGTCGAATCTAGATGAAAAAAATGAAAAGCAACCTATTCTGTCCCTTTATATAGTCGAACCGCCACTTCCAGTCAATCCTAATTGTTTCTTAACAACGAAGTTTTCACAAAATTGATCTTTAAAGTGCACGTTCAGGGAGGGGCCGTGTACTCGTCCCAACGTGTACACCCTATGGACGTAGGGACCGCGCGCACTGCCTGCCCGTGGAGTGGCAGGCAATTTCTCTCCTTTGCGGCGTGGGGCGCCCCTCATCCCCTCGCCAGGTTGTAGCTGTGGCTGACTGGTATTCATCCGCGCCTCCCGAGCGGAGGATCCGGGTTCGACCCCCGGCCGCGGTAAAAATCTTTGCTTTTTCCAAACCTCCCTGAACGTGCCCTTTAATGTCGAAAATGGGTGGCTTTGATAAATCTGATATGCGTGCAGTCACCTCCAAACCATTACGCACCAAACGACGTATAATATGGATCATAAAATTCATCACACTTTATCCTCCGGACGTAGAGACCGAAGTTGCATGCAAATCTACACACGCGCAGACACTATTTTTTATATATAGTAGGATCAAATCCATTTGAAACCAATTTGATTTCAGTAAACGCCACTCTAGTTTGTAAGGAGCGAAGCGAAGGCAATTTTTCTTTAGTTATATAAAGAATTCAGTTGCTAGTGAAAATCCATCTGACTGCGATCACTATATTTATTGTTGCGCGACCCGAGCGGTTAACGATAATTTTTTCAAATTTGGGTTTCATTTTCATTCCATTTATTTCCACAACAGCGTAATTTCTTTTAATTTCCTGAACCACATGGGACGGGCACTGGGTAGGGCTCAGCGGTAGGCACGGGTTTTGGGAAGCTCGGAGTGGTCGTGTCGCTCGGCCAGTTAGGAGTCGAGGTCTGGGCCGGAGGCGGGCGCGGAACGACAAGGAACCGGTAGAGGTATTTGGCCAGCTCCAGGTAACGCCCCTTCCGATTCATTAAAAATTCCAATTGAACAAATTGATTCCTAACGAAGAGGGGCTCGGCTTTTTCAACAAAACCTAAATTTGATGTAGACATAGGCAATTTTTGCACATCTTATGCGGGCAGTCGCCAGCGCGCAACCATGACGCATTTAATGACGTATGATACGTATCTTTTTCCTTACATTTCTTCCTATCTTCCTCTTCCTAGCCTTGTTACGCTCTAGGTGCTTACCACGTAAACAACCAACCAACCACTTTTAATTTCATCGTCGTGGCTGGGTTGGGACCGCTTTTGCTGGAACAAGCCGCGGACATCATTGGCCTGACGGAGATGCGCGCTGTGCTCGGCTATGGACCCGGGCCATGGACCCACTATAGAGAGGTGAAGGAGGAAGAGCTGGTATCCGTCGAAGCCTACTACCAGCTCAAAGAACCGCGGAGTCGACGACGATCCTTGGATATCCTTTATTACTATGAGCGCAATATGGTAGCCCCGATCGCATATCTCGACAAGCGTTTCCCTACCATTCGCACAATTTTTGGCAAAAAGTTTAGAGATGTTGGCGCAGCCGCTACGTCATTAGATCGGAAGCTGGTTGATCGAATGATTAATGAGTTTTCTGCGCTCAGCACAAGAATAAAACGCGATAGCTTCAAGGATGGTTGTGAATGGTTGAGCGGGCGTGTTGAGAAGTGAAGGGTACAAACATATAAAATTATCAATTCGATAAAGAGATAAAAATAGACTTTATGGGTTGCACACAGGAGCATGGTAATCTATCATAGCTAACCCTCTCTCATTCTCTCGCTTTCTCTCTCTCTCTCTCTCGCTTTCTCTCGCTCTCTTTCTCCGGCTTTTGCCTTTCAAATACACTTGGTTCCACAAAGTACAAATGGACAAAAGCTCCTGATAGCCACGTGAGGGAAATGCGGAGATACCAGGGATATATTGCGTTATGATCCGGAAATGAGGTCGACTGAGCCACCTCCTTTCTCCCCTCAGTGCTCCTCGCCAGCGGCTATGTTTATCCTAATCAGCACATCTGCATGATCATCCAGCGGCTTAAATGATGTGTATTTTTATCTCGTTTTCTGCAAATTTCAATCATAAAATTTGGGTTGCAATTTCAGGAAATTAATGACAGTTACGCGAGCAGTTGTTATCAGTTTTGCCGTGGTTTTGTCTACCGGTAAGGATGAAACTTATACGAATGCTATATTTCACGTAGCTGTTTCAGCTATGGTATTCCTTCGGTGGTAAGGAGCTAAGTAGAAAGGACTCATACAAATATTGATTAACTGGAAATTTAACTTAAGAAATAAGCAGATTTCAGGAGGTGTGGCGACCTTGAGCACCACTAACCCGACGTCAACGTCGACGACAACTGCCGCGGAAAACAGTACGTCCACTGAGCATGAGAAAACTTCACAACCACTCATCGACAAGGAGATGGCTGTCATCGCGGAGCACTGTATGACTATTGAGGAATACGAGCAGCTGACTGGTAATAAAACAAGGTATGTGATGTACCGCGTGAACCAAAAAATCTGGCCTTCCGCCATGACCGCTCGAGAGAGAGAGAGAAAGAGAGAGACAGAGAGAGACAGAGAGATAGTACAAGGACAAGGAGAGTCAGAGAGGGAGGGAGCGAAAGTGAAAGAGAGAGAACCAGAGAGAGCGAGAGAGAGAGAGAGCCAGAGAGAGAGAGAGAGAGAGAGAGAGAGAGAGAGAGAGAGAGAGCGAAAGCGGAAGAGAGAGGAGAGCGAGAGGGAGAGAGAGCCAGAGAGAGCGAGAGAGCGAAAGGGAGCGAGCGAGAGGGAGAGATAGATCCAGAGAGAGTGAATGACGGGGTAGAGCTCGACGGAGAGAGAGAGAGAGCCAGCGAAAGAGCGAGAACGAGAGAAAGCGAGAGAGAGCCAGACCGAGCGGGAAAGAGAGCGAGGGAAGGGGAGAGAGCGAGCGAGCGATACAGGGAGAGATTTGGCACTTTCAAACACCTAGCATCTAAAAGTGTTTGGGTAGAGAAGGGGCGATTTTTTTGGACACCCACTATACTGGACCATGGCGGCAAAACCGCCAAGCGGTTTTACGGCCTTCGTGTTACGATCAACCAGTAATCAGTAATATTTTAGGGACGGCGCCATTCAGTCTGTGGGCAGGGAAATGTTCCGAGCTGCCGTCGATATCATTGGAAATACAGAGATGCGTACCGTTCTCGACTTTCCCTTGACGGAGCCGTGGAAGAACTTCAGCATCCCACTTTCAGGGCGAACCGGAAGCCGCCCCAACCCTCGAAGCCTACTACAATCAAAAGGAATCGGAATTACTTGTTGGCTCCATTATTAGAACCTCATTGTATGAAAACGACTTGCCATCCGCCATCGCTTTTGTTGACGAGCGTTTCCCCGCGATTCGCAAAATTTTCCGGCAAAGTTTTGAGGCCATTCGTGGGCCGGGCGTGATGGTAGATAGAGATATAATAACTCAGAAAAGCCGAGTGGATTTTGCTATCGTTTTCCATCGCCAGATCCTCAAAAAATACCAGGTCTAGTTTCTGCTTAAGAAAACACGTTTCTGTTTTTAAGGAGCCGTGATGCATATTTGTTGGGAGTACCTCAAAATCTGAAACAAAACACATTTATTCAGGCACAAATTCACGCAGCGCTACCTCCATATCATCCTTTAATTTCTCCAGAGCGGAATTGTAAATGCGCGCGTGAGGCAAATACTTTTCAAAGGATTTCTCATAACTGTCGGCTGTAGCTCGCATCGCTGCGCACATTTTTTCGCCGATTTGAAACTTGGAGAGCTCGGGGACCCGTTTCAAGCCCTCCTCACATGCCTCCAGAAGACTCTTTTGATTCCTCGAAATTGCCGCGTGAATCCCTTCGATGTTTCCGTGCAACCCGGTGTAGAATTGGGTCAGAAACGCGCGTGTTTCTGCTTCTGTATCAGCTAACAAAGTGGCGTGGAATTCTCCGTATTCATGAGTCTTATGGTCTCTTAGACAGCATAGTGGGCAGATGAACCGCTGGCAGTCTTTGCATACAAACATGTCATTTTGCTCCCAGATCCGATCGCAACTATCGCAGTCGGATGTCGTTGCGCCAGCTTCTTCCACTTTGCTAGGGTTTTTCTTCTTCTTACCACGAGCGCCTCTTTTCTTCTTCTGAAGCTTCCCGGCCCTGAGAGCTTGATCTATACCCTCATTGTGCTGTATTACTGACTCTTGAAATTTTCCCATCCAATCCAGCAAACACTCGTCGATCTTTTTGTACATGGGCAGATACTCAATGTTTCGAAACGAGTCGGATACGCGTTTTTCCTTCGTATTATTGACGCTTTTGGCATGCTTTCCGCACGCAGCGCAGCGGAGCCATCTTTGACCGGCGGAAATCGAAAATTCTTCATCCTTTCTGAAGGGTGCTTGGCATTGATGGCAGCACAAGATTGGAACTTTTCCAATGGCCTCCCAACCCTCGTCGGTTTTCTGAAAAAATTTTAAAAGAAGGTGTGTTAATCAATGAAACGGGTTTGAGGGAATTTCGATAGGATGGGATTTTCTTTAATTTTCGGATCGCGGTTAGGTCAAACCAAAGTGTCAAAAAAAAATTCCGAAACGAAACTTCTTGGGAAACCGACCCGTTGTCTGTCGAATTTGTATACGCATTGTAGAAAGTCACATTTCGAAAAATCCGTTTTTCGAAAAGCTATATTTTCGAAAAATAGTTGTTTTTGGACGTTTCACATCATTAATTCGAAGCTTATTTTTCGAAAACCTTATTTTCGAAAAAGGCGGTTTTAGCAAATATTTTCGCGCAAATAATATTAGTTAATGAATTCGCAGCCTAATGGCTCCGGACAAGGACGTACCTGAAAGCATCGCTTCTGCATCTGTTCGATTACGATGTGAGCAGGTTTTGTGCTATCCCCGGCGCACCATACACAAACCAATCGTCCCCCGTCCACCACCGGCTTCCCATCCTTATCCGAATCAACCTCATCGGCAAATTGCGATAAGCACAGTGGACATTCAAAGCAAGTAAAACGCATCGCCTGCAATTGTGTGTTGCAGAAATGAGGCAGATTATTCATTAAAATAGCCGTGAAAAAATGTAAAAATTTCGAAAATTGGTATCTTGGGAATCAGAGTATTGAGAAGCAGGATTTCGGATTTTCAGCAGTTCGAATTTTTAAAAACTGGAACTTTTAAAATCTTGCCGTCTCCATAGCCTTAATCCGCATTAAGCGCTTCGGTATTTAATCGTCTAGGCCTGCATGCAGGATGTGGGAATTTAGAAACTTCAAAATTGATTTTGTAAATTCGATAATTTGAGATTCTGATGGAGGAGTTAGAAATGAAAATGGATTTTATGAATATAAGCATAACGCCATGCTTCCTTTCCTGCTAAAAATTTTAGATAAAAAATTTACTAGAATTTTGGACCTAATGATGAAAGGGTGAGGATCTAATGAAGCCCAGAAATATTAATCGATAAATTTCCCCCATAAACAAGTATACAAAAAGAACAAGCTGAGTATCCTCAATAAATTACGCCCGCAAAATCACCGAACAAGCGAAAAATAGTGCGTGATCGCGGGAGAGGGCAGCGCGCTCAGGATCGATCCAAAGGCAATTGGCTCCCGAGAGAGGAGATTGATAGATCCTTCCCATAACTCGGTTTTTTTTGGGTGTTCGGAGGCATCTCGTTTAGCTATACGGAATATCATAATTTCAGACCGTAAAAATTTTTTATGGTCGTCCACCGATCTTTTGGAAAAACCGTATTTCTTCTGAAATAACCCGCCCTCTAAATCCTACTATGTATAAATCCGATTTTGTCCCCACTTTTCACTTTCCAAAAATTTGTCTTCTTGCCAATATGATAAGGAAATCGGGGTCGACCCAGCGAGCCCTTATTTATTTCCTTTCAACCCCCAATGAAAAAGTTTGTTTTTGCAAGATAGGCCCAGTCTCGGGCTTCGAAGGGGGCACGCTGCTAGTTAAACATTTCCGCTACCACATTGCCATTAATTTCTTGCTGTGAGCTGGTCGACCTCTCCTGTTTGAAAATTTCTGGAGTTTTTGGAATACGATTTTATTGGCTTTTTAGTTTAAAAAACTCTTTTAAAAATTCGGTGAATTTGTTTAATTGAACTCCGCACGAACGCAAAACTTGCAGGAATGATCAGGAGACTTTTGATGTGGTATATACAAACACGATCGTCATCCTTATTTTGACAATTTTTTGGCATGCAAGCAATTAACGATGGAAAGAGCGAATTCCAGCCATAATACCGAGGGCCAAAATCCCGACCGCCATAATCCCGACAGCCAGAAACCGCATTTTTAAAAACATTTTATGAGTAAAGCGGCCGGCAGAAAAGCATGTTGGGATTATCGCTTTCGGGATTTTGGCTGTCGGTATTATCGCTGTCGGGATTTCGGATGACAGCATTATGGAGGTCGGGCTTTTGGTTGCCGGGGCTTTGGCATTTCCCCCAGAACGACAGTTCCATGCGCCCACGAAAAGCAACTTTCAGGAAGTATTGCCGTGGACAACACCACCATCTCAATTACGACTAGAGATGTTAAGAATCAATTAACAATCAAGATTATTTGCATACAATGGCACAATATTATTTGACGGGCGGGCTGACCGCATGACCAAGTAAAATAATAATATTTGACTCCGCTCGAGAAGACCTAGGAAGATACTTGATTTACTTGATTTACTTGATCAAAAATAGCTTTCTGGAATTTTGGCATTTTTCGGATGGTAATGAACTTTATGACATGATGCAAGCTAATTTACAGGTTCGCGGCACGATTGCCTTATTTTGCATTGCGAATTTGCACAAAATCAAGTAATTCCGCTGAAAATCAAGTAATTCCCCCAATCAATCAAGATCAAGTAAATCAAGTAATTTTATTTTACTTGATGCTTATTTAAACAAGCGGCGTAAAATAATTTTATATTTACTTGAAGATTTCAGATGCAAATAAAGTTGTTCAAGCAAATTTACTTGGTCATTATATTACTTGATTCGGGTTCTTTAGGATTTCCGGGGGAAAGTAATTTTCCGGGGGAAACCAAATTTTTTTCCTGGTTTTCCCGGTCGACCCACTAATCAAATATAAAAAGTGTTTCCATTGTTTTTGTAAATTTTAAGTATATTTAAAGTAGAAAAACCTTTCAAAAAAAGTTAGAAAAATGTTTGAAAAGGTCGAAAATTTAGTCAATTTGGGTCTTTCCCCCCCGCTAATCCTAAAGGTTCTATAGGATTTTTTCGACCTAAGATTAAATTTTTTTAATTAAAATGTGGGTAGTTTTTTATGCTCGGGACTAGTTAAAACCATTTAGAAACGATGCGCTATTTAGAAAAATTTAGGCTTGGGTCGAAAAATTGGTTTCCCCTGGAAATCCTAAAGAACCCTTGATTCGTAACATCTCTAATTACGACACCGAAGAACACCGCTGAAGATAATAGCGGTGTCGCGGATAACACAACAGCCTCATCTATTCTATACGCCTCGACATCGACAAGGAAGTGGCCAAAATTGCTGGGATGTGCCTGCCCGAAGAAGATGTCAATCAGTTCACCGGCAACCAAATTGGGTAGGGGGATATTCCAATCACTTTAAAGGTGCAGGATATTTCTTTTCAGGTAAGGAAATCCTACTATATAAAGGGTGTCCCGAAAAAATCGGCTCCAGAGAAAGGTCAGCTCGGGATGATAATTACGCCATTGAAAGCCCTTGAAACGGCGGGAAGGCAAGCGCTGTTCGTTTTGAACACTTATTAAGCCCGCACTCGATCTTAAACAATTTCACTCAAAACCCGTAAAATCAGCGTTGTCTTAATCGCTTGAGCAAGCAATTTATATGCGGGGTTTGCATAAGATCTTAAGTTTTCATGAATTTCCCGTGAATTAAGATGGCGTTACTTACTAGGGAAGTGCAAATAAAAAACTCACAAACCGCTTAGCAAAATATGGGTCTGATAGAGTCGGCGACGGGGTTCGAAACTGCAATCAGAATTTGCTAAACGCTTAATACAAAATAGATTACAAAACATTTTAGTTTTGTCCATGCTCCCCCTCCCTGCCCCTCCCAAAGATGGGTGCCCCTGTCGAGTGGTGTAGTGGCTAACTAGCATGCCTCTGGGGCGGAGGTCTCTGGTTCGACTCCCGGTATGCAAACTTTTCTTTTGGTCAAACTCAACAACTTTAGACTTTTTTCAAAGTTTCGAAGTCGAAAAGGTCGTTCTCTTAATTTTTAAATTTATGAAACTGATTGCAAAGTGGTGGCGGGAGTGTCAGTACTTTTGCGGATAGGGCACTAAAAATTCACTGCGATTTTTTCGTAAGGCAGGCCCTGGAGCAGTCAATAAGAAGAAAATTTAAAAATCGAAATCTTCGGACTTCGAAACTTTGAAAAGTCTAAAGTTGTTGAGTTTGACCAAAAAGCAAAGTTTTGCATGAACGGGGAGTCGAACCAGAGACCCTCCGCCCCAGGCAGCTAGTTAGCCACTACACCACCTCGACAGGCGGACACCCATCTTTGGGAGGGGCTCATAAGGGAGGGCGGATCATGTAGTACAAAACTTAAAATGCTCATAACTATTTTGTATTAAGCGTTTAGCAATTCTGATTGCAGCTTCGAATCCCCGTCGCCGACTCTATCATACCCATATTTTTGCTAAGCGGTTGGCTGTTTTTTATTTACTTCCTAGTTAGAACGAAGTACTAGTTTTTTTGCCTTTGCGAGAGCTTTCGATTGATACCTAAATATACCGATCGCATATCTCGACAAGCGTTTCCCTACCATTCGCACAATTTTTCGGCAAAAGTTTAAAGATGTTCGCGCAGCCGCTACGTCAGTAGATCGGAAGTTGGTTGATCGAATGATTAATGAGTTTTCTGCGCTCAGCACAAGAATAAAACGCGATAGCTTTAAGGATATTTGTGAATGGTTGAGCGGGCGTGTTGAGAAGTGAAGGGTACAAACATATAAAATTATCAATTCGATAAAGAGATAAAAATAGACTTTATGGGTTGCACACAAGAGCATGGTAATCTATCATAGCTAACCCTCTCTCATTCTCTCGCTTTCTCTCTCTCTCTCTCGTTCTCTCGCTCTCTTTCTCTGCCGTTCTCCGGCTTTTGCCTTTCAAATACACTTGGTTCCAAAAAGTACAAGTGGACAAAAGCTCCTGATAGCCACATGAGGGAAATGCGGAGATACCAGGGATATATTGCGTTAGGATCCGGAAATGAGGTCGACTGAGCCACCTCCTTTCTCCCCTCAGTGCTCCTCGCCAGCGGCTATGTTTATTCTAATCAGCACATCTGCATGATCATCCAGCGGCTTAATTGATGTGTATTTTCATCTCGTTGTCTGCAAATTTCAGTCATAAAATTTAGGTTGCAATTTCAGGTAATTAATGACAGTTACGCGAGCAGTTGTTATCAGTTTTGCCGTGGTTTTGTCTACCGGTAAGGATGAAAGTTATCCGGATGCTATATTTCACGTAGCTGTTTCAGCTATGGTATTCCTTCGGTGGTATGGAGCCAAGTAGAAAGTACCAAACCCAAATTGTTACGGGGAATCCCCAAAAAAATGTTTCACTAACATATAACTAAAA